>CM029678.1:4486860-4814464 GCA_017311315.1 Dendrocalamus latiflorus | reverse complement strand
TATACGAATATGGTATAAACTTTTACTATCCGAAATATTATTTTATTCTGGCTATCTGTATTTGTATCCGTATTCGATAAAGCAATATGCATATTTTATTACAATATGACTAATTAGTTGGATAAGTTTTTTAGTTGAACGTGGATTCATGTTTCCTTATGTGAAGTAAATGAATTAGCATGACCAAACATGATTATATGAGGATAAAATGTCATTAATATCTTCATGCTACATAAGTTATAAGGATATTTAGATCCGACCGAATTGAGTAAATATTCGATTCAAATTCGTATCCGGCATTTGTCTGGTCCGTATTCGTATCCGACATTTGTTCGATTCGAATTCGAATCCGAGAAAAAATATAAATGCAAATATGGTTTAAATACTATTCAATCCGTATTCGATCCGTTTTCACCCCTAGTAGAGACTAGTCAGCATGGAGAGAGAGCACGTGGAGTGTATCGGCATGCGGCGAGTTTAGAGATGAGCAATGATCGCCTGAGAGCATGTATAATGTAATAGTGTCAGCTATGTGTAAGCATTACCATGTAGAATATAAGATCATGTAGAAGAGAGAAGAGCATAGAAAAATAAACCATCTTTTGTACAACAGTCGACTGTAACACAATAAACAATATATATTGTATAATGAAGAAACTGATTATACAGATATATAAAAATAATCTATTATAGTAGCTATTTTTTATACTATTTATAGATGATATAAAGAGGTATTATAGATAAGAGATGTCTATACTATTGTATACGTGACTAAACCCCAGGTTTGCAAGCGCAGAACACGAAACGGGAGCGTTCGGCGCGCGCGTAACAACCAAGGTTGCCCTTCATTCCAGAAGTCGTATTCTGCGACTCTGCGTGCTCACGTCCATAAGGCAAGTTATGTGCGTCAATACACAAAGAGAACTCATTTACACCATTACATGCCGGAAACTTATGAGTGAGCAACAATGGACTGGACAAAGATGGCCATCAGATGATCAGAACCCTAACACATACATCTACCAAGCCCTGTTTGTGTGCATAACGCGCTGAATGCTGAAGTTGTGAAGAAGGCGCGAGCTGAACATACGGAAACTTGGTACAAATGAGTGAAAAAAGAACATCAAATAGCTGCCAAGCGTAGGGGCAAGAATGGTACCATCTGGGACAGGATTGCCGTATTTTCTTCAGTTGCTTACATCTCTCAGTCAGTCTTGAAGATAAAAAATTAATGACTTCTGCAGCATTAGGCTCATTATGCTGACCAATATTGGAACCATCACCGAGACTGATCTTGCTGTACCGCCAGTGTATTCTGCAAGTAATGGTCAAAATATTGAGGTTAAGCATAGTTAGCAGAACGCCATAAGTAACTTTTAACACTGATTGCTCCTATCGGTAAGGATGGATTGCCTCTTGAGTATTTTTAACTACTGGCCACCATTTACACATATGTCCCACCTACATGCTAAAGGAGAAACCACCATATAAATGAGCACATTCTAGGTTCTGAAAACCTAAGACATCTATCTTTCAAGAGAGAAAAAAACCTAAGAGGCTAAGACATCTCCCTAAAATAAGACAAAGACAAGCTTACTGAAACACCAGAGCGCCCTGCAACCCAGTACTTGATACAAGACAAGGCAACATCAGTTTAATAGCAGTATAGCACAACATCTTGAACATGATGGTTCTCTATGGTCAAGTATTTTCTAAGCTAAGAATTCGATCAAACTACAATCATCATACTGAAATTCTGAATTTGCCAACAAGAAAAAACAAATATCCATACTTCTAACAGCTTGGTCAGAAAACAAACACTCTGACAGGAGTTCTACAAATATGTGAAGAAGATCATACTATAAAGTTTTCAGAAGCTGCCTTTTCTATAGGTGAACAAAACAACTCCACTCCAATAACAAATTTAACTATAAGATCATTTAGATTAATTGGAAGTTGACACCCTTTCTATTTTATATTGTCCCTGTGACCTCAACGCAAATTTCTCTAATAAAAGTACAGCAAAGACAGGTTAAAGGAGTGGCAATGTCAGACTTTAAAAGTCACAAATTACACTAAACCAAATCGTGGAAGTGATTGACAAGCAAGAGTACAAGACAAATGCAGGTGGATGTTAATGATTTCATGACCAAGCTAAATGGAAACAGAGAAGAGCAGTTTTGTTCTTCTTGTCTTGAGCAGTTTTGTTATTGTCTTTCTTTTCAGGGAATGCTAAACAGAAGGAACATTACATACTTCCAAAGTTCACTTCAAGATGTTTGAGAATATTTTTAACTACCAAACCAGTTACCAAAGTCAGAATAGACCGTGGGGGACTTAATTTATTTTCTTCTCAGAAAAATCAGAAATGCACTTCCTTTTTTCTTGTAAGCAGAAATGGATTTCATACAATTCACAATAGTGTATACAAAGGCAAATACAGATGTTTAAATGTGGTTCCTCAGAAGCTGTAAACTAAATTTCACTGTTATTAATTAATTTATATTTCTGTGGTTTAGTGCAATTCACAAGTACAAGGCAAATGCAGGTGGAGTAACTGCATTCATTTAATTTATATTTATGCGGTTTAATGCTTATTTTCATCCTGGTTATGAATTAACACACTTGACATCAACCATTATTTAACTACTGTCACCTGCTATACTTCAGTACATGATATAAATGCTAGATGCCTGAAAGTTAATATTAGACAAATTCACAGCAACCTCTACTCAACTTCAGTATCCTGAAATAAAAGAAATGCAATGTAATACACTAATACGTAATCACGGAATACCTTTGTCGGTTTCCTTTGCTTGAGTTTCACCTTCACATCAACTCCTTTCTCAATTATTGCACGCAACACAATCTCAATCTTCCCTTCAATCCTATCCCCTTTCCTTGGTGTATACACTGCATTGTGAATATCATCCTCTATCGCACGCTTCGAAAGCACTTCCCCAACCGCTGCACATGCCTTCATACCCTTCCTCGAACCCACATCAAACTTCATGTCCTTTGATATGGAGTGTGCGACCGCCACCACCCTGCTGGTAACTCGGTGGACGAAGCAAGCACGCACCGACCCCTTTGTGATATGAATGTCCAGACAGAAAGGGTGGTGATAAGGATCAGTCATCTGGTTAAATGTCGGCACTCGTTCCCGCTTTGCCTCAACCATGTCGTCCTCATGCACCGTACACTTTGCTTTCAGCTTTGGAACCTTGAAAGAAGCTGATTCCTTGGGTTCCACCTTCTTGCATGCTGTTGGATTCTTGGCATTGGCTTTATCTCTCTTCCTGCTGCGGCGCAAGGGCACGTTGTTCTCCTCAAACTCCCTGGACCCTCTGTCCAACTTATAGAACAGCTTCTTGCGGTGCCTCATGTCATCGATCTCATCGTCAGAGTCGTGCACTTCTTCATCCTCGTGTTCTTCGAAGCCATCAGGGCACTCATCGACCGGTGCTGGGTCCGAGAAGCCAAAGGAAGCGGGCCAGAGGTCGGAGTCCACCACGTCAATGCGGAAACCAGCACCAAGGGGGTTGGCATTGGAGCAAGGTAAGGTTTGGGGCAGCTGCATTTGCCTAGTGGAGCGGCGGGATGGCGCAGCCGGCACATTGGATGGCATAATGGAGAGGGAGCGGCAGAGAAAGAGGATTGCGGACATCTGCGGAGGCGGCTGAGACGAGCACCGTCGTGCTTGGAGAAGCAGGTACCGAAGCGACATTTCTGCAAACACCTTACGGGCGAAATGGTTGGAGAGGCATTTGCTCGCGGATTTCGTCTCTCTTGTAACCATGGAGAGGTGGGAGCTCTCACCAAACGTAGCAGCGGAGCTCAACAGCGGAGACGGCTGACCGGCCGGACTGCCGGAGGAGCAGACGAATTGGCGCGGGAGGAGAGAAGCCGGCGACCTCCCCGCAATCTGAGTGGGAATTGAGCTGGACCGCTGGAGATCTGCAGGGCTCGGGTGTTTTTCTTGCTAGGCCCCAAGCTGGACCTAGATATCTCAATCGTGACCGGCCCATTCCAAGCTGACCTAGATATCTCAAAGTGTCCGGCCTATTCTAAGGCTCTCCTCTAACGAACTTCTATTTCTAGCTTTTTACGTTTTAATTTTGTTTTTTAGCCTTTCCGGCCCATTCTAAGCTAGATCTAGATATCTCAACGTGTCCGGCCCATTCTAAGCTGGACCTAGATATCTCAACGTGTTCGACCCATTCTAAGGCTCTCCTCTAACGAACTTCTGTTTCTAGCTTTTTACTTTTTAATTTTGTTTTTTAGCCTTTTGATTTTTGAGCTTTTTTGTCCTTTATTTTTTGTCTTTGTTATTTACATTATCCATAATAATATATTTTTTGTTTTTTGTTTTAATTATGCTAAAAAAGCTAACAACTACTATGATAAATTTTCAGTTGCTACAGTAAAAAAGCCTAAAAACTTGGTTTATAAGTTTAAATAAGCAATACCTTAAATGTTGGAAACTTCAGACAACGGAAAGTATCGGAGCCATCCTCCCGTTCCAACTTGCCGTGCGTGTTCCCGTCCGCGAATCCTTCCTCTCATGTAGCGGTAGCGCGTCTCCATACTTCTTGCCTATGTAGCTATGAGATGTGTGGCACCACAGATGTACGCGTAGATATCTCAAACACCATGCTACCTCTCGCCTCGCGAACTGTGATCTATAAGAAAACTAGTAAGCGTGTACATGGAATTCACGTTAAAAGCATTGATTACATGTTCTTGGTCATACGTTTTGGTTGCATACAATTATACGTCTTTATTATTGTTAGATGATTTCTTTGATTTGATCTCATCTTTCCTTTGAAAAAAACATTCTTAACGTAATCATAATTACTTGGATCATGGTGTAACGTATATCTGACATCTGCATACAAAACAGTAATAAGAAGATAAATTTTGAACCTATTAATTTTACATCTGTGAGGTGGAATATGAGAGAATTAATCTAAAATACCATTGAACGCACCAAAATCGTTGTAGTCTACTATGATTATATTGAGTCCTTTGTGGTGGTGAGACTGTCTGTTATGTACAGCGCTATAATATGAATATATCGTTACATGTAATATGTAATTGTATATTTAGATATTTATAGAAGACTGTACAAAAAAACATAAGAATGTATTGCACTTACTGGAGGCAAGATCCACCTCAAGGGCGGTGGCAGTCAAAATGTATCTCCCAATGTCAGACGCAATCAGATCTCGCGTATTTATCTCTGCAACATCCTCGTAAACACGTATGAATCCAATTTGATTTCTGCATATAATTAGTCATGTATAATTTAGGAAAATGCATTTTTTGTTGTGAGGCATATAGTCAATTTTAAATTTGATTTTATATTACGCGTGTAAATGGAATATTGCATACCTCGTATCCATTAGGGCTAACTCCCTAACATCTAATGGATAATCAATTACATAGTCCATAGAGTCCAGATTTATGACTACAACGATAATATCTTTTCAAAAAAACGAAATTGATATGTGAAAATAGTAGTTTGCATATAATTACTGATATACATAAAACAAACAAAAAAGAATATCATACTGATGATTGTGCCCATCGAGTCGTTGAAAGCTTTGAAGAAAGAGTTAACAGTCCAGATCAACATTGTATAAATCTATGTAGGAAAGAACCTATATTTTGAAATTCAAGTAAAAACTTGAAACTTAAACCAAAACTAGTTCATAACCTTAAAAGCCTATTCCAATCAAAAAAACATAAATGAGCTTGAGAGATTTGAGATATTTTGGTTCGTGAAGAAAACAGACCCAAAATCTAAAATTGAGCTAACTTTTAAATCAAAACTTCAAATCACTTGAAATTTGGTACGCACCTTCTCTAAGATGTCAGGAACCAATTCCAATCAATAAAAAAAAATTGTTGCCAAAATTCTGATCTTTTTCTGTTTGAAAGCAGATTGCACTAAAAACGGGTCAAAAACCTAAAACAGTAAATGTGACGTTCTCATGGTGTGGATGATGGCTAAGATGGCTCTAAATGTACTTTCACATATCACAACAAATTAGAACACCAAAAAAATTAAGCCAAAACTCTCAGATCAGGTGTCTAGATGTGTGAAGATTGATTTCCTGATATTAATCTCTAGATGAACTTGCTATCAAAGGTGCCAAAACTCTAAATTGTGCAAAAAAACCGAGGTTTCTTGATGAACTTGCTATCAAAGTGTCCTAGATGTGTGAAGATTGATTATCCTGAGATTATCTCTATCTCTTACACGTCCTTAGCACAGCAAGATCGAGAAGAGAGAAAAGAAGAGATCAAAATCAACTAAATTAAAAACAAAATCGATCAAAAACAAAGATAGCCATATAGATGATCAAAAATTAATATATTGCCACTTGAGAATGTAAGTTTTACGATCACTCTACTTTGAAGGGCAAAAAGTATACCACAAGTACTCAACTCTCGAACCCTAAACGTGAAACAAAAGAACACACAAAAAAGGTAGGTTGGATGATCAACCACAAGTCTCCATCCCAACTTCTTAAATAAATAGGCTAACTAGACACATCTAACATTTAGTGAATACTATCCACGTAGCATAATAGAGGAAAGCCGATAACCCCACACACATGGGTTTTTAACTCACACATCACACTTATGTATGCTTTTTAAAGCACATAACATGAATCCGCTATGTCCTCAACTTTGATTCATCTTGATCAAACCAGTTTCTCCATGGCATAAAGCGCCTTCTCAAGCACCGCTTCCGCACCACGGTTTTCTTTCAAAGTTGTTTCCGGTATTTTTGCTAAACTACCAAAATACCCTTTTTGACCCGGTCTCATCTTTCATTACAAGCAATTATCATGCTTGCCACGTGTAGGTGCACCACTGCCTTATCACATATCGATGAGTCTCTCCCGTTCCGATTCTACCAGACCACGTCTCACTTAGACCGACCACGCCTCATGGTGCAAACCCGCCGTTCGAATTTCTCTTCAACATTTTTCGTCTTTCTCATGCCATATTTGAGCTCACCGTCTCATTGGCATTCTCGATCGTTCTGAGTCTCAGCTCCTCTATGAGCATAGCCCCGATACTCGTCATTGACCACGGATGACTCCAACCGACCATGCACATCCAAAGACAAAGAAATCATTTTTGAGTATAAGTTCTTTACAACTTGATCCACACTAGCAATGATATATCTCATGCAACCTATAACCACTGATCTAGATCACCGAATTGTCCTATGACTTAAAATTCTCAAAATCATCCATTTCTGCAGGTTGTCAAGAAAAATCTGCAAATTCTAAATTTTTACTTCTCCCAAATAACAATGATTCATCATAATAAAATCATAAACTTTCTCACATGGTCCTTCAGAAGGGTCATTGGGCTACTACGAGCCCAAGATGGCAGCATTGGAGGCCATCTAAACTGTGGGGATGCCGCAAAATTGTTTGGTTAATATTTTTCTGGTTACTGCATTGTATGGAATGAAACAAAAGGGGACACTAAATTTTTATCCTGCAACTTCATAGTTCCAGAAATTTATTCAAGCAAAATCACACCAAGCCACACATACACCTGAGACCTGTGTTTTGATCAAGGAGAGGTGAGTGATGCACTCTTATCTGCAAGTCATGCCATTAAGCTACATTCTCCCCCTTGCTATACGTCAGCTTCCTCATCTTCCGGGCAGCAGCCTTTAGGGTCTCATCGCTCTTGCAAAACGCAAACCTGACATACCGGTGACGGTAGCTTTGATCGTCAGAGTTTGTGTGGAAGAACCCACGACCAGGTACGGCCGCCACACCAGCATTGTTGATCAAGTTCGTCACAAAATCTATCTGCATTGCATAGCACAGAGAAATGGTCGATTGTTAGAGTTCCACACCACTGGTTACTCGAAAAGCATTAACATGATAGAGATAACAACACAACACTCAAGAGAGCATTCTCGCATAGACCTAAGATTGATGAGTCTGACAATATGAATGAAACATTATCTGCAAAAATATGTTTAGTTGTCTATCAATGGGTTCTTTTAGTTTGCAAAGGGACCAACGTAACTAATAAAACAAACCAAGTGCCAGTACAATAATATCTTGTTTTACTTCCCAATTTCACGCACCAACTGGTTCTTCCAAATGCTTGAATTGTCAGATAATAGTAGCATTTTCTATCCATATTATCGTATTTCAACAGTAGTTCAGTATGTACAAGGAACTTACATCTGAAAGTTGCCAAGACCCAGGCAGCTCAGCAAATACAAAGACTGAACCTTGTGGCTTGAAGCTAATGTGGAAACCAAAATCTTTCAGCAACTGAAGGATGAAGTTTCTTCTCACTGCATAGTCCTGTCCAACATAAAGACAGTTACATGATGAGTTATTTAATAGAAATGACGTAATCATAAGAGGTTAGCATGAAAGCTCACTTTTTTCAAGGACATATAATAATCTGGTGTGCTGGTTAATGCAATCAATGCAGCTTCCTGGAATGGTGCAGGAGCAGAATCTGTGAGTTTGACATGGATATTTCTTATTGCTGAGGCTATGTTTGCTGCAGCACAAGCCCAGCCAATTCTCCAACCTATTACACAGATGATTTGTTAACGTCCCAAATCTCTCACAATAATTTGCATTGAAGATAGCTATGTAATGTTGTTTGCATCATAGTAAAGCTGTACTGTGAGCTACAAAATTGAGTAATGCTCACCAGTGACGCTGTAAGTTTTCGACAGTGAGGATGTGATGATGGTCCTCTCTTGCATTCTTGGAAGAGAAGCCAGTGAGATATGCTTGTTTTCATCGTAAGTAATATACTCATAAACCTGGAACATATTCAGAATTTCAGACTCATTCCAACAACAGACAAACAAATTGATGAAATTCTGCTGCAGATGTTTATCTACTGGAAGCGTATGCTGTTTATTATGCACTGTATACAAGAGGGAAAAGAATAATCTTTACTGCATCATCATGAAGATCTACCTCATCAGTTATCGCAAAGCAATCCATTTTCTGACAAGCTTGAGCAATAATAAGCAGTTCCTCCTTGCTGAAAACCTTCCCTGTTGGATTATGTGGGCTGCAGTAGTGAGATTCAGCCATGTCACAAGTGAGTGAAACATCACCATCGAACCCAACCAATTAGTACAATGGATGCAAATGACCCTACAGTACTTACAAACATGAGCATCACAAATATAAGCACAACAGTGACATCTATTCAATCAGTATATCCATAGCTACTTATCAACAAAAGGTAGTGGGAATTAATCACCTATTTAAGATCACTGCCTTTGTCCGACTTGTAAATGATCTCAAAAATTTATCTTCGTTTAGTGTCCAAGAAGGTGGATCCAACGGCACATACACCTTCATGTACAGAAATTACAGAAATAGGTAATAACCAATAAAAGGTCATCATTCTTTTGGGAAAATAAATATCTGAATTAGATAAAAGACTTACAGGGACACCTCGGGCTAGTTCAATGCATGTTTGATATGTTTCATAAGCGGGATCGAAAAGCAGAACTTCATCCCCTTGGTCTATTACTGCAAAAACAAATATCGCATATCCGTTAGTAAGATTCACCAAGTACATTTCTCTTAAGCAGTCCTGATTCAGTAACTCATACAGAATGCCCATTAGTTGTACTACTTGCAAATATAGCTGCAGCAAACGCTTCAGATTGCCCGCAGCAAATCACGAAGTCCGTGAGAGGATCAACATCGAGGCCATGGTCCCGTTTCATCGTCTTCGAGAGGATGTCGCAGAACCCCTGCACATGTCTTGAACCGAATGCGCGTCACTAGGTTGATTAAATCGCTAGTAGTGGAGTAGCCATTAGTGGGGTAGATAGAAGCATTTCCCCCCTAAATACGCGTTGAACGGCGGGAGACAGAACCTGTACTGGTTGAGGTCGGCGGCGATGGCGGCGGCGGCGGCGGCCTTGACGTGGGCGGGCGCCGGGAAGTCGGGGAATCCCTCGGCGAGGTTGACCGCGCCGACGCGCTGCGCCAGGTGGGACAGCTGCTGGATGGGCGACGGCGCCGCCCCCCTCGACACCTTGGACAGCTTCCCCTCCATTTGCTCCCGCCGAGCTACGGGAGCCGAGTGCTTGCCTTGCCGCGCGCGCGCCTGCCGCTCCCGGCGCGGCCTAGCCCAACTATTCAAGTCGCTTCGCAGTTGGCAACGTTTGGATAAGGTAAGGTTTGAGGCTTCTTTTCATCTCAGGGTTTATACACAGCTTGTTCTGAATAAATAAATATATAATATTTTATCGTCTTTTGAAATAACTATCGGAACAGATTTTTAAAAACTGTTTATCAAATACATCAACATTTAATTCATTCATATAAGCTTTCACATTATTACTATAAACTATAAAATACAGTCATAAATCATAACTAAAAAAATTATATTATATACTACACCTGCGCATTACCATGGATTGAAGAGGTAACACGGGTTCGAAAAGGCAGCAAAAGGAAGCCAGCGCTGCCAATTGGAAGGAAAGAAAGCCAAAACGACTCACAACTAGAGATGGCAACGGGCATAAACCCGCTGGGTTTTGCTATCCCAAACCCGTGCCCATGAAAGTTGCACGTGCCCGCTAAAAAACCCATGTCCGTGACGGGTGCAAATTTTTGCCCAGACCCATGCCCACTGGGTTAATGGGTACCCATGGGTCGCCCGTCGGGTCAGTAATGCGAGCTGCAACAATGGTTAATGGAGAGGAGGAAGAAGTTCATCGGCCATCTTCGTTGGAGCCGGAGGGCAGCGCCATGGCCAAGAGCCTACTGCTGTGATGTGCGTTGGCTGCGGCGTGGGGGCGGCGGGCTGAACTGGAAGGCGAGGCGACGGCGAGGGCGTGCGGGAGGACGAGCGTGCGGCGAGAGTGGCGGGAGCAGGAGCGGGAGCTGTGGGACGGGAGGGCGAGCTGTTGAATCGGGGTGGGGACTGGGGAGGAGTGAGTAGTGACCGTGGCGAGTGCTAGCTAGGGTTAGCCGTATGGGTAATGGGGCATTGCCGCATTGGATTTGGGGGCTTGAGGCTAAATGGCTAATGGGCTGGGCTGGTTTGCCTGGGAGGCTGGGAGCCTGGGTTTATAACTCCTATGGATCGGGTTTATATTACCCATGAGTTTACGAGTTTGGGTATTATAGGAACGTACCCGAACCCGGCAGACCCGATGGGTTGGGCTTTTTGCCCATTAAGACCCATGGGTTAGAAAATTAGCTTAGACCCATGCCCTAATAGAGTAAAAATCCATCGGGTTTCGGGTACCTATTGCCATCTCTACTCACAACCTGGTTGAAACGAAAATTGGACTATTTTTCCAAAGAAATTCGCGTTCCAAACAGATGCTTAATAATGAAAAACGTTGCTGCAAAGTGCACATGTCGTGCAATGTGAATCTTAATTAACTTAATTAAATTAGAGGTAGCTAACCACGCATGTCGCGTGGCATTCTCTTCCGTTCGCAGACCAACTTTTCAGTACACATACTTGTATATGTGTAACTGACGTGGTACTAAAGGTTTTCAACCAAAAATTTATCCAATCCTCGTATGATTGTCCAATTTTGCGCAGATGTAAGCCAACAAAGACTTACACGGAAAACATACTTTACACATGCAACACGGTTAAATAGGGGGTTCCTCTCAGGGTAAACAGTTTCGCTTAAATTTCAGAAATTTTGGTGATTTTGGTCCCTTCTAAAATTATTTTGTAAGACCGAAATTTGAATTCAAATTTAAATCTTAAGATGAACTGCAAACATTACAACTAGTTTCATATATATTTCCATCTCTATTTCATCTATATCGAATAACTTGTTCATATCTACCATCTTTTGATAACCTTTTTTTATTAAAATTCAAATTTAAATCACTGAAATTTGGACAAAAATCAAACCAAAATTACCGAAACCCTCCGAAATTTTCCCCAAATGAAACAGTTAACCCTTGTCCCTCCTTGTCAAACCTGCAGTCGATTGACCAATGACACTCGGCCGTAGCACAAACTGCGTTCAAAACGTTCGTAGTGCCGAGCAATCCTCCCACTTCGCAATTTTTGCTGCCAATGCTGCCTGTGCCACCTGGTCTGCGGCGTACTGCCCATCTGAATGATGTTAAAAAACAAATGACCTCCTAAGACAAACCAAAGATGATGTCAGTCTAGAAAAAAATATTTCCTCAATCCCCTTAGATGGGCTAAACCTTGATTAAGTTGGTATTTAAGTAACATCATTTACCAAGGTAGATTGGTGTTGACTAAATACCATAATGATTCAGTCCAGCACTCTAGGGGTAAGAACAGTCTCGTCCTAGATGTGAAAGATTTAGCCACACATTCACATAGCATCTAATCCATCTTTTCCCATGCCAAGGAAAAACCAAATCACCTCTTAGTGTTGCTTAGTGCTCAGGTTCATCCTACTGGGTAGTCCTAAACTTCAGCTATAGTAAGACAAGCTAAGATTCCCATAGCAATGAGGGCTTTAAAATCTACCTCCCAGCCCTTCATCTCTAGGATGTCATACTGGTTAAGCGATACTATGCACCCCCACTTTGGTATACCCTCCTAAGAGGAGCACTTGACAACAAGTGGTGGGTTTTGGGGGATAGTATGACTCGCCCCTGGACCATGCAACCAAGACTTCCCACTAGGTTTTCCTATTTGGGGACAATTCCAGATATGCAAGATGCATATGCATGCAATGCTTAGGTGTAGTGAGGTGGTCAGGTGGTGGGTGCTTATTGAAAATAGGTTAACTCTTAGTTTATACAAACTACATTTTCACAAGGAAAGAAATGGGAATGTTGGTGAATTTTCAAGTCAAGCCATTTATAAGCCAAAAACCTTTGATTTAAGGCTTTTATTCCCCTGTGGAGTCGCCTGCTGTACGCCCGCATTTTGGCACCGCTTGCCACATCATCATTACTTTGGCCACCTAAGCAACCAAGTAGAAGAAAAAGGGGTTTAGAGTCGCCACCTAAAAAATCACTGAAAATGATGAATAAATAAATAGATAGATATATCTATCTATTTATATAGTGGCTATCTTCCTTCAAGTGAGAGAGAGGATCGAGAAACCATCGCCCAAAGGTGCTTTCACGAAAGCCGGTCTCCGGGGGTAAAGAACCTTTCTTCACTCTTCCAGCCTTCCAAACCATCCACTGGATTTTCATGTTCGTAAGGGAGGAATATGTGTGTGTTGTATATAAATAAAGGACTTTCGATTTAACATTGTCATTTTTACGAGGTTTCAGATAATCCAATTTTTTGTGAGATTACTTTCATTTTGAGTGAATCACTTGAATCAGTTAAAGGAGACGAGGCTTCTGGCCCAGCGCAGAGGGGCTAGAGAGAAGAGTTTTGACTGCAGGAGAGGCAAGTCTAGGTAACGGAGAGAATCTGCTAGGCTGAGGTTCACAAAAATCTTCCAAAACTTTTTCTTTAAAGATAGAATTCCTCCCTAGAATATACGAAACAAAGATACGAACTAGGTAAATAGAAATGGAAAAGAGAAGTTCCCAATTCATCACAAAATCAAAAGCTTTTTCTACATCCATATGATCTACTTTAGTAGATTGGTATTGCCCATATAATGAAAGCAGATCGTGGTCCATGGAGTCCCAAGAAGGTTGGAACTCCAACCTGTCCGATGCTTTTTCGGCCAAATAAATAGAAAAGTGGGATCAGCACAATGAGCAAGCTGTGCGAAAAAAACGCTTATTAGTAAACAATAGTTTTAGCATCATACATACGATTGCACAAAGATCACACAAAATAGACGGGCAAAAAAACTGGGCAAACCAAAGAAGGGTGGAAAGAATGAACCTTCTCCCCCACAAAAAAGGGAGAAAACGAGATGACCATTCTGCAGCCTACCATACTTTTTACTCATGTCGTCGTCCCCTGCAAGCCTGAAACCAAACCACCCCCTGGCATTGGCAACCATCCCCTATTGAAGAACCCAAGCATGCTATGATAGCTTCGTCACACAACGAGATCACAGAAGTAGAATACTTATCAACATAAAGTGATATCAAGGAGTATCTGTGAGGTAACACTGTCTGGCCTTGGACTCAGCAACGTCATCAGGGGTGGCAATGGCAGAAGCCATAGCTCCTGCAGGGGCAAGGCCATGCTGCTCGCCCTGAGCAAAGGTCTCCCTGAACAAGTTCTACCCCAAGAGCAGCTTGTCGAGACCTCCCTTCAGGACACCAGCTGTGATGATCCTGCTACCAGGGCAAAGCTCGAACGTCTCTGTGAGTTTTCTTCATGTCATTTGTTATTTTACATACTAAATTTGTAGGTTGAGAATTTTGAGTTGACAGCATAGTTAGTTGGCTCTCCAAAAATGATCCCTGGACACCATTGAGTTGTCACGAGATTGCCATTTGTTTGTGACATCGCAGTGTACAAAATCTAGCCTGTTTTAGTTTATCTATCAATTATCATAGATTGAAAATGGAACTAGTACAATGAGAAAGACAAGAAATTTCCATAGTGAACAAAGTATGCAAACGATCAGTGTTACTAAATCACAGTTGCACTTTTGCTTAAGAATTTTATTACCTAGCCTATTTTTGTGTATCATACGTAGTAAATGAAATTAGTACAATGAGAAAGCATTAAATTTTCCATTAGGCAAACAGCATTGCACACGATAAGTATTACTACACTTCAGTCGTACTTTTGCTCTAAGAAAATCACTAGGACATCAATTTAGTTACCAGTTTTTCTGTTTCTGGTGAGCGCTGAGAAAATAAGAATTATAGTATAGAATCACAATGTATAGCATGCATTTGTTATGTACTGATTTGTATCAGTCCCTCTAATGTACAGATAATCATATTCCCCTATGATTTGAGTTTTACAGGCAAGACCACCACAGTGAAGACAAGGTACACTGTCATGTCAAAGGAGCTCCTACATGAGCACCCAGAGCTAAAGACAGAGGGCGCTCCAACATTGACACCACGTCTTGACATCTGCAACGCTGCAGTGCTTGAACTTGGTGCTGCTGCAGCTCGTGTTGCCCTTGATGAATGGGGTCATCCTGCTGCTGATATTACCCACCTTGTCTACATCTCATCCAGTGAGCTTCGCATCCCAGGTGGTGATCTTTTCCTGGCAGCACGTCTTGGCCTCCGCCCGAACACCGTGCGCACCTCCATTCTCTTCCTTGGCTGCTCTGGTGGTGCTGCTGCCCTCCACACTGCCAAGGACATTGCTGAGAACAACCCAGGGAGCCGTGCCCTTGTAATAGCTGCCGAGACAACTGTGCTAGGCTTCCGGCCACCAAGAACTGAACGTCCTTAAAACCTTGTTGGTGCTGCCCTGTTTGGAGCAGGCTCCATCACTGCAGAGGAGAATTATTGGAGCTTGAGTTCTCAACACAGGTGTTCCTACCAGGGACCGAGAAGGTAATTGATGGCAAGATCTCATAGGAAGGGATTAATTTCAACCTGGGGCGTGGTTTGCCTGAAAAGATTGAAAGCTGCATAGAAGGGTTCTGCAGGACACTCATGGATCGGGTTGGGATAAAGGTGTTCAATGATGTATTTTCGGCTGTGCATCCTGGTGGACCAGCAATATTGAACAGGCTAGAGTTTTGCCTTCAACTTCAGCCAGAGAAACTCAAGATTAGTAGAAAGGCCTTAGTGAACTATGGGAATGTGAGCAGTGATGAATAAGTCCCTGTACTGTGGTCTTTGTGGGGCTGTGGTAGTTTTTGCTTTTTGACTGCTTTAGGACAGCATCTGCTTTTAGGACAGCATCTGCTTTTGCTTTAGGACAGCATCTGCTTTTAGGACAGCATCTGCTTTAGGACAGCATATTGACCGCTTTAGGACAGCATCTAGGATAGCATCTTAGCATATGCTTGGCTGGTTCTCAGCCTATAAATTTGTATCCCCAACTCCTCAGGTTGGTATGGCATTGTGTGAGCAATAAACAAGAAAACTTGCCCCATCTCCTAGTGTCATCCTCTCCATGAGAGTAAGGATCTTGCTATCACCAACAGCAAGACTCCAGCGAGTAACAAGTGGTATCAGAGCCTTAGTATCCTGTAGCCTGAGCATCTCCTGCTCATCTCCTTCTTCGGCCTTGCAGCAGCCCCAGCCAGTAGCAGCAGCAGCTCCGGCTGTCCCCGCTCACTCCTCTCCGGAGACGAGCAGCAGCTCGTCAGAAGCAGCCCTCTCTCCACGCAACAGCCCCCCAGTAGCGCGCCATGTCCGCAGGGCAGTCTCAGCGCTCGGTCGCCTCGAGCATGCGGCGTCAGCAGACGGCCGAGCTCGTCGCGGCAGAGCAGCGCGAGCGAGCGGCGGCAGAGACCGCTGCGGCGGCGGAAAGGGCGTCAAGGCTGGCAGCAGCCAGGGCGGAGGTGGAAGCAGCGGCGGCGGCAGATGCAGCGCGTGCGGCAGCAGCAGAGGTCAAGGCTCTGCGCGGCAGCAACAGCAGCTCCGGCTCTGTTGATGACAGCGCCGACGCGGACCCTCAGCTGCTGGAGAGGGAGGCAGCGCAAGGGCGAACGGCGCAATGGGCAGCCGCGCACGCCCACGAGCGCGGCGGCAGCCCAGACAGGCGCGGACGCGCCGGCGGCGCTCCTGAAGGAGGCGCACACGGCGGTGGCGCTCCTGGAGGAGGCACGCACGGCGGCGGCGTACGGGTCGACGGAGAGCGCGGCCCTCACAGGCAACGCGGCTCTCTCTCCCCGGTTCGGTACCGTGGTCACCACGAGTACCAGGCTGTCGTCAGGGACGTCGGCCCCGGCGGCGGGTGGCCTACCCTCACCAAAACCAACTATGTCGAGTGGGCTGCGGTGATGAGGGTAAGGCTCCAGGTGCGGCATATGTGGGATGCAGTCCGGTACGACGACGTCGACTACGACCAGGATCGACGGGCGCTGGATGCTCTCATCGCTGCAGTCCCGCCCGAGATGCAGTTCTCGCTTACCAACAAGCGGACTGCCAAAGAGGCTTGGGACGCCATCGCTGCAGCACGCATCGGCAGCGACCGCGCCCGCAAGTCTACACTGCAGGCACTACGCACGGAGTAGGAGCACCTGGCCTTCAAGCCAGGTGAGGACGTTGATGACTTTGCTCTCCGTCTCAACACTCTGTTGCAGAAGTTGGTGCAGTTTGGTGACGATACCTACGGTGAAGAGAGAGCTGTGGAGAAGCTCTTCCGCTGCGTCCCCGAGAAGTACAAGCAGATGGCCCGCTCGATCGGGTCTCTGCTGGACCTCTCCACGATGACCATCGAGGAGACGTTGGGTCGCCTCAAGGTCGTCGACATCGATGAGCCACAGCGCCCCTCGGGACCCGTCACCATTGGCGGGAAGCTCCTCCTCACTCGGGAGCAGTGGGATGCCGGCCAAGGTGACAAGAAGAAGGGGGAGCCTTCTTCCACGACAGGCGGCCGCAAGAGTGGCAAGCGCGGCAAGCCGCGCAAAGGCGCCCAGGGCGGCGATGCTGGCAAGCAAAAGCCGGCACGAGACGACTCTTGCCACAACTGCGGCAAGCTTGGTCATTGGGCCAAGGAGTGTCGACAGCCACGACGCGGCCAGGCCCACGTCGCGCAAGCGGAGGAGGAGCAGCCGGTCCTGTTCATTGCTCATGCGAGCATCGAACTACCTCCAGCGGCACCGGCCGCAGTGGCTCTCCTCCACCTTGACGAGCCAAAAGCACACGCCCTCCTCGGCGACAGTTCCGGCAATGACAAGACCGACGGGTGGTGCCTCGACACCGGCGCCACCCACCACATGACCGGGCGGCGGGAGTTCTTCTCCGAGCTCGACTCAGGCGTTCGAGGCACCGTCAAGTTCGGCGACGCCTCCGCCGTGGAGATCAAGGGTGTCGGCTCTGTCGTCTTCGTCGCCAAGACTGGCGAGCACCGGCTGCTCACCGGCGTCTACTACATCCCCGATCTGCGGAACTCCATCATCAGCTTGGGACAGCTGGATGAGAACGGCTCGCGTGTCGAGATCGAGCACGGGGTGCTGCGGATTTGGGATCTTCGACGCCGCCTCCTTGCCAAGGTAACCAGAGGCGCAAATCGACTCTACACTCTTCACGTGCAGGTGGCACAACCCCTCTGTCTCGCAGCTCGTCGGGACGACGAGGCGTGGCAGTGGCACGAGCGTTTTGGGCACCTTCACTTCGAGGCCCTGAAGCGGCTCAGTGCCACGGAAATGGTGCGAGGCCTGCCGTGCCTTGACCATGTGGAGCAGCTCTGCGACGTCTGCGTGTTGACGAAGCAGAGGCGACTCCCCTTTCCCCAGCAGGCGAGTTTCCGAGCCAAGGAGAGGCTCGAGCTCGTGCACGGGGACTTGTGTGGCCCGGTGACACCGGCCACACCGGGAGGACGACGCTACTTCCTGCTGCTCGTCGACGACCTCTCCCGCTACATGTGGGTGATGGTCCTCGGCAGCAAGGGAGAGGCTGCGGACGCCATCAGGCGCACGCAGGCTGCTGCGGAGGCGAAGTGCGGCCGCAAGCTGCGCGTGCTGCGCACAGACAACGGCGGCGAATTCACGGCGGCTGAATTCGCGTCGTACTGCGCTGATGAGGGCATTCAGCGCCACTACTCCGCGCCGTACAGCCCGCAGCAGAACGGCGTTGTCGAGCGGCGCAACCAGACGGTTGTGGGGATGGCTCGGGCCCTCCTCAAGCAGAGGGGGATGCCGGCTGTCTTCTGGGGAGAGGCGGTGGTGACGGCCGTCTACATCCTCAACCGCTCGCCTACCAAGGCGCTCGACGGCAGGACGCCGTACGAGGCTTGGCATGGGCGCAAACCGGCGGTCTCCCACTTGCGGGTCTTCGGCTCCCTCGCGTTCGCCAAGGAGCTTGGCCACATCGGTAAGCTCGACGACAGGAGCACTCCGGGAGTGTTCATCGGCTACGCGGAGGGCTCGAAGGCCTACCGCATCCTCGACCCTGACACACAGCGAGTCCGCATCTCACGTGACGTTGTGTTCGACGAAGGGCGAGGCTGGACGTGGGACAAGGCGGTGGACGACGGTTCGACTTCGACTCTCAGGGACTTCGTTGTCGACTACGTCCACTTCGAGAGAGCCGGGGGAGCTAGCAGCTCGTCTTCACCGAGCTCGTCCACCTCGACACCTTGCTCGCCACCAGCTCCGGCGAGTGCTCCACCACCTTCGGCACCGGCTACGCCCCACTCTTCACCACCGACCACTCCACGCTCTCCCGCACCGGCTCACCACTCTCCTGCACCGGCGGCCACACCACCGGGATCGGCCCCAACAGCTTCGGTCCACGACGAGCAGCGCATGGTGGAGTTCGCTACTCCGCTGTCCCACGACGAGGACCGCGTCGACGCCTACCACGACGACGAGCCTTTGCGCTATCGTACCATGGACAATATCCTCGGCGAGCTGCCCGTCCCTGGACTGGCGCAGCGCGACTGCGAGGCGGAGCTACACTTGGCGTGCGACGACGGCGAGCCCCGCTCCTTCGCTGAGGCGGAGGGAGACGCGGCGTGGCGTGTCGCGATGAAGCAGGAGATAGACGCCGTCGAGCGGAACCGAACGTGGGAGCTGGCGGATCTTCCTGCCGGTCACCGCGCGATCACCCTTAAGCTATGTTGCCCAGATACCCCGATACGGATACGCGATACGGCGATACCGCGATTCGCCATTTTCCTAAAAACACCGATACGGCGATACGTGTGTATGTATATGTGTATATATATATATATGTATGTATATGTATATAAATATAGATAAAAATAAGAAATTAATGAATTCTTACATGGAATTGTGAAACCGAAACCTACATACATAAACTGCTCTACCGTTTTCTGTCAAAATGAATGTGCTATTACTCAAAAGCAGTGGAGTCAACTTGCAGAGACAAGAAATAAGAGTACATGCATTATGAATCTAGTATAAGTACATGTATTATGAATCGACCCCCCAAAACCCCATTTCATTCTCAGCTTTCAAATCCGCCACCTTTTTCCACACACACATAATATACACTCGCTCACTCTCTGCGTGGGCTAGCTAGCTAGCTTTACCCCCAGGAAACCAAACCCAGGAACTCCTCAAAAGGAAGAAGAAAGCAAGAGCCACGCCCTCGTAGCTCACACCCACCTCTCTCTCTCCCCCCCTCGTCCTCTCCTCTCTCGCTTGGTTGCCGCTGCTTAAAGGAGAGGGAGGAGCAATGTCGGAGCAGCCATTGCCGCAGCCTCGGAGCAGCATGCGGGAGGCGCTCGAGAAGGAGGACAAGGAGAAGGCGGCGGCGGCCAAGGAGGAGAAGGAGAAGGAGCAGGCGGCTGTTCCCAAGAACGGCGGCGGGAACGGCGGGGGTAAGAACGGTGGGGGGAACGGGGGAGGCGGGAACAACGGGGGAGGGAGCGCCCAGCCGGGGGAGGAGACGACGAGGGAGATTCAGGTAGTGAGGGAGGCGTACCGGAGGGAGACGGCGACGCCGGCGTACGTCATGCCGGAGGAGCCGCCGGCCATGGTGGAGCTGGTGGGTTGGTACCTGTACGGCTTCTGCTCCTACTTCATCACCCACCTCCTGCTCCCGGTGCTGTTCCCGGCCATCGTTACGCAGGTCGCCTTCCCCTCCTCCGACTTCACGCCGGACGCCAAGTACGCATTTCAGATCTGGATCTGGCAGGCTTGGTGGGGGATATTAGGTTAGAAGTATCAGAAAAGTATCGGAGAAGTATCGAAGAAGTATCGGAAATTAATTTCTTTTTTTGAATAATCAATAAATTCGGATACGTGCAGGATACGTATCGGCGCGTATCGGGGCAGTATCCGTATCCGGTACAGTATCCGATACCGGTACGTGACTTTTGGGAAGTATCCGCGCAACGTAGCCCTTAAGTGGGTGTTCAAGCTGAAGCGGGATGAAGCCGGCACCATCGTCAAGCACAAGGCTCGCTTGGTGGCACGAGGCTTCGTGCAGCAGGAGGGGATCGACTTCGATGACGCCTTCGCACCCGTCGCACGGATGGAGTCCGTGCGACTCCTCCTTGCGCTAGCTGCCCAGCAAGGCTGGCGTGTTCATCACATGGATGTCAAGTCGGCATTTCTTAACGGCGACTTGAAGGAGGAGGTCTACGTGCATCAGCCGCCGGGATTTGCGATCCCCGGCAAGGAGGGCAAGGTGCTTCGCCTGCGCAAGGCCCTCTATGGCTTGCGACAGGCACCGAAGGCGTGGAACGCCAAGTTGGACTCCACGCTGAAAGGGATGGGCTTCGAGCAAAGTCCGCACGAGGCGGCCATCTACCGGCGGGGCAGTGGAGAAAATGCCCTGTTGGTGGGTGTCTACGTCGACGACTTGGTGATCACCGGCACCAAGGATGCGGAGGTGGTGGCATTCAAGGAAGAGATGAAGGCCACCTTCCAGATGAGTGACCTGGGGCCCCTCTCCTTCTACTTAGGGATCGAGGTGCACCAGGATGATTCCGGGATCACGCTTCGACAGACCGCCTACGCCAAGCGCGTCGTTGAGCTAGCTGGGCTCACCGACTGCAACCCAGCTCTCACTCCGATGGAGAGGCTGAAGCTGAGCCGCGACAGTACGACGGAGGAGGTGGACGCTACGCAGTACCGGCGTCTTGTGGGGAGCCTTCGCTACCTCGCCCACACACGACCGGACTTGGCATTCTCCGTCGGCTACGTTAGTCGGTTCATGCAACGACCAACGACGGAGCATCAGCAGGCTGTGAAGAGGATCATCCGCTACGTTGCGGGGACTCTTGACCACAGCCTCCATTACCCGAGGTGTCCCGGCGCGGCACACTTCGTCGGGTACAGCGACAGCGACCACGCGGGCGACATCGACACCAGCAAGAGCACAAGCGGGATTCTCTTCTTCCTCGGCAAGTGTCTCGTTCACTGGCAGTCAGTCAAGCAGCAGGTGGTGGCCCTGTCCAGCTGTGAGGCCGAGTACATAGCGGCTTCCACCGCTTCGACTCAGGCACTCTGGCTCGCTCGACTGCTTGGTGATCTCCTCGGCAGGGACACTGAAGCAGTGGAGCTCAGGGTGGACAGCAAGTCCGCTCTAGCCCTAGCAAAGAACCCCGTTTTTCATGAACGGAGCAAGCACATCCAGGTGAAGTACCATTTCATCCGAGGCTGCTTGGATGAAGGAAGCATCAAGGCAAGCTACATCAACACCACGGATCTGCTCACCAAGCCTCTTGGAAGGATCAAGTTCCTTGAGCTCTGCTCCAAGATCAGGATGGTTCAACCCTCCCACAAGACGACGCACAAGACTTAGGGGGAGAATGATGAATAAGTCCCTGTACTGTGGTCTTTGTGGGGCTGTGGTAGTTTTTGCTTTTTGACTGCTTTAGGACAGCATCTGTTTTTAGGACAGCATCTGCTTTTGCTTTAGGACAGCATCTGCTTTTAGGACAGCATCTGCTTTTAGGACAGCATCTGCTTTAGGACAGCATATTGACCGCTTTAGGACAGCATCTAGGATAGCATCTTAGCATATGCTTGGCTGGTTCTCAGCCTATAAATTTGTATCCCCAACCCCTCAGGTTGGTATGGCATTGTGTGAGCAATAAACAAGAAAACTTGCCCCATCTCCTAGTGTCATCCTCTCCATGAGTAAGGATCTTGCTATCACCAACAGCAAGACTCCAGCGAGTAACAAGCAGCAACACTGTCTTCTATGTGTTGGGGTATTAGAGGGATGAGTTGAAGAAAAGGGCGATAAGGAAAGAGTGGGGGTTGATGTTGGCTTTTGGCCCAGGCATCACATTTGAAGGAATACTAGTTCGAGGCCTTAACTGAAAATGAAAGAGGTCCAAGAAGACTTCTATCAACTCGAGTTTGTTCCCAAGGCACTTGTAAAAATCAGGCACCAAGTCTAATAGTCTAATACTGCATCCTGTTCCACTATATTATATATTAATTTACAAGATTATTTCTGTGAATATTTATTTTAATCTGTACTGGTTGTACCATGGACAAACTGCATGAGAAAACTAACAACAGTCAACAACCTTACTCTCAAAAAAAAGTAAGCAGAACAACTTAATGTTGAGACTTCAAACACACCATTATCCTTCAACTATTCTGGAGTGCACTAAACAAACATGTTACAGTTACAGATAGTAGATGGCATCATGATCCCCTTAGCACTTAAACAAATGCTTAACATTCTTTTGAATATTATTAAAAGACAAACACAGAAGAAGCTCTTACAGTAAAGGGGTTATGAAATGGTACAATTCTTACCATTCTGCTTTATAGAGAGATCCATTACATTCTGATCTAACCATTGGACCTTGAAAAAACAGCTCCATGACAAAACGAAGACAACACTAGATCCCTTGCGAAAGCCCTTCATCATCATCATCATCATCATCATCATCATCATCATTGTTCGAAGGCCAAAACACATGAATCAATCAGAAGCAACGTGCATGCCTCCAGCAAATCATGGATTTGAACTTTGTGCTCCCTCTTCAAGAGACAATTCACCAACAACCTTCTCCCATGCAACTTTAGCATCCCCTTTCACAAGAAAATTCATCTTGGCAACAACATCCTTCGCCTCTGCAGACCTCCCTCCCTTCACCAACCCCTCAACCAAACCCTTCACAGCCTCAAACGATGGGGCTGCCTTCATCGCAAAGCAGCTCTTACAAATCCACAGTGCATCGTCAAGCCTTTCTTTCTCTACCAAGCCCCTAAACAGCACCACATACGTCTGCGAATGCGCTGACACACCCAAGTCACTCCTCCCCTCCCGCCTCTTCATCACCTTCATCCTCTTGAACACCCGCATCGCTGCCCCAACATTCCCCTCCTTGCAGTACCCCCGAACTAGCGCGTTGTAGGTAAGGTAATTCGGCGCCACCTCCTTTGACTCCATCACATAGAGCAGCTCCTCCCCCTTAAAGGTTTCACCCTTTTTGGCAAACCACTGTATCCGGCAGTTGTACGTGACAACGTTCGGCTCCAGCTTGCTCGCATTGATCTCCTTCAGCAGCTTCGCAAACCCCTCCTCATCGTCATTCATGGAGTACCCGGCAAGGACAGTATTGTACGATATGATGTCTGGGGCCGGGCGGTGCTTGACCTTCTTGTTGGCCATTTCGTCGAGCATCTGGCGGGCAGCGGCGAGTTCAGTGTTCTTGACCAGAGCGTGGAGGAGCACATTGTGGGAAGCGCGGCCCGGGGCGACACCGAGGGAGGACTCGGCGGAGTGGAAGGTGGACTTGAGGTCGTCGAGGCGGCCGGCGCGGAGGAGCGCGGAGAGGAGGGCGGAGAGGGAGACATCGGAGCGGGCGGAGGGCGCGGACGAGGAGAAGGCGCGAAGGGCGTCATCAGCGCCTAGGAAGAGGGAGACGGCGCGGGCAAGGAGGCCGGGGGAGGCCGGGGAGGAGGCGAGGAGGAGGTGGAGGAGGGAGGCGGCGAGGTCGGGGCGGCGGAGTCGCGCGAGGCGGGAGGCAGCCAAGGAGAAGAGGGGGCGCGAGGTGTGGAGGCGCGGGATGGTAGGGTCGGAGAGCGCGGAGGCGACGAGGGAGTGGATGCGGGCGGGGTCCGTCTCGCCGCGGACGGCGAGCTGGAGGTCGAGGAAGGAGGTGCGGGTGGAGGGAGGTGCGGCGGGGGTGGGGTTCGGGGCAGGGGTCGGCGAGGGGTCGACGTCGGGGAGAGCGGAGAAGCGTCGGAGGAGGTGTGCGGAGACGGCGGATTGGTGCGGGTGGCGGCGGCGGAGGAGGACGAGGGACGCCATGGTGGGGGAGTGCGGGGTTTGGGAGGGTTTCGTTCTGGTGCCTTTTCCCTTTCGGGCTAACTTGTTCGTGCTACTAGTTAAGGCAACTATAAACAGCTTGGCATAAGAAAAGGGAAATGTGGAGTTTGAGCATGGCTCTCAGAGGCATTTCTACTAAAAAGCGTCCCAAGTTCGATATCACTTAGCAACAAAAATTTTCATCTGCACTCAACAACATTTTCAAAATTATGATATACAGTAAGTAATTATTAAATGCCACAAATCCAACAGTGCGTTCTGTGCAAGAACCGTCCATATTCACAGGTAAGTAATTTTAGTGAGAAAATCAACCTGTAGTTCATCAACAAGGCGCTCGCTCTCCTCAATGAGAGCGAAGTGCCGCTTCCACCTCTCCCAGCTCCACTTCCCCTCTTCCTCCTCCACCTCCCTCTCCTCCTCATCTTCCTCCACCTCCTCCCCTCTCACTTCCCCTTCGTGAGAACTCTCCACCCTCTTCCCCAGACCCCCCTCCCTTGCAGCGGGAGGCAGGGGCCAATAGTTGCTTACGTACTCACTCCATCGCCGCACGGCGCCCTGGAAAGCGTCGTAGAAGAGCGCGTCCCAGCCGCGGCGCCGCTCGCCGCCGGCGTCGGCGTCGGGGCTGCGCGCGCTGCACCGGACGACGACGGAGGCATCGGACGCTCGGCGCGGCGGCGCGGCGCCCGCCAGGCGGCGGACGCGGAGGCGCTGGCCGCGGCGCGCGGCGAGGAATCGGCTAGGGTTCGGATCCAAGTGGCGCAGCGAGGAGGAGGAGGAAGACACTGCGGCTGGGAGCGGGACGCGAGGCGCCGTGGAGACGGACGCCATGGAGGAGGCGGAGGCGGAGGCGGACGACGCGACACACTGGAAGAAGTCGTATTCGTGTGCTCGCTGGCTCGCGCGGTGGTCGCGTTGTGTTTCCTGTGGATTAGAACGAGGCGGGGAAGGCCGAAGGGGGGCGATAGCTGATTAAGACTTGGGTCCATGCACATATCAAAAAAAAAGACTTGGGTCCATGCAAGCCAGCGAGCACACGAACACGACCTCTGTGAAGAGAATGACAGGTGGGCCCGGAATCTGGACACTTGTATTGGGCCCATGCGTTCGTGGTTCCGAGTTTTTGCGGCTCGCGTTTTTTGATTTTTTTTAATACCTTGCTTGGGTGCTAGGAAATGCGGGGGCCACGGGAAATGCTCGGCGCCCACAGCGTCGGTACACAGTACGCTGATTCGTGGGGTCAGCTCACGTTGTTACGCAGGTAGGGTACATTTGTCAGTAGTAAAACGAGGGAGACTCTTGGGTTAACCGCTTCATGATTAGGACCCACCGGCAGCAGACAGTTTGGGGGATAAGTATGGCAAATGGGACGCACTGTATTAGAGCAAGTACAATAGTATAGCTAACTAGTAGCTATAACACTTGTCCATTTCATCTATAGCCTTCAAAAAAATAGTTCATACAATAAGGTAGCTATTACAATAACTATTTGGCCCCACGTGTAAGAGAGTGAAATGCATATTTTTACGTGCTATAGCTAACTGTAATTTAGTAGTCAGCTTCCTTCTCTCTCTTCCTTTCTCTCTCTGCCACATAAGATTTGGTTGATATTATATTTGCTATAGCCTGCTGACTAAGCCTTATTGTACCTGCTCTTATGTATAGGTGTATTTTTGGCAGTATTTGAGTGTTTTTTTATTGAGCACTTAAATTTCTTACCTAGGATTTTGCCACAAGATTTGTGCTCAATTTCTTTCTTCGGTTCTGGCGAGAGCTTTAACTGTGACTCCAACGAGTTAGGGTTCAAGTTTAAATTGGATTTACCGAAGGCCTTCGGATTTAGAGGCGGTGGCAAATCAGCGGTGGGCGCGCGGCACCACCTCAGCTATTGCCCAGAAGAGGGCAGTGAGCGGTGGAAATCGATGGGCGTGACAAGGATGAATGGTTAGGAGACGGCGATAGTTGTCAGAAATGAGGAAGTAGGGTGGTGCGGTGGGTTTCGCTAGAGGAAGAAGAAGATAGGAGTACGGGGTGGGTCGCCGGAAAGGGGGGAAAGAGAGTGTAGGAGGGAGGGAGGCGGCAGCAGCGACAGCGGTGGGGAGGGCCCACTGCTAAGGTTTGGGGAGGGAAGAAGGAATATGTATGATTTGGGAGAGGGATTGGATCCTTTATATCTAGATCCAACGGCTCAAAATTCGAGTACTTTTAAAAAATACTCAAATATTATCTATACACTTTTTTCTTTCCGAAAGAAAAAATCCCAAATAGTTACAGGTACAACTGTATTTCAACATGTTTACTGTTTAGTCTGTACATTTTCAATAGAAAAACGCATGTTTACTCTATACATATATTGTCGTCGTTGTATAAACACCACCTCATATTCATGCCTTGTGTTTTTTTCTATTAAGAATGATAAGCGTGTCGGATCAGCGGCGACGAAGGTTGTCAGTGAGCGTCCATACAAGCAACACCAAGCTCTGAAGTGCTCCTAATGCAAGACGAACATGTGATTGCCCAACTCATTTGAGCGTGTCTTACAAGCTGTTATAACTAAATCTTAAATTTTGTGCACAACACATCATTTGTGGGATAATAGTTATCAAACGGCTTACTTACTTTAGATGTATAAAAAGGAGTTTCCCTTAGACGAGTTGGTTTGTTTTAAAAGAACAAGAAAAAAGTTAACAAATGCTACATCTTGAGCCCAAGACGTAATTCTAGATGTAGAACGTCCCTGATCGAGTTAGTGCTGTTCTGACCTGGCTTGATCTTCCACTTCGGCACTGCATTTGCTACAAAAACAGTCAATAAGTTAAGGTTGACAACTATGGGCATTACGTCTTGGTGGGCCGGACGTTCGTGGGCAGGGTGCGTTACGTTTGTGCCCAGACCAATTTTGCTAAAGTTTGGCCAGCCCTATGTATTTCTTGCTATTTTTTAGCTAAATTATGGCCCCGTTTGGTAGAGCTTTAGCTCTAGAAAATCTGTAGATTTCCTAGAGCTAGTCATCTGTAGCTCTAGGAAATTCTGGATCTAGAGTTGCAGGCATGTTACATGCATTTACATGACTTATTTCATTTATATTATATATTAAATAAAAATATTTAAATTATTTTAATTTAGTCAACAAACTATAGATCCAGCATAGATCTTGAAGTTAGAGTTGTGCTAAACGGGACCTATAGATGACAGAAACCTTGTCAAAATCTTAGCTAGCTAAATTTTGGTACAATCGGTTTGGACACCAATCAAACACACTGCCGGACGTCCGTGGGCTGGGGGCCGGACGCTTCGTGGGTTTCACGTCCCTGGGCTGACCGTTTGTGGGCCGTGGACGCTTGGTGGGTGTTACGTCCCTGGGCAGGGCCGGACGTTTGTGGGCCGGGCGTTTCGTGGGTGTTACGTCCATGGCTGGGCCGGGCGTTCGTGGGCACTGCGTCCCCGCGCTTACACGGGAAATTTAACTTTTTGCCACTCTTATCATTGCCACCTACTCAAATGCCATCCTCTACAATGCAATTAACTTTTTGCCACTCTCCAGCCTCCGTGGCGCCTACGTGGCCGCCAAGTCACGCCCGCGCCGGCCACGCCCGCGTCGGCCGCGCCCGCGCCGCCGCCCGGTCGCGCCCGCGCCGCCGCCGGCCTGCCCGCGCCTCCCCGCGCCGCCGCCGGCCTCCCCGCGCCCGCGCCCGCGCCGCCGCGCGGCCTCCCCGCGCCGTCGCCGGCCTCCCCGCGCCCGCGCATGCGCCGCCCGGCCGCGCCCGCGCCGCCGCCGGCCTCCCCGCGCCCGCGCCTGCGCCGCCCGGCCGCGCCCGCGCCGCCGCGCGGCCTCCCCGCGCCGTCGCCGGCCTCCCCGCGCCCGCGCATGCGCCGCCCGGCCGCGCCCGCGCCGCCGCCCGGCCTCCCCGCGCCCGCGCCTGCGCCGCCCGGCCTCCCCTGCGGGCGCGGGCGCGGGGAGGCCGGCGGCGGCGCGGGCGCGGCCGGGCGGCGCATGCGCGGGCGCGGCCGGGCGGCGCAGGCGCGGGCGCGGGGAGGCCGGCGGCGGCGCGGGCGCGGCCGGGCGGCGCATGCGCGGGCGCGGGGAGGCCGGCGACGGCGCGGGGAGGCCGCGCGGCGGCGCGGGCGCGGGCGCGGGGAGGCCGGCGGCGGCGCGGGGAGGCGCGGGCAGGCCGGCGGCGGCGCGGGCGCGACCGGGCGGCGGCGCGGGCGCGGCCGACGCGGGCGTGGCCGGCGCGGGCGTGACTTGGCGGCCACGTAGGCGCCACGGAGGCTGGAGAGTGGCAAAAAGTTAATTGCATTGTAGAGGATGGCATTTGAGTAGGTGGCAATGATAAGAGTGGCAAAAAGTTAAATTTCCCGTGTAAGCGCGGGGACGCAGTGCCCACGAACGCCCGGCCCAGCCATGGACGTAACACCCACGAAACGCCCGGCCCACAAACGTCCGGCCCTGCCCAGGGACGTAACACCCACCAAGCGTCCACGGCCCACAAACGGTCAGCCCAGGGACGTGAAACCCACGAAGCGTCCGGCCCCCAGCCCACGGACGTCCGGCAGTGTGTTTGATTGGTGTCCAAACCGATTGTACCAAAATTTAGCTAGCTAAGATTTTGACAAGGTTTCTGTCATCTATAGGTCCCGTTTAGCACAACTCTAACTTCAAGATCTATGCTGGATCTATAGTTTGTTGACTAAATTAAAATAATTTAAATATTTTTATTTAATATATAATATAAATGAAATAAGTCATGTAAATGCATGTAACATGCCTGCAACTCTAGATCCAGAATTTCCTAGAGCTACAGATGACTAGCTCTAGGAAATCTACAGATTTTCTAGAGCTAAAGCTCTACCAAACGGGGCCATAATTTAGCTAAAAAATAGCAAGAAATACATAGGGCTGGCCAAACTTTAGCAAAATTGGTCTGGGCACAAACGTAACGCACCCTGCCCACGAACGTCCGGCCCACCAAGACGTAATGCCCATAGTTGTCAACCTTAACTTATTGACTGTTTTTGTAGCAAATGCAGTGCCGAAGTGGAAGATCAAGCCAGGTCAGAACAGCACTAACTCGATCAGGGACGTTCTACATCTAGAATTACGTCTTGGGCTCAAGATGTAGCATTTGTTAACTTTTTTCTTGTTCTTTTAAAACAAACCAACTCGTCTAAGGGAAACTCCTTTTTATACATCTAAAGTAAGTAAGCCGTTTGATAACTATTATCCCACAAATGATGTGTTGTGCACAAAATTTAAGATTTAGTTATAACAGCTTGTAAGACACGCTCAAATGAGTTGGGCAATCACATGTTCGTCTTGCATTAGGAGCACTTCAGAGCTTGGTGTTGCTTGTATGGACGCTCACTGACAACCTTCGTCGCCGCTGATCCGACACGCTTATCATTCTTAATAGAAAAAAACACAAGGCATGAATATGAGGTGGTGTTTATACAACGACGACAATATATGTATAGAGTAAACATGCGTTTTTCTATTGAAAATGTACAGACTAAACAGTAAACATGTTGAAATACAGTTGTACCTGTAACTATTTGGGATTTTTTCTTTCGGAAAGAAAAAAGTGTATAGATAATATTTGAGTATTTTTTAAAAGTACTCGAATTTTGAGCCGTTGGATCTAGATATAAAGGATCCAATCCCTCTCCCAAATCATACATATTCCTTCTTCCCTCCCCAAACCTTAGCAGTGGGCCCTCCCCACCGCTGTCGCTGCTGCCGCCTCCCTCCCTCCTACACTCTCTTTCCCCCCTTTCCGGCGACCCACCCCGTACTCCTATCTTCTTCTTCCTCTAGCGAAACCCACCGCACCACCCTACTTCCTCATTTCTGACAACTATCGCCGTCTCCTAACCATTCATCCTTGTCACGCCCATCGATTTCCACCGCTCACTGCCCTCTTCTGGGCAATAGCTGAGGTGGTGCCGCGCGCCCACCGCTGATTTGCCACCGCCTCTAAATCCGAAGGCCTTCGGTAAATCCAATTTAAACTTGAACCCTAACTCGTTGGAGTCACAGTTAAAGCTCTCGCCAGAACCGAAGAAAGAAATTGAGCACAAATCTTGTGGCAAAATCCTAGGTAAGAAATTTAAGTGCTCAATAAAAAAACACTCAAATACTGCCAAAAATACACCTATACATAAGAGCAGGTACAATAAGGCTTAGTCAGCAGGCTATAGCAAATATAATATCAACCAAATCTTATGTGGCAGAGAGAGAAAGGAAGAGAGAGAAGGAAGCTGACTACTAAATTACAGTTAGCTATAGCACGTAAAAATATGCATTTCACTCTCTTACACGTGGGGCCAAATAGTTATTGTAATAGCTACCTTATTGTATGAACTATTTTTTTGAAGGCTATAGATGAAATGGACAAGTGTTATAGCTACTAGTTAGCTATACTATTGTACTTGCTCTAATACAGTGCGTCCCATTTGCCATACTTATCCCCCAAACTGTCTGCTGCCGGTGGGTCCTAATCATGAAGCGGTTAACCCAAGAGTCTCCCTCGTTTTACTACTGACAAATGTACCCTACCTGCGTAACAACGTGAGCTGACCCCACGAATCAGCGTACTGTGTACCGACGCTGTGGGCGCCGAGCATTTCCCGTGGCCCCCGCATTTCCTAGCACCCAAGCAAGGTATTAAAAAAAATCAAAAAACGCGAGCCGCAAAAACTCGGAACCACGAACGCATGGGCCCAATACAAGTGTCCAGATTCCGGGCCCACCTGTCATTCTCTTCACAGAGGTCGTGTTCGTGTGCTCGCTGGCTTGCATGGACCCAAGTCTTTTTTTTTGATATGTGCATGGACCCAAGTCTTAATCAGCTATCGCCCCCCTTCGGCCTTCCCCGCCTCGTTCTAATCCACAGGAAACACAACGCGACCACCGCGCGAGCCAGCGAGCACACGAATACGACTTCTTCCAGTGTGTCGCGTCGTCCGCCTCCGCCTCCGCCTCCTCCATGGCGTCCGTCTCCACGGCGCCTCGCGTCCCGCTCCCAGCCGCAGTGTCTTCCTCCTCCTCCTCGCTGCGCCACTTGGATCCGAACCCTAGCCGATTCCTCGCCGCGCGCCGCGGCCAGCGCCTCCGCGTCCGCCGCCTGGCGGGCGCCGCGCCGCCGCGCCGAGCGTCCGATGCCTCCGTCGTCGTCCGGTGCAGCGCGCGCAGCCCCGACGCCGACGCCGGCGGCGAGCGGCGCCGCGGCTGGGACGCGCTCTTCTACGACGCTTTCCAGGGCGCCGTGCGGCGATGGAGTGAGTACGTAAGCAACTATTGGCCCCTGCCTCCCGCTGCAAGGGAGGGGGGTCTGGGGAAGAGGGTGGAGAGTTCTCACGAAGGGGAAGTGAGAGGGGAGGAGGTGGAGGAAGATGAGGAGGAGAGGGAGGTGGAGGAGGAAGAGGGGAAGTGGAGCTGGGAGAGGTGGAAGCGGCACTTCGCTCTCATTGAGGAGAGCGAGCGCCTTGTTGATGAACTACAGGTTGATTTTCTCACTAAAATTACTTACCTGTGAATATGGACGGTTCTTGCACAGAACGCACTGTTGGATTTGTGGCATTTAATAATTACTTACTGTATATCATAATTTTGAAAATGTTGTTGAGTGCAGATGAAAATTTTTGTTGCTAAGTGATATCGAACTTGGGACGCTTTTTAGTAGAAATGCCTCTGAGAGCCATGCTCAAACTCCACATTTCCCTTTTCTTATGCCAAGCTGTTTATAGTTGCCTTAACTAGTAGCACGAACAAGTTAGGTTTTTGGAAAAGGGTCGGCCATCTACGATACTTGAACACTGCGCCGGTGCACCATTGGATGAATAGGATGTATGTAAGCTGTTGCCATTTGTAATTTAGCTTGTGCATTATGAGCCGTGACTTAATTGGCACAAGTCTGAAGAAAACAGCCTAATGTGGGTACTGTATACACTGCATTGATGTTAATGAACTAGTCTTAGGAAGCTTATTCTTAGTAAAAGCTATTGAAGCCAGGCTCAAATTTGAACAGTCTACTTTGAAGCTAAGCATTTTGTGTTAACTAGCAATATGAACTATTCACCAAGATTGTTTTATGTATTACCATCCTGGAGCAATTTTATGTTCATATGCTGATGGCGGATGACTGATCATCTTGAAATTGCTGATGTTGTGTTTGACCTAGTGATGGGAGCATATGTGTTGGGGCTTAATGCCATCAACTTATTCCATTTGTTGCCTTTGTTATCTGCCACCATGCCAATAACTCCTGGAAAACATGGTGTCAATATATACGTTTATAGGTTTGCAATGCTTAAGCTCAAATCCCCGTTTGTTGATAGGCCCAATGGTCTAATAGGTTCATGAGGCATGCATCCTACCATGGCTTAGACTCTGATGTAGATAGAACTGCCATACTCTTAATGTAGAGCTGGAACTAGAGACAGTTACCCTGGAAGCCATGATTACACATGAGTTACAATTTTCCTACCTTTGTGAAATCACACTAGTAAGCTTCACGATTCACGATCTATCATTGTCAAAAAGGTCCTTAGTTCGTGGCAATGTTACGGAGAGTCAGGAGCTTATTTTTCATTTTAAAATGATGCTTAATAATTGTTTTGTCAAATGGTTTGTAATTGAGTGTGCCATTTCTTTGATATTTGGAATGGTTTGAAACTATTGAGTGTGCCGGTTGTGTGATATCTAGATAGGACCTTTTCAAATATACACGGACAAAACTTCACTCTGTGCACGTGGCTGATTTACCCATCTGTATGTTGTGTTTTTGTCCAGACCTGTTTTCCCCCTAAACCTATGTGTCAAAATTCTGCAAATTTTCTGAGAGCTGTATATTCCATTTCAGCTGCAACTCCGGGCTGCTGTTTATAGAGAAGACTATAGGAGTGCTCACAAACTAAAGTTGGTTATTGCAGCTACATCGAAAAATGATACTGTTGGCAGAGCAATATCTGACTTAAATGTAAGATATATATTTCTCTCTCTCTCTCTCTATATATATAGTTAATGATAATGGAACTTTTGATCCTTTTACTTTGCTTGCAACATTGAATCGGTCCCTCTACATTAAACCCCAAGTAGGCCCCTGTCCCTCTACTTGCTACAATGGATAAGCAAATAGCTAATAGGTTTGCTAATAAGTAATAACTTAAATAACCCGATTTATGGGGGCATTAGACCATGTAAAAAAAATCAGCAACATTAAACAATATCAGATGTCTAAATGCCACCGTTAACATAATGACTGATTGACAGTACACCACTTCTGTAGATAAGAGGAATCAATCTGAATGATTTTTAAGTAAAGGGACTGATTTGATCTATGACAAAAGTAGAGTGATCAAGGTTGATATTTATTAGATAATTGACCATTGTTTATCTAATCTTTTTACTGTTACAGAGGGCCATAAAAGAGGAGTGTTACAGGGATGCAGCTCATATTAGAGATCATGCTGGTGCATGGCTGGTTAGTACCACAAAGGCTCTACAGTCTGTTTTCTGTTGGTAGATTATATGGTTGCAACTATGAATTACATTATATGTAGCACTTGCCATTTAACTTAATAAATCTGGATTAAGCCAGTACATTGAAGGAAAAAGAATCAGATCACTATAAATTTTGTTGCCTTTCCCCCTTTTAATCTAGCTAATTAGTCATTTTCAGAGCAAAATAATCCTTTATTTGTTGGGAAAAGATGAAAAGTAATTTTAGGAAGCATGGTGGTGAGTGGTGACAAAAATTATTTCAAGTAAAAAATGTTATCCATGTTAGTTACTGGTCCCAATTGCATTAAGGTTTGCATACATATTCGATATTTAGGAGTAACAAGTTTTATCAAATATTATTGTGCACACAGCCACACACACTAATTTCTAGTTTGATCTCTTGTGGCCTGTGGATTGTATGGTGAATGCCACTGTTAACACTGGATTTTGCATGATGGCTGTCCAATAGCCTAGCAGCTATGAGATTTAGGCAGGATAAGGTCACTTGACAGGCCTCAGGTTCCTGGAGGCCGGAACCATTCTTTTTGAAATTGGAATGCACATGGATATAAGAAGAAAAATAAAAATATCTGGGCGTGTTGTTATAGAGATTTAACCTCGTAAATAAGTAGTATTTTCCAATTTTGTGTTGACCCTTGTACTCTAATATATGATTATCCATTTCTATTTTTTGTTACTTTCCATCTGTGCAAAAGAATGCCATTACCTGATTCTTTAGAGCATATGCAGTTGGGATGGTGGTCTGGGATTTCCGGAAATTTGTCCGATCCATATGGTCTTATAATTCGTATAAGTGCTGAACATGGTCGATATGTGGCAAAAAGTTATGATATCAGGTATTATTTTTTCTGGTTATTTATTAATGCACAATTGCATGTATGAAATGTGGATACTACCTCAGGGACAGTTTGGGCTTGTTACTCTATTAAGGGCCAGGGCCATGAATTTTTCTTTAATCAATTGTTTTGTGGGTACACTCTGTTCATGCATTTTGTTTGACTTGAGTTCTTGTTTTATTTCATTATCATTATTGTTTTGGTGTTGGGAAGAGAAATTCCTATGATAAGGTGGTTTAGCTACTGCAGAATGTTCATTTTGAAGGAGCTGATGCCAAATGGGTGCATATTAGTAGTGATTTAGTCTTTGGAGTGCTACTACTAGAGAAATAAGACCAAATGAGGGGTATGGCAGTAGACATGTTTGTGGTTGAGTTAGTGTGTCTAGGTTTTGTTGAGGTGATAGAGAATGTGATGGTGAAATCAGTTATTGAAGCTTATCTGTGAAGAAATTGGGTGAAATCATGATATTCCATTGACTAAATGGAACATGGATTCTTAAACAATGAAATAGTTATTTACTTATTTTGTCACTTGAAGGAGATTTTAGTATCCCCTTTGTTGATAACAATGTTGTACGGGGAAGCACAGGAAGCAATTGTTTCCTTCTAGCCATTATAGTTGGTAAGATAGCGGGTGGGTTCTTGTAGGCTTTGGCTTATGGCTTAAATTTTTAAATTCTGGCTGTTCGCGAGAGGCAGTATACAAAGAAAAATAGTCGCATGCGATTTTGGCCGGTACAGCTGAACTCCGTACACTTTTTACTATAATCTTCCTATTGACATCACATTGAAAAACACACCATTTGAAAGTTAATTACTGTAGCATAAGACACAAGCCATAAGTGGAAAAGAACTCAGCCAGTGTCTCAATGCTGCTTAAATGGTAACAAAACTGTATGCCTTGTGTCAATTAATATCACGAGCTTTCATGCTAAGTTTCTTCAATATATACTCTGGTGGGTCTGTATGCATGTACAGATAATAATGGAAGAATTGGTCTTTTCTCTTATTTCTTTAGATGTTTGAATGCCTATGTTTTTATCTCATTTCAGAACTTTGAGCTTACGTTTTTAATTGGGGTTCCTTGAAACTACTCATTTAAGTGGTTCAATGCTAAGCTCCCCAAAAGTGTTAACATTCATCAAGATATATTGGGATGAGCTTTCCATGGCAAGGATTGTATCAAATATTTGTTTTGTTTGCTAAAGTAAATGACTCCTAAGTCTTACCTCTCTCTTACATGTTCAGGCAGCTGGCTTCCGATGGCCCTGGTTTCCCTATATTTGAAATTTATTTTGCAGAGGCAAATGGAGGATACAACCTGCAGGTACACTGATTCTTCCATGAAAAGTAAATTGATACTCAACTGAAAATCTTCTTCCAATTCATAGAAATACTTTCCATTTGTTACCAATTGCATTTTTCTATATTTTGGCTAAGAATTCTACGCATCTTTGGGTATTATAGTTGTAGGTCCATGTAAGCACTGGTCCCGGCCTTCCTATTTCATATGAAAAACTATGTCTTCACTTTCACAGTTACTGTTGTGGTGTTTGGGAGGCTTATTATATGTCTTCATACGGTTTTGAGTTGACAACCTTCCCAACATAGCTGCTCATTAAGCAGAGTTTTGGCGCAAGTCCTTTTCTTTTTGTTGAAATAGTAAAGTACCATGCACATTGAGCTCTAACATTTATATTATATCTGGCAGATGTATTTGACATGCACTATGACATGATTTGCTATATCTGATTTGACCTAATTTTAATATAAATATCTGGTATTTTTAGAAAACTATAAGCTTGGAAGAGCTCTAGGCAAGGTTAGGGGTGTCGCTATCTTGCCAACTTAAGCTTTTTAGTTCTGTCCCATCTTCTGACAAAATGGGGCTCTTGTTTTCAGGCAGTGCATCTGAAACCAGATGACAGTGATTCTGACCAGTTGCCAAATATATTGAGGGGAAAACTAGACATCAACAGTATAAACATATCCAGCAGTTCCTTAGGGACTAAACACGAGGAACAAGATGAAGACATAAACATGGATGGTCAAAATAGTGACAATAGTGATGTTGCTGCTGGGCCAGCTGGTTTGAAAAACTTGTCAAGTGATTCAACTCCAGTTCCCAGGGTCAAAATATTGAAAGTGGCGCCCATGGAAAATGTGAACCAAGACTATATAATCAAAATTTTTGATCAGATTTCTGAGGAAGATGATGACAACGATGATGCTGAGATCGAAAATGAATCTTCACAAAATATTGGTGATGAAGATAACAGTGAAGAAGCAGAAACAGTTTCTGCAGAAGAGAACAGTGATGATTCTGGTGATGAAAGTGATATTGAAGCCTTAATATCAATTGGAATTGAAATTGAGAATTACAAGGATTTTGCTTCTGAGTCATCACCTAAAGCCTTTGAACGTATGCCAGCTAGGTTTGAAAAAAGAGACCACTTTTCATTTTCCTTTTATACTGAACAATACAGTAAGAAGCAAGATGCAGAAAGGGCTAAGCAGATTTCTAAGAAAAGAGTTGGTTTCCGTACCAGTCAGCAGGATGACGATTTTCTCCAGTTTGATCGTGTAAAGTTGGTTGGCAGCAACAAGAAACTATCGGTAAATATTGTAATTGCTGCACTGTTTTATATTAGCTTTTGATATCCTGCATTCTTCTATATTGAAACGAAAGATCAATTACTGACAATGAACTTTCTCTGCTGATTTAGTTTCTCTTTAGATGTTGCAACTCTGTTCGAACTGGTAAAACTTCAAACTAAGTTTTTATGCCTGAATTTTCAGCAAATTTTGTGAATTACATTTGTAAACTACACTATCTTTTTGTCTTTTTGATGAAGAGCATGGATTGGTCAATTGTTTTTCTGCAGAATGTGTATAATATCTGCTTTTCGAGTTGGCTTTTGATTGTCAAATAGTTATATGCATCAAGTACCTTTGGTCATGAAGATAGTGTGAATCCGTTTCATATCTCTTTTGTTCTTTTTCTCACATGTATTTTAATGCAAACATACCGACTAATTTAGCAAGCTTTGAGTATATTCATAGACTAAGAAAGGTCATGGATTTTCAAATAGCATTTCAGACTTGCATAAAGGAAATTTAGAGTGGTTCATGATATCACCTCAATTTATCTTATGCAGATACTACAACTTGGCATTAAGCAACATAATAACAAGGCTCAGCAAAAATTACATGGAGTTACTCACTTCAGCCGTATTCAGATGCCTATCTCTTCAGATCCTCTTAATGGTATATTCCAAATCATACCTTCCACTTGAGCTTTTCATGATATCATTTTCTGTCTTCTCCCTTTTGCTGGTATTGGCTGAAAAGGCATGTTTTTTGCAGGCTTATATGTGACTGCATCAGGATTTGACTCAGAAATTCTTAGTTTACAACGGAAGTTTGGTCAATGGCGGGAGGATGATTCATCTGAGGACCACAGGGATCTACAGTTTTATGAGTATGTTGAAGTGGCAAAATTGACTGGGGACAACCTTGTGCCAGCAGGTCAGGTATTATGCTTTTTTCTCACTTAATTCTTATTGTCATGCAAAAGTATTAAAGCACTGTAAGTAATATGTATGCTTTGGTTTATGCCCCTCATTTGGAATGGAAATACACAATCTTTTTTGGTACTTTCATGTTAACTTCGCACTTACTAGTTCTCTCTGCTAAGAAGTGTGGCCATCATATCATGCACGTTCTTGGACAGTCTTCCTTATGTAATTCCTTGAGTTTTACATAACATGTTAATTTAGGAGTGCCCCATACTCTCAATCTTCTAAGTTGCATGCCCATACTTTGAATCTTTTAAGTTGTATTATCGGGCCAGTCTCATCTTTCTGTGATCATGTACTAACCGAGCAATTGTGATTACTAGAGCTCATTAAGATGCCTTTTTTTTTATCACCTTGTAATTTCTGCAGAATGTCATCCTTGCTCATTTTTTGTTTCCTAAATAGCTATTTCAGTTTTACAATTCGTGAATAATCGACGCCATCTAAATACTTATGTAATGTTTGGCTGATAAAGTGATAAGCACAATAATTTAAACTTATCTGATATTATTTCCCTACCAGGTTGTCTTCCGTGCAAAAGTTGGTGATAAGCACAATAATTTAAACTTATCTGATATTATTTCCCTACCAGGTTGTCTTCCGTGCAAAAGTTGGCAAACACTATCAGCTTCCTCATAAGGGAATTATCCCTAGAGAACTTGGAGTGGTATTTTCCCCAATGGGATTACTGAGTTTGTCTTTTCAGTTTCCACCATCAAACTGCACATCTTACACTGCAAATCTGCAATATAATATAGGTTGCTAGGTACAAGGGACAAAGGAGAATTGCAGATCCCGGTTTCCAAAACCCTCGTTGGGTTGATGGCGAGCTTTTAATACTAGATGGAAAGGTGAAATTTTATTTATATAAAGAATGTCTTTGTTTGTTATACTCGTTATATTTTTTATACAGACTTTCTTTGTGCAATTTGCAGTTCATCAGAGATGGCCCTGTGATAGCTTTCTTCTACTGGACATCAAATTTTCATCTTTTTGAATTCTTTAAGCGGTTGAGGCTTCCTGACTAATTTCACTTTAAGAGATGTAGTTCAAGGTAAAGTGCATTTCATCTTGCTGTGGTTCACTATTCAGCTGTCATTGTACTAAAGTAGTGTTAATCATCATATACTTTACTGTTGCGACTTGTTGCCCTCGTCAGTATTTGGAACTGTTAAGGTATCTAGCATTGTTGCAACGGTTTTTTTTTTCATTTTTTGCCCCCAACACACGTTTTTTGCAAAAATGGCCTCTCGAGCTCGAAAGGCGTGACAGGCGACACGTGCTACCTGCCATGCTGGGGTAGCATGATAGGAGATGAGCCGCACGGCACGGCGAGCTGGCGTGGGAGGCAATGGCATGGTGTAGCAGGTGGCGGGTCTGAGGCGCTACCGAGCTGTGCTAGTTTGGCAGGCGGTCGAGCAAGTGGGCATGGCAGGCAAAAGGGTAGGGGTGGCAAAAAGAACTCATTGATTCGGTTCAAAATTTCTTCAATTATACTTGCTAATTTGAATTCTGCTCTATCTCGCTTCTAAAAATACTTTCAAACTATACGTAAAATTTTTTAGGAAGGTGCAAGAGGGTTCGGAGGGAGCAGATCAAATACCACCACAAACTCTCTGTGTTAAGTAGTAAAGATACATTGTTGCAAATAATTGTTGTAATGGACGACACGTAGGCCGACAAAGCATTTCGTAATGAATGTGTGAATTACATGGCGCATGGGGTTTGGTTAGATGCGTATGTTTGCCTCAGTACTCATATGATACATGTGGCAATATGCGCGAATCAACTCCAACTACAGTTAAGATACATGTGCGCTTTTTGGAAGCCATGGTTTCAGTCAGTCATCGTACACATTTGGGTCTATCGGTGTCTTTTCTTTTTTCCTTTGCGGGCTTTATAGCCCTTGTGACGCGGGTCCAGTACTCGGTTTCTACAACTTGTGTACGATTGTTCAAGTCGGAGATAACTTGACGTTCAGCAGGGGCTTCGGGGACTTCTGGCGCCTTGCCCTTATCTTTGTCGCTCCGTGGCCTGCCAGTATAGATGTAGTGGCTTGGAGATGTACGAAATGGAACATGTAATGTGAAATAGCAAATATGTGCTTACAAGAATTTTGGTGCACGTGTAGTGCGCTAGGGCGGCGGTTGTCGGGTGTGTGGACTGAATGATATGTTCTGGATTGCCGTAGTCACATTACGGCTGCTTAAACTCTGGCGGCATGGGCGCATCCTTGCAAGAATTATCAAGGAATGATCCCTTATTTTCGGCCACCCACTTCCGCTTGCGAAGCATATCTCCGTAGTTCGACATCTCTATTAGCGGCACAGTGAAGTTATGTATCTCTCCTCTCTTCTCCCTCTCCTCTTCTCCCAGTTTTGAGATCGGAGTCTTAGGGTCTGATCATGAGGGCTGGCCAAATTTTATAGGTGGTCAGTGTGCACTGCTCGGGAGTAAAGTGTGAACGCGTTGTCATTTCGCTGGGGAAAGCTGGTACGTGTTGCCAAATCACTAGCAAAGCTGGTGCGTGCTATCCACTCGCAGCGGAAAGCTGTTACGTGTTGTCAAATCACTGGGAAAGCTAGTGCGTACTGTCTACTCGCTGCGGAAAGCTGGAATGTGCTGTCAAATCACTAAGAAAGCTGGTGCATGCTGTCCACTCGCTACGAAAAGCTAGTACATAATGTCAAATCACTGGGAAAGCCAGTGTGTATTGTCCACTTGCTGCGAAAAGCTGATACGTGTTGTCAAATCACTGAAAAAGCTAATGCGTGTTGTTCGCTCGCTACAGAAAGTTGGTATGTGTTGTCAAATTGCTGGGAAAGCTGGTGCATACTGTTAAATCATTGGAAAAGCGAGTGCGTGCTGTCCGCTGGCTGTGAAAGGCTGGTAAGTATTGTCAAATCACTGTGAAAGCTGGTGCGTGTTGTCCACTTGCTGATATCTCAAGAAAGGATTCCAAGAACCAGACGAATAAGAAAAACAAAAATAAATCACAAGGTCAAGTTGCACATGTCTCTTATGCCGTGCTGTTATGTGGATACAATACATTACACGTCTACTTGTACATGGGTGAATTGGAGTGAGAACGGGAGCGACTGTAGCTGGCTGAGCTGGAGCGACTACAACCTTGGCTGGTTTCTCCGATGTCGAGGTCGATCGGCAGGCTAGGGCGCCGCACGCTCTTACGCACGGTGCTCCTTAAGCATAGTCCTTTGGTGATTGGCTGAGTCAGAGTGAGGTTGGTAGGGGTGATGGGGATCGGGGGGAGCTGGAGCGTGGACTGCTACTGCTATTGCAATCCGCTCGAGCTCACCGACTGCAGCCAAGGCCTTCTCACACTTAGCGAGCTGAGCGCAGAGTCTCGGCCTAGCTTTGGCCCTGTTCTTTTCAGCTTCTAAAAGCTGTTTTTTGGTTTTTCTACAGTACCTAGCTTTTAAATAGAGTATCTTTTCAAGATAGGGTCTACTAATTAATTGCACTACATATTGTACCGACTTCATTTATATCGGTAAAAACCGCACGTGACTTTCTGTTACTCTATAATCTCTCGCACGAACAGCCCAAAAGCCACAAGCCGTAGCCAAAAGTCATAAGCTTCAGCCAAAAAGAACAGACCCTTTAGCTGGCGGTGAGGTGCTTGCAGAGGTCCGAGATCTCCTCTAGAGATTTAGTGTAGGTGACTCCATAGCTTGGGTGAGTTGTACCTGGTGGGTCAGGAGCGGTTTGTCTTTAGAACCGGGGACAAACGTCTCGTCGTAACGTGCTCTTTCCCGGAGGGATGGATATTAGCGAAACAGGGAGGTCAGCATGGCGGCCTTGTGGATCTCGCACGGGCGAGCACAAGCCATGTAGGCGACGTCCTGAAAGGCGTCGGTGGAAGTGCTCCTCAGGTGCTTTGTGCGGAAGGTGCGGGAGGTGTACTCGCCTTACCTTGCGTACAGGAAGACCTCCATCATCTAGGCCTCCCTGTCTCCTTCCTAGGTCTCTTGTCCGCTGAAGATAGGACGGTGCTAGTAATACAGGTAATGCATTAGTTTGCGCAGTATGTCGACAAACTCTCCTTCGCCCTCTCCATGGGTGTAGTCGTTATATGGCCCAATATCATCTGATCTGACCATCTACAGTTGAATAGGAGGGTATTAGTAACAGTTTAAAGATATAACGAAGGGAGGTGAGTCAAGAACTAAGAGTGTTTAGTAGAGGGCCAAGGTTATTAAGGCGGTAAGGCGAGGTAAGGCGACCCACCTCCCTCACACCTTTTAAGCGGTAAGGCGTGAGGCGAGGCGACGCCTTACGAATCCTAGAGGCAGTAGCACACTATATTTTTTGTGAAGTTTTTGCCTTTTACTTTAGAAAAATAAGACCAAGTCCTTCGATAACGACCCTTCTGTAATCGCACGAGAGCAATAAGTATATACGTGCGGACATTCCATGAAATTTTGGGTTTTGATTTTACGTTGACTCGTCGAGTCTAACACAACCCTCCTCCTTTTTCTTGGTTTAGGACAGGCTATGTAAAAAAGTACACAAGCGGAGTATTTTTTCCTAGCTTGGGACAGACGGGCATACATGAAAATACTTTAGTTATTTTTTTGGCTTGTATTTTTGTAGCTATTTACAATAAGTAAATATGGCTACTTACAGAAACCCATCCGTCAACTAAATATGGCTACCTAGCGCATTCCACATTGCAAATAACGAAACACTAACGATATATTAAGCGTGTCTCTCGCATACGAATGAAGCATATCTTTTCACCAAGGTATTCACTAGCGTCACAATGCTTTCAACTATGAAGGATTATAGCTGCACTCTTGCTCGGTAACAAATCTCTCTTTTCTTTCCTTTCCCTCGCTGTGCTCTCACTTGGTAACAAATCGCCCGCGGTTCGCGTTTTATACGCGCACGTGAGAACACAGTGCAATTAACGCGCGAATAAAATGAGAATCTAACGTCGCGTTGCGTCGCCACGTTGCATCGTGTGATTATTCACGACATTCCCTCATGCCAGAATGAAAATCGTGCGCAACGAGCCCCTGTGATTCCCTGACCCCGCTGCTCCTGCGCTACCCACGCCCGCTTGCCTGCCCGGTTGACAGCTGAGCTAGCACTGCTCGGCAGCATCCTGCTAAGCAGCCGAGCAGTGCTAGCTCGGCAGCTGGCTGGGCCCACCCGCTGCCGTGCTGGCCGTTCGCCCTCCCATGCGTCCGCTCCCTACTGTGCCCATCCGGCTTGCCAAGCAAGGAGGCGTGGTAGGTGACACGTGTTGCCTGCTGCGCCTTCCGAGCTCTGTGAGGTGGCCATTTTTGCAAAAAGGGTGTTCGGAGGCCAAAATTGAAAAACAATGTTGCTACGGGGCCGAATGGGTGAACAGTTCTAGTATTTGTTTAATTTTTCATGCAGAAGTGGTGCTTGTTGGCTGTTGCAGGCCGTCACTGATGCTAATGTTGATTGCTTATTTTATGCGTGGAAATGCTATTCATCCTAAATGATTATAGTCTTTGTATGAGCTAATAAACATTAAAGTGGACAAAATCTCATCGGCTGAGTGTCTTTTGGGAAGGCAGATTGTGCTCTCATTGTGTAAAGGACCAAAGCCAAAGCCAAAAGAAGTACATAAATTTTCTATACCTTTCTAAAGCCAAAGCTCTTTCTTGGGATGCTAGTGAAGCTTACTACTTAAGGTAGTCACCATGATTTGTCTGCCTGCTTTTGATCAAGGTTATGTTTGATTCTTTTGGCCTACTTGTTGTGAGAACAAATTATTTGGTTAGTTCTAGGTTTGGCCGAGCATTGGTAGATTGGTAGATAACTTAGGAAAGACATGATTGTCGTATCGTGTTTTGCTTGGTATTTATGCATGTCTTCGTTGAGTTTGTGGAGAATATTTTTTTCAGTTGTTACGTGGGAATCTGATCATGTTTGATCTTTAGGGTCTGGAAGTGTAGGATCTTAAATAGATAGAGATGTGCTGGCAGACTGACGATTTATCCAGAGTCAACCGGGGACTAAGCATTTAGGATGTATTCTCTGTGTCAAGACTGTCAGCAGAGACCTTGCTAGCCCATTATGCTTATAAGTAACTGTAGGAGCTAAGGAGCATCAAAGATAGTATTCAACTAGCTTTTCTGGACTGGTTGGTATTATCATGCATGATTCTGGGATGTACTTTATTTTCATTCAAATCAGTCACTACAAGAAACAAGTGTCTCCTGCAGTGAAGGTGACTACTGTTTCTTGTTGGAAGTTGGAACTGTTGATCAGCAACTGCTGCTGTTCCACCCCTATTTTGTGCCTGCTTAGTCATGTTTTGTGTCGTATCTGCAACTTAGTAATACACTTACATGTTCCTTAACAAGAAGAAATGTTTGTAGCTAGGGTAGATTCTTCGTCTTTGTCTTCTTCTGAACTGAGGGGCCCTTCTATCTACTTTCAAATTGCGCTTGGTTAACATCTTCATGCATCAGGAAACTGAACATTGGATTTGTTGCATTTGTAGCAGGTCATTCCACAATCTCGCATGATGATGTACAGTCTACAGATGATGATGTACATAGTTGCCTTTGGAGCCAACTGGATTCTCGCTCAGCGTCACATTTCCCTAATATCGGCTTCGTTGTGGAGACAACCCCGCTCTATGTTGCATGAGTGTGTCATTCACACAGAAAGCTGTCATATTGAAGGGTGAAGAAAGAACTCACTAGAGAAAATAGCTGGCTGCGAACATGAAGGGTGAGCATCTCATTCCACTTCCACTGTGCTCACCTACTCGGTTTACAAGTTGAGGGCTCGAGGCCAGGGCTTTCGCCTGACATGCTGCATGAAAAACATCAAATGCTTTATTTTCAGGACAAGTAGAATCAAAGCACTTAAAAAGAAAAGCTATGTAGCCACAAATATTTCTGGGTTGAGTGGTGTTTTCTTCTTGGCCTTCATACAAGGACATTTGTATTATAAGTAACAATTTTCTGCAGTATGATATAATAATTGAGTTGCCGTATAACCATGGCCATCATATTTTATAGTTTAAACCAGCAGCAGGGCAATAAACCGATGTGTATATACAGCTCAACGTCAATGTATTGAATTGTGTCTATACTTATCGTAAGCAAGCATTTCCAATTTTTACCCTATGTCCCTATCCAACAAGCAGTGATATAAAAAACAATGCTGTTGCTGAAACTAGCAGCCATCTACTTTGTCATGTGGCCATTTCCTCCGGCATGGGCATCCTACGTAGACGACAGAGCGCGATAGACAAGTGGCAAGTAAGAGCCGAAGCTATTTTTAGCACTGTTTTGTATTGTATTTACAAATATAGTAGTATGCCTGAGGGTATTGACAAAAATGTCGTTTCTGCCGTTTAGCGTCCATGAAGCGATACGTGGCGTTGTTGTCTCCTCACCAGACGGTAGGCAGTCTGCTGCTTTAGGGGGGGGGGCAGCAAACTTGCCTGCCGTCCAACAGCTGTGCGGCAGGTAATTAAGCCGGCTCATTAGCCAGATTAATTACTTGTCCTGTTTTTTCGTTTAGTGTTTGTATGAATTTTTAAATATATCAAATAAGCTCTAAAAATTACAAAAATTTATGTATAGTCCCCTGACACAACGTACTTCATAGTGTAATTTTATCAGTTCTGAATATTGCTCAAAAATTCATACAATTTTGATAATTTTACTAGTTTTTACATATAGCAAACGAATTCTAAAAATTATGAAATTTTATGTGAAGCCTTCCGATACAGTAATAGTTATTGTGTAATTTTTTAGAAATTTTATGTGGTTTGGATTTACCACGTTGATTCGGGTTAACTTAATCATGAGTTTAATGAACCTCATGCATGTTTTGAAGTGCCAAATGTCGACCAATCATGGTTTATATTATTTGCTGCTATTTGGTTCGCACAATTGTCACTCTCTCTGTATGTGCCTCTCTCGCGCGCTCTGGTAAGTAATAGTTAAATATTCTTTCTCCTTTTGTTGGGGAATGATGAAGCATTTAAACAAGTGAAAAGACTAGTGAAGGCTAGTTATGCGTTTTGTGAATAATAATATTGAAAGCGGTGGATCAACGCAGGCAAACACCATACAGTGATGTGTTGTACGGGGCTGGACCACATGCCTCATCCGCGGGCGCCGACGGGAGGGTGCTTTGGTTTTGGGTCGTTCTAAGTAGCCCAGGGCTTTTAGAAGATGAAAATTATTTAAAATGTGTTGATTTTTTGATATAAATTAGTAAGCTATTGGAAAGTTGTAGCGTCTTATTGTCAAGTTCAACCAATTAGTAAACGATTTGTATGAAAGAAACTGAACAATTCCGAAGACGAACAGTTCATATCGTGTTTCTTCAAGAAACTTCAGTGATCTCTGCCACTTTGGCTACCTCGGTGACCTACGCAGGACACAGACAGTCCTGGAAAAGACGAGCTTGACTTGGCAAATGACGACGACACAATGGAGCAGTGAGAGTAGTCAAACGCGCAATAGTGAGGATATGTTTAATTGACTTTTATTGATGTTTCTTTGTTATGTCTCATAAATAGTACTGGTCGCTATCCTCTTTAATCAATTTTACTCAAATTTGTCCTTTAACAAACGGCCATTGATCGGTCTTTTGTCATTCGCTTCAAAGTTCATAATGATATCCTGTATGCACCAGAAGGGGAGGTGTATCATAGCAGCGTAACTATGGGCCTGTTTGGTTGGTGCCTAACCTTGCCGTGCCTAAGCTTAGGCAATATGTGGCTGCCACAGAAAGTGTGGCTAACAAAATCGAAGCCACACTTGTGGCAAAGTTTGGCAAGAAACTGAATCTATGACGTGTGGGGCCGGGTGCTAAGAAAGTGTGGCATGCCACAGTTACGTCAGTGAACCAAACAGCTACCTAAAAACTGTGGCACGCCTAACTTGTGGCTAGGCAACTTCTGGTCATGAACCAAACAGGCCCTATGTTTTTTAAGGGTTTTGTTAAACGTCATCCGGAATGATGTTTTAGGGTTTTTTTTAATATGAAGGAGCTTTGCCAATTTACTTACAAGTGACTTTATGACTTTATGTTTTCACCCCCTACAATAGTTTACACTAATCTTGATGTACTTAAGAGGTAAATAGATAGAATCACCCCATAGATATACAAAATAGTAGTGCAATTTACTGTGCACTTGTGCATAGATGGATAGCTATGCAATGAGTGACTTTGCAACCCAACCGCTATAATTTCTCTTCGTAGCATAATATCAAACAATATATGATTAATTAGATACTTCTTTTGAAAAATAGTTAGGACCAATGTTTTTCCAAACGATTTCTAATTTTTAGATGAGTTTGTAGCAATATTGATGGTCTAATTCCGTTCCATACTGAGAAGACAGTAGTTTCTCTTCGATTTTACATGCTGGCTATATATTGCCATGGCTGCAGTTTGCGGACAAAAAACATGAACAAACAACAACAGAAAAATCAATTAAAAGTTATTTGGGTAACTTGCGAACATTTATGATGATAAAAAAAACTGTGAAACGCTTCAAGGAGGAGAAATTTCCTTGCTCCACCTTTCTCGCGTCCCCTTCTCCCCACAGCCGCGTCAAAGAAACCTCGTGCGAGCTCTCTCTCCCTCCTCTCCGCTTTACATTTCCTTCACCATCTCTCCCCCACCCTCGCGGCCACCGAAATCCGCCGCCGCCGACGGCGAATCTGCGGCCCCCGCGCCCAGATCTCCCCCCACGGCGCCTCCGGATGTCATGAGCCGCCCCCATTTGCCCAAAGACCACGCCTTTCCGCGCGCCAATGGGTTCTTGGACGGCGGGGCCCGCCGCCTCGGCGAGATCGAGGAGGCGGGCGCCGCCGCAGCCACCGTAGCCGTCGAGCAGTCGGGTTCGGGGTCGCCATCGCAGTCCCCGTCCCCGTCGTCGGCGTCGTCGCCACCGATGTCGTCGTGTGGGCAGTACATGCTGCACCGGGTGGGCAAGTTCGACACCCTCGCGGGCGTGGCCATCAAGTACGGCGTCGAGGTAATGCGACGCGAGTACTGTTTTTTCAGGGCCTCTGGTTTTTACATTACATTGGAATATCAAAGAGGATATAAAATAACAGTCTTTAGCTTCTAGCTGTTTTAGGTGGAATACTATTTCTGTTGTATATTGATGATGAAATGATTTTGGAATTGTCTGCGTATTTCGATGATGTAGGTAGCGGACATTAAGAGGCTGAATGGCCTCTCAACTGACCTCCAGATGTTTGCGCACAAGACGCTGCGGATTCCGCTCCCTGGAAGGCATCCTCCGTCATCTTACCAGCAGAATGGTTCATACGAGGGTGGCGACAGGTACCTAGAATGCTAGACATCGCATCAGCATGCTACTTAAAATCATGTCATTAGTGATCGACAAGTCGCAGTGCTGTTGAGCAATTGGTTAGCTTAATGTTGTGCTGATTGATTGTCAAGAATTATTTACAACAGCGCTACGAATTTGCTCAGATGTGTAGCAGGCTCAGATGGGTAATACAATATTGGGTTTGATTTGAGCACTCGTATAAGGAATTGAGGATGGCTACAAACTGCTGTCATCATGTCATGTGAAGTCGTAGTGTAAACTAAACTGAAATGGGAGCATGGTCTTGTAGTCTCATGCGATGTTTTCTTATTGGTTCAACAACACCTTTGTTGGAATCCCGAAATACAGCTAGAATTATGACCTTTTTCGAACCATGTTTCTGTGTTCAGTGCTGACAGCAAATTTCCCTTTGCTAGTCCTTTTTGTGCCTTTGGTATTTTACAAGTGCTTCTGCTGAACAGCTCAGTGTTTTCCCTCTGGAGTACTGAGTTGTTTTGGCCTTTTGTACTAACAAGCTTTTTATCAAACTAATTTTTCTATCAAATGAAGCTTTTACTTCACGAACTGTTTTATTTGATATTTGGTTTATTTAAAGATTGCCTTTTCAATTGAATGCATGCATGCTCCTGTAAGTCGTAACTGAAGGAGTTGGAGTTACAAATTTATCTTTAGCCAATTTCTTTCTATGATTTGCAGTTAATCAATTAGGTGGTTGCACAACTTGGGATTTTGGATTCCGACCATATCCATATGAATGCATGGCTATTAGCATGTTTATTTTGGCAGTTTTTACCTGTGCTGTTATTTCCTATGGTTCATCAAGTGACCATAATTGTAGTTCTAAACATACATTAAGCTGACAAAGAGAGCATTGAAAGGGAGGGAAAAAGGGAAAACACATTTTGACTACCCTGCGAATAGGTCTCAATCATCTTGTGCTTACACTTGCTTGCCACACTTTTTTCCCTTCCACCAAAGCATGTAGAATCTAGACACTTTCTGAAATAAAGTCAACATAATAGTATTTACTTCCTACTGAGTGTGTGGTGTTTTTTTGGGATAAATTTGAATATACTAGTGTTTCATTATAACCTATCATAGATTTTAGTCTTCTGCTCTAGTTGGTTTCTCTGCACTTTACAGCACTTTACAAACTAATCACTTGCTATGGTGTCTCTGCAGATCAGTAGACATTTTTGCTAGCTCTAATTTATGCATTACCAGCTATAACAATGTAATATTATTTCAGGGAATGTACTCCTCCACGGCGCCTTCATGGTGATATATTGGATTCTATTTTGAAAACTCCAAGGCACAAAGTTTCGCCAGCCATGAGCCTTTTGCAGGGATATTATGGTCTCACACCACTAAAGAGGGATCCAACACATGAAGGCACTGAAATAGGAGTATATGGAAAAGGCAAATCTGTTTGCTTGGATGATGTGTCGTGGTTTGCAGAGCCGCCAAATTCTGACCCATTCCTGTTTCAGCATAGGAAAACCAGCAGCTTGACAGTAGGTTCTTCTCTTGTGAATGGTGAGGCTGAGGAGAATGGCGACAGTGAAAGGTTGATAGGGCGTCGCCAGAAAGCTGATGGTGAGTTGTTACCTAGAGAGGAAAATGGTAGTGCCATGCTGGCAAGGGCTGGGAAAGGGCTGGCGTTGAGGCCAAAGTCAAGCTGTCGACCAGACATGAACAAGAGTCAGCAGAATCTTATGGCAATGGCAGAGCCTTCGTTCGGTGATGGACTGCAAAATGTAAGGAAATCATCGAGCACTCCAGAATTCCAAGAGCCAGAGAGCAACAGCAGTTCCTCCATATGGTCAACGAGCAAGTGGAGCTTAAAACCGGATGCTTTTATTCTCCCCCTCCCCCTCCCTCTTTTTGACAACATTCCGAAGCCAATTGCTGCTTGGAGAAACAAGGCGGCTCGAGATTAGTGAGTTTTCATCTCTTGGTTATGCACAGGAATTTCCCTGATCTCCGGTGAGGCCCTGCAAGCCCGCGGAGGAGCTGGCACAAGTCTTCCCGGCGATGGAAGCAGATCAGGACCTTGATCAGTTCCAGGTAGCTGGAATATACGGAAGATCAGACACACCGTCTTCCATAATGCAGGGATGGTGTTGAGATTAGCGTCCGATTTACATGGTTCTCATGCTATATTGGAGATGTTGCACCGAGTAGAAGCATTGCTTTTCTTCACATAAATTATAGATGACACAGAGCCTGGGGTATTTGAGGATATTCTTTTGTACACATTGCAGATAATGTAGGATCAAAGGGCGGCTATATGTTGTATGTGTGATCCCATACGCTAATATAGAAAATTGGCCTAGTTTTACTTGCATGTGAGTTATGTTTTTTTTGTGTGTTAGCGGCTCAATTACTATATGTTGGTTCTTTTCGGCTTATAGTTTCCCTTAAATAAACAAATGAGACGGTTTATTGGGACAATCTTTTTTAAGCGACTTATTGGCATTTAATTTGTTCATACAAATATTTACGCTAAGGTCAAAAACCATAAGCCAAAAATAACCCACCTATAATCTGGCCGTTCTCTGGTTGTAGTTTGTTAGTGCATGTAATGATGTAAACATGCTGGTTTGGAATTTGACATGTATAAACCTCCTTGTTAGTTGTTACCTACTGCTATTTTTCCATGTCTAAAATCGTAGTAAATAATAATTTGGTAAGTCAATTTCAAAAAATGTATTGCTATAAAAAAAATTACGAAGTGTAAAGGCATGCGATGTGCGTGCGAGAGGAGGGGATTTGGGAGGGGGAGGGTTTCATCCGACGAGCATGATATGGTCATATGGCCGAGCAAAAACCACTCCAGGCAAAGCATCCGCAAGCACATGCCTTACAACAGGATGGCCCCACATGTCAGCCACCCAGGCAAATCCTCCTGGGGGAGCCAGACCTCCACAACGACGGCTGCCTTGCCTCCTTCCCCAAAACCACCTCCGCGCCAACGAACACACCGCAACCCATACCACCCACCTCACGCACTTCGCCTTCCCCCCTCCCCTCCGCCTCGTCTCTCACCTCCCAACACCGCCGATTTATACACATCGACATGCGCTTCCCCACCACCGCTTCGCCCGCACCGAACCCTATACCGCACCACCCCCATGGCCGCCATGGCCGACGAGGACCCCGTCCCGCCGCCCCCTTGCCGCCCCCACAAGCAGCTCCAGCCGAGGAGGTAGCGATCGGCTTGCACTTTCCCCACAACTCACGTTCCGATTTCTCACTAGTCACTGCTGGCTGTGGCACAGTTTGAGCTGACGGGTGCTCGTGTTGCATGCGCAGGTACCAGGTGGAGGTGTTCGAGGCGGCGCTGCGGGGGAACACCATCGCGGTGCTCGACACGGGGTCGGGGAAGACCATGGTCGCCGTAATGCTCGCGCGCGAGCATGCGCGCCGCGTGCGCGCCGGGGAGGCGCCGCGCCGGCTTGTGGTGTTCCTCGCGCCCACCGTGCACCTCGCCCACCAGGTGCGCATTTGGAGCGGCGATTTGTAATGGCCACTTTTTTAGAATTTGTTTTAGCATGTGGAGTGGACGTGCTGTTCTGATCGTGAGCTGGTCGCGTTTCTGTGTTTGTGCTTGTGTCGTAGCAATTCGAGGTGATCCGCGAGTACACGGACCTCGACGCGACGGAATGCTATGGAGCGTTGGGGGTCGGCGAGTGGAGCGCCGAGCATTGGAAGAAGGAAGTTGGGAGTAAGGAGGTAAGCCCCGGGGTTTGCCGAAGCCTTCGCTATGCTCGAGGTGGTAATTGACTAATAATTGGAATGTACTGTGAATCAGTGGCGGAGCTAAAAAATTTTATTGGGTGTTCACACTGCGTGTACTGCACCTCCCAACCACCATGCCACACTTCCTTGGATGCATGCCCTCACCCCGGCCGTTGGGCACCTCCTAACGCGCGCCTTTGCAGTCGTCGACTCGCTGTGCCACTCGCATAATTTTTTAACTAATGTTCTATAATCAATGCCGTCAAACTTTCTAAAGTTTGACCGCTAACATATTTAAAACTATCTATATTTGTCGCTAAAAATACCTTTATAATATCATAATTTTATTAGTATATAATAAGATAAAGTTATAAATAGTAATGGTCAAAGTCACGTCTCGTAGACTGTGAAAAATAAAAAATGTTACTTAAAAAAACCGAGGCAGTAATAAAATGTTAGCGCTGGGTAAACCATGCTATGAATATTGTATTCACATGGTACATTAACGTTACTATATAATTAGTTGGGTTTTCATCCTAATTAATTGGCCACTTTATATATTTAGTTGTGAAAACAGTTTAATTTTATAGTGTCATAATGATAACAAATGCCAACATTGACAAATAAATTCCGTAGATTTTTATTAGTATGCCATATAATCCGAATGACAGTTCCTATACTCTACAACTCGAAAAGCACGTAGAGTTTTTAGTACATCTATACTTAGTACTACAATATTGATGTGGCCTATTAGCGTCACATATAACTTAAAAATTTGTAAGTAAATTGTCTTGTATAAGACACCCTATATTAATTTTGAATCATTGCACTCAGAGTAATGGTCACGATGGCTGAAACAAATAGAGAATCAGACACTTGATTTTTGTGTTAGAAACTAAGAAAGTTCCTAATAGCTAAATAAAATAAAGCACGGGAACCGCCTCTTTGTGGTATGGTAGAGTTGTGGATATATGACTCAAACCTATTAGGGTTCAAATCCTGATGCTTCAGTAAGAATTTTGTAAGATCATAGATTTATCCCAGCCTCCGTCGCACCCATGTGTGTGCGCGTAGTGGTGCGTGTGCGGTTGTGAGTCTGTCTTGTAATAAAAAAAATAAAACACTTTCATATTATTCACATGGTGCCACATAAGCAGAGAAAAAAAATAGGTGCTAGGTTATCTACAAAACTTGAAAGAGGATATGAAATGCAATTTATATGTAATTCTCTTGCGTATTATCAAATTGCAATGAAGTCCAACTTCAATTAGAACATATAACAAGAAATGGTATATACATAGTTTTCAAAAATTTTGGGGGTGCTCGTGCATCCCAGGCACCCCCCTTGGCTCTGCCCATGCCGTGAATAGGTACATTTACTGTGCCCAACAAGTGCTTGAGAAATGCATCTAAAAAAGTGCTTGACAAATGACTTGTGGACAGAAACACTGTGCTTTGAACCGGATGTAGATTGAGGTTATTATTCATAAATGTGAGTCTACGACTAAAGCTATTCTTTGATCACGCTGGCTTCTTAATTTTAGCTTTTTTTCCAGCTTTTTTGCCTTTCCCTTTTCCCCCCTTTTTCCTTTACATTGTCCGTGGAGATATAACGATGTTTTTTCTCTCTCATTTTTCTTTATTTTCCTTTAATCGAATGACTCAGAAAAAGCTAACAACTGCTATAGTGCAATTTCAACAAAAAATCAACAACTGGAAGCCAGAAGCTGCTAAAAACAGCCGGATTGAACAGGGCAAGATAAATTTTCCTTTCAGTGTTGCCAACTTTCCATTGCTAGATTTTGATAGTGGTTTGAGTCCGTGAGATCTTGCAATCCTTGTAGATATGCCACTTTGGTCAAATTATCTGAAATTCTGTGACTTTCAACTTCAGTTTCTTGGATTTTGTAGTTATTTCTATCTCTTCTTTACCTATCAGTCTGAAATTATATGTACAATGTTGTGCTTATGCATCCTGTTGCTATCTTTGATTGGAAATTTGTATTTTCCTTGAGCAATGCATCTCTTTTCTGTTTCAGATTGTTGTTTTGACGCCACAGATATTGTTGGATGCTCTGAGGCATGCTTTTCTAACGATGAGTGCAGTGAGCTTGCTAATATTTGATGAATGCCATCGTGCTTGTGGAAACCATCCATATACACGAATAATGAAGGTAACAGGAATTTGAAGATCTTTTTCTTGTTTTGACAACATTGGTAGATAAGCTTTGGTTTGTACCCCCATGCAGTTTTTTTAAATAATCTTACATACCAAATTTGCTAATGTTTTATGCCCCTCTTGAGTTTGAAGGAATTTTACCTTGGTTCTCAGTGGAGGCCAGCTGTATTTGGAATGACAGCTTCTCCCGTTGCTACTAAAGGCAAGAATTTTACTCATGGGCCGTGTGCTTTCCACTCTGCTAAATTTCTCTTTCATCAATAGTTTCAGAAAGTATGCTTTATTTTAGTTCTTTAAATCAGCATGTTGTATGACTTTCATTATCTTCCTTGTGTATAATGCCCTTACTATTATGTACCATGGAAAACTCGTGTGATGACATTTAGTGCTCTTGTCTTCTGCATCACAAGATAATAATTTTTTAAGTATTACGCTCTGTCTTATGCCAACAATGCTCTACTGCTCTGCACTATAAATATCTGAGTCAGCCATGTGTACATGATTTCTTCCTGCATCGAATTTTGATGGTTGGGCATTGCAGTTTGTGCATTTGATTTAGGTGTCTATTGAACATTTATTTTATTTCAACAATTATTTTTGATGCTACTATTCATCTGACTGGAAGGCACATGCGTTCAGATTATTAAATCAAAATTGTCTTCCTGATCTAGGATTGTTTCATTAGACATCGAATTTTCTAATACTGTTCTTATTTGCTCACTCATTTTTTTTATTACAACTAGTATTTCTAAAAGCTTTCAATTTTTTTAGGCGCTTCTACAATACAAGATTGTGAAGCACATATTGCTCAACTTGAACTAACCTTGGATGCCAAGGTATCCAGCAGCCGGAGCTTCTTTAGCTTTGAATGTTATTGAGTTTTATGAAACCCATTTTGCAGTAACAAATAGCCTTCCATATCTTACATGCTATTACAGGTATATATCATAGAAGATCGAAATGAACTTGAGAGCTTTTCCCCTCCTGCAACAATTGTGAATAAATATTATGATGCTTACTTGTTTGATTTTGAAGATGTGAAATCAAAGCTACAGATGTTATTTGAGGAGGTGATTTAACTTAACTATATTTCAGCTCATTCATGAGAAACATATATAATTTGGAGTAGCAACACATAAGAATACCTTGTATTTGGGCAGTTTGACGCTTTGTTGGTTAGTCTGCAAGAATCATCGTCTAATAAATTTGAAGACACCAATACCATCTTAGAGACATCAAGAAAGAGCTTGTCCAAATACCATGGGAAGATAATGTATGGCCTAACTAATCTTGGTCCAATTATTACCTCCGAGGTATCGTATTATCTAATCATTGAATATTTCCATCTGAAAAACTTTCTGAGGAATCGTATAATGGCCATTGTGCTATATCTGATCTTGCTTGTTGACTAGTAGCCACATGATTTCCAGCGTCCTATTGAAGTGATTCAAACCTTTCTGTGAATGTGTAAATTATTGCTATTGACACATGCCCAGCTGATAGACTAGGAAAATATTTGGTGAGTTCTTTCTATAGGTATTGCTGATAAAACACCTGACTTAGGCAAACCATAAGCTGCTTTGCATGGTTCTGATTATTGGCAAATTTGTTTGCATTAAATCTGTTGTACAGAAGGAAGAAGTGCTGCATCATGAACAGTTATATGTGCGATTTAGCTATATATCCTTTTTCCTCACAATGAAAAAGTGTGTTTCTTAGCATTATATTACTGTTGAGCTGATGCTTAAGCCTTAAAATCCCAAAAAAATGGAGTGATTGGGCTGTTGAATTGCCAGTATTGTTGGTTAACACAATTACTTTGTCTTGAGTATGGAACATGTTTGGAACACAGCTCACAGGTGAGGAGAAGCCTCTAAAAGTTAACTTGTAAATACATTAAAATTGTGAATTAAGATGCTCACACAGAAATTCATGATGCTACTTTTGTAGTAACTAGTAAAACTGTAACCATCCTTGTTGGATGGTTATATCAGATTTTCACTTATTTAATTGTTAGTTAATGTGGTAAACTATTATGAAGGATTGATGTGTTGGATGAGACAAGGTGACTTGGTTAGAAGTTGGACAGATTAATTTAGTTGAGGTAGTTGCTGAACTGTCTGAGCAACAACTAAAATTTACCTATTGCACAGTAGAGTTTGCTCTTGGGACATTGTAGGAAGCAACAGGAAGAAGCCATACATGGAGGGGTGTTGAGAATGATCGTAGCATTATTGCGTTTTGGCTCCCCCCAATGTGTACTATTTGCTATATGGTCCCCATGATGAAAATTTTCTGGCTCCTGCCTCCTTCCCTGCCTGTGACCATTATTCTTCCAAAGCATTCCATTTATTTCAATTGTTCTTTTCCCATGAAAGAGTATGTGTTGTTCTTTTCTGGAAAAAGAAACTGTGTATTGATACTAGCAGACTTGTTATCCAGAAGAACTTCAGGTACGTTGTAAAATGTTTATATGCTAACTCTATATTGTTTTCTTAACAGGTAGTGAAAATATATAATGAAAGCATCAAGACACTAGATGATTATGAAGATTGCCTCTTTTCTAAAGCTAGCTTGAACTTACACATGTCTTATTTTAAAGAAGCTTTGGGTTTGGTAGAGGAAGTTTTGCCACAAGGTATGGTGCACACTTTACATGTTATGTTCAATCTGATATTTCACTTAATAACTGCATAAGCAAACATGAACCAAAACCATATGATATAGCTTACTGTTTTGACTTGCAACGACACAGAATACAGTGAGAATCTGCAATAGCTTTCCTGTTTGTCAAGGATAGGGTAATAAGATAATTTGCAAGGCCAATTAAGATTGCATTATTTCATTCCTTATATTTAGTTTATGCCCACAGGTAAAAGATCCTCTGAATCTTATTAGATTGGTTGCCTTTATTTTTGTAAATTGCATGTTATATCTCCAAATAAAAAAGAAGACAAAAGCATGCTTCTACACACCGTCTTAATTTGCATGCTCTATAGTGGCCATAACATACTTGTAATTAATTTTAAATATGTTAAATAGCTTTGAAACTACTCTTCGCCATATGTTAAACTTGCTTATGCTTGCTTCCATGCTGAAAAAACTTCGAACGTACTAATTTATCGACTTCTCCTCCTGTTTCTCAAAAAACTGTACATTTGCTACGTACTAACCATTGCCATAACATACTTGTAATTAATTTTAAATATAAAAAATATTTACACGAACAAATAATTGAGCATGAAATGCACACAGCAAAACTAGCTAAATAGCTACTGGACGAAATTAGTCAAATGGAGCTCCCACATTCCAACTCACATGAAATAATGAATCCCTAATTTCCAAGACGTAAACCCTCAATTTTCCACACAGCAAAACTAGCTAAATAGCTAATGGACGAAATTAGTCAAATGGAGCTCCCACATTCCAACTCACATGAAATAATGAATCCCTAATTTCCAAGACGTAAACCCTCAATTTTCGAGACAAGTTCAGAACATATAAAATTTCCAAAAAACACAAGCAACTACACTGCGTAAGGGGTTTTAAAAATATTTGGACCTCATTTTCTATATTACAAAATTTATGCAGATAGCACACAAAAATAAATTAGGAACGAAAATTCTAAACGTTTAAAATTACAAAATAATTACACAACCAAGTAAATTAAAATTACAAAATAATTACACAACCAAGTAAACTATGTTACAAGGCTCCACTGAAAAAAGTATAATTTTTCAACCTTATTTCCTATATCTAAAATTAAAAAATTCAAATATATTTTCCTAAAAAAATCTACCGACCAGCCGACATGCACGGGCCCCAAGGCTGTCCGTGCTCACCGAGGCCCATTTCCGCGGGCGGGAACCGCAGCCCTCCTGGGGCTACTTGAGCAGAAGCCGACTGTGGCTCATGGGTGGGCCCGCACGCGCCGGGGCGAGCCAAAAGCTTGTGCTCGCAGGCTGTAGATCCGCCCCCCGCCCGTGGAAATTACACACATCACCCGCTAGTTGATCCGTGGTGTGGAGGGGGCCAATCACGCAAGAACACAGGCATCGTGTGCCATATCTACAAAAAAAACACACAGGTGGCCACTGTAGCAAAAAATTCCCCAACATGTGTTGTAGAATCTGCTCGGTTTTCTTTTGGTGGAATATAGAAATACTCGTGTGGGTATATAGCCTGTTGGACTGAACTCGGCAGTTTTCATAATGCAGCTAATGTTTATCTGCATATGTTCTGATTTCTTTTTTTGAGGCATTGCTTGCTTTACTGATATCTCACTATACTGTTGCCAGCTAGGGAACTACAATGTATGTGCATTGATTACCGCCTTTTCTAATTCTGCTGATGTTATTGCATAATAGGTTATAATGAACTAATGAAATCAGAATCTGCTTGTGCGGAATTAACTAAAAGGGGATATATTTCTTCGAAAGTGGATACATTAATCAACATTTTTAAATCATTTGGGTAATGTCATATTCTACTCAAGATGTTTAGCTTTGCCTAGTTTTGGTCTTTTGTTGGCAAAAAATAAAAAAAACCATGCGTGTTTTCTCCACAGGTCATCAAACGAAGTGCTTTGCCTAATTTTTGTAGACAGAATTATGACAGCTAAAGCTGTTGAAAGGTTTATGAGAGGAATTGTTAACTTCTCTTGTTTTTCAATTTCTTACTTGACTGGAGGGAGTACATCAAAAGATTCTTTGAGCTCAGCAGTGCAGAGATATACTTTGGATTTGTTCCGAGCTGGGAAGGTATGTAATTTTATTTGTAAATTTTAATTTAAACAGGATTTCAAATGATCTATTAATTCCCAGGTCAATTTCTAGGTAAACTTGCTTTTCACAACAGATGTGACTGAAGAGGGCATTGATATACCTAACTGTTCTTGTGTGATACGCTTCGACCTACCTAGAACTGTTTGTAGCTATGTCCAATCTCGTGGTCGTGCCAGAAGGAGCAGCTCAAATTATGTTCTTATGATTGAGAGGTACAGAGATCGTCACACTTCATAAGTCACTTTGATAGAGCCTATTATCTTTAGATAAAGTTTATTTATTCACTGTCTATTCCTATGCTAAGTTCATTTTCCGCATATTACATGCATACTGCATAGGTTAGGTACAAGCTATGCAAATAATTATATATTTTTCTGGAAATGGAAAAGATATATGCTTTGCATAATTTGGTTTGACATGAATGGTGCAGTTATGTATTTGTCAAGAAGAAACCCAAGCTCATAGTCCGGGAGTCTCTGAATCCTGCTCTTGTCAATTTAAAAAATGTTATTACACCTATGTTAAACATTTTGTGATAATTTTTTATATCTAGATCTTTTCACCTTTTGATCCTTCATATGGAATTTTCAGGGGAAACTTGGAGCAGCAGGAGCACATATTTCGTATAATACGGACCGAGTACTATGTTAAATACTTTGCTCTGTATAGACGACCCAATGCTCCATCCTATGATCTGCCTCTCCAAGAGAAGTACACATACCATGTTGACTCAACAGGAGCAACTATAACCGCAGATTGCTGTGTCAATATAATTCATAAGTACTGCGAGAAGCTTCCTAAAGATAGGTACACTTGTGCTCTACTATTTATAACTTTTGTTGTTCTATCAGTCTGCTTGAGCCTCAGAGTTTCTCTTCTCACTGATTGGCATTACAACTTATGTGTAATCAATGAACATGGATATGTTGCTTAAGATTCGTGGATATGTTGCTGCTATGGATACCAGTTGCATGGGTAGCATGCGGGCAGAAAAGTTGGTTAAATTCAAATTTCACACATAGCACAAAACACTATTCCTCCTACTTCCCAAGACCTGATCTTACTGTCTTTCGTTACATAAAAATGATTGTTCATTTTAGCATTCTTCTGCAGGTATTACATGCCAAAGCCTTCCTTTGAGATAGCTATCAAAGAGGGATTGTATCAATGTACCTTGACACTACCTCCAAATGCGGCATTTCAAAAGATAGTTGGTCCCTTAAGCAGTACGTGTAATTTAGCCAAGCAGCTTGTATCCCTAGAGGCGTGCAAGAAATTGCATCAGCTCGGAGAACTCAATGATCATCTTGTACCCTTGACTGAAGAACCTATGGGTATTGGTATCACTATAACAGATGAAAAATGCCTTTCTGGACCAGGTATGAGCGTAATGTCTTGCACTTTATTATATTAAATTTCTTAGATAGGGACTCTTGGTCCATTCTTCTATATTATGGCACCAATCCATTTTATGCGCTGTTCAATGGGATGGTGCCTCAGAACAGGACCGGGGTTGTCATGCAGTATTAGAACTTGTGGAACTGATGCTGTTAGATCTGTTTGTTTGTTTTTCATAATAATTACTTATGCAGAAACTCTATGCGTGTATGGGATGGCCGTTTTGGACATGTTTTTGAAGCACATATCTCCTGACTATTGAGCTCTGCTGGCCTTATGTAGCTACTGTCCCCAATTTGTTATTTTATCATTTTATTTGAGCAGTAAACTGCATACTGCAGTCTGCAAGTGAAAGTTTGCAATATCAACCCCTTCTTCCCATAAATTTAAAGTTTTCCAACAGCTATGAGTGCTTCTACTTCTTTCTGTAGATGATCATGAATTTTTTTAATTGATTTTCCCCATTTTGGCAGGAACGACTAAAAGAAAGGAGCTTCATGGAACAACAAATGTTCTTGCTCTGTCAGGAACTTGGATTCATGGAAGTGAAAATGTCACACTGAATACATATAGATTTGATTTTATTTGTGACCAAGAGGGTGAAAACTATGCTGGGTTCGCTCTCTTAATGGAATCAGTACTTGATGATGATGTGGCACGTTCAGAAATGGATCTCTTCCTGATCCCTAATAAAGTGGTCTACACTACGGTAACGCCTTGTGGAAAAATTCAACTGAACAAAAAGCAGGTTGTTCAAGAATAATAACCTACTGACATTCTCATTGCAAGAATTTTGTAAAGTATATATGGCTGTGACTTTTTTCCTTGTTGCTTCAGCTAGGTAAAGGGAAATTATTTCAGGAATTCTTCTTCAATGGAATATTTGGTAGATTATTTCATGGTTCTCGAACAAGTGGAGTGCAAAGGGAATTTCTTTTGAGAAAAGGTCATGAAATACGATGGAGCTCAGAGAGCATGTACTTACTTTTACCTTTAAGGCATTCTTCACATATCCAGCATGATTTAAGCATAGACTGGGACGCAGTTGAATCCTGCGCTTGTGCAGTGGAGCAGTTGAGAAGTTTCTATCTAGAAGATGGAAACCTCATCCCTGGAAATTCTATTTCACATAAAAGAAGCAAGGGAGAAGACACTATTCATATGGCCAATAAATCTCTTCATTTTTCCAGCATCAAAGATTCAGTTGTGCTATCTCTTCATACTGGGAGGATATACTCTGTTCTTGACTTGATCTTTGACACAAGTGCAGAGGACTCATTCGATGAAATGTATAATGAGAAAGCCTCACCATTTGCTTCATTCGTGGACTATTACCATCAAAAGTACTTGCTCTTTTACATGTCTTAATTCCAAGTGCTATTTATCCTGATATGCTTCCTGATGAACTTATCTGTTTTTCGCTTCTTTGTAGGTATGGTATTATTATTCAACATCCAAAACAACCACTATTGCTGTTAAAGCAAAGCCACAAGGCACACAATCTTCTTTTTTCAAAATTAAAGCACCTAGGTAATGAAAATAGATCCTAGTGTAGTAACCTTTACCTTTCTCTATCATAATGATCTGCAAGATAGCAAATGAATTACTATTGGGTCAGATTTTACATGAAATTTCACATGACCTATGGCAGATGGTTCTATTGGCAATCCTCTGCTCATGGAAAAAGAGCAAATTCATGCTCGAGTTCCACCTGAACTACTCATCCACATTGATGTAACAACTGATATTCTCAAATCCTTTTATTTACTCCCTTCTGTAATTCATCGGCTTCAGTCTCTCATGCTAGCCAGCCAGCTTCGCAGAGAAATTGGTTACACTCAGCACATACCAAGCTGTCTGGTTTGTTCTCTTTCACAACATTACAAATTTTATTTGCTAATGATGGTTATGCACACCTCAATAATTTTATCTGTCTTCATGTTAGATTTTGGAAGCTATCACAACTTTAAGGTGCTGTGAGACATTTTCCCTGGAGCGTTTGGAGCTATTAGGAGACTCAGTACTTAAGTATGTGGTAGGATGTGACCTGTTCCTAAGGTATCCTATGAAACATGAAGGTCATCTCTCTGATATGAGATCCAAGGCCGTCTGCAATGCTACACTTCATAGACATGGAATATGGCGATCCTTGCAGGTAGATGGTTTAAACCCCTAAGTTCATTTGCATGGTTTCAACTTCCTGAAGTTTATAATGGGCTCTGTTAGACAAAGATTTTTTTAGTTACTTCATTTGGAATGGGCAATTCAACGAGTATTGTTGAGCATGAGAGCCCAAGTGGTCAGATGTTTGCCATAAATCCTTTTCATGTCATTCTTTTCCATAAAAAAAACTTTTGACGGTAATACTTGTAAGTTGGAATGTTTGTTGTATTGCAATAGCCCATGGGGCATATAAATAATACAAGGACTACAAGGATCCAAACTCTAGATATATAGAAAATGACACTTATACATTTAACACCCCCTCAAATGCAAGGCATATGCAATAGCATTGCATGTGAAAGGGTTGATACTAAAAAAGGGAAAATACAAAGTTCGTGTCTTGAAGACATCGTCATAGCTTATAGTTCTTGGAAAATTGTGTCGGAAAGATCGCCTCCCATCCGAAATCATATGGCAGCCCATAAAGCACAAAGTGTAAAGGCCAAGAAGGTAGAGATAAGTAGGAGCAAAGTCGGCCGTGGCAACATGATGAAGAGGATGTGGAAGGTAATGCAAGTAGAGAGCTGTCAATTCAAGCCGAAGAGAGAGATAGAAGCATAGTGGCACAAATTGAAGCTCGAGATAGTGGCGGTGCAGTGCACAAGAAGCACAACGGAGGCGCGGTACAGAAGAAGCGCGACGGCCTGAGAAGCTTGGGGCGGTGGCTTAAAGAGAAGCGGCGGCATCATAAAGACTTCTACGATCTACAGCGGCTCTGTTATAGGCGTGGGCCTTGGGCCCAGCTGGGTTATTATTAGGAATTAGAGATTGGTTTCTATTTGAGTTAGAGATTAGTTTCCATTGTTAGAGATATAATTAGAGATATGATATGGGTTTCCATATTATTAGAGATAGGATTGGAATTAGATTCGATCTGTTAGGAGGAGCCATCTATATAAAGGGGCTACCGCATGCTATTGTCATCAAGCAGAATAATAACAATAGTCTTCCTAGTCTATAGTCTCTCCTCTCTCCCTACGCCGACGCCATCCGGCCATCCTCTTGGTGGTGTTTACCCGTTATGAACTAAGGTTCATAACAACTTGGTATCAGAGCAGTCGATCCCTTCCCACGACTTCTGCTACCATGGTTTCCGGCGAGGAGGCCAGATCCGTGAAAGCAATGTTTAAAGCAATCCAGGAGCAGATGGCCGAGATGAAGTCCAAGATTGAAGATTTGACGCGGGAGAGCATTGCAACCGACGCCAGGATTGCAGCAATTGTATCCAGGAGGAGTTTAGCTGCCGGCAACACCCCACCGCAAACATCAGCTCCAAGCCAGGAGGATCCCATCGCTGCAGAGTTTTCTCTGCCGTCCGCACCGTCTCCACCTGCGTCTCCGTCCGTTTCCGCAGAACCACCCCCATTGCTGCCAAGCCCGGTGCCACCACCGGCCCGCGCAGCCGCCGCCGGCCGGGCCGCCTCACCCGGGCCGTCGCTTTTCGTCGTCGCCGCGAGTTCCCCAGGCGCCCGAAACCGCACCACTACCGACGCCGGCCGCCACCCGAGCCCTTGCGCCTGGGAGCCTCCGCCAGATCCGTGCAGGCCGCAGCCCCCATCGCCCGGGTCGCCTCTGCCCGCGCGCCGTCGCCGCCAGACCGGCCGTCGCCGCTGTCCGGGCCGTCTCCGGCCGAGCCGCCCGGGCCGCCGTCGCCTGTGCAGCCGCCGCCGTGCGCTCCGCCTCCTCCCGGGGCGCCTTCGGCCGTGTAACCGCCGCCGGTCGGTCCGCTTTCGCCTCCGCCCGGGCCGCCGCCCGTGTCGAAGCCGTCGCCGCCGAGAGCGCTGCCGCCCGGGCCGCCGTCGCCGCATCCGCTCGAGCCGCCGCCACAGCCGCCAAGCCGGTCGGCCGCTCCGCTGGCCGCCTCAGCCGCAGCTCCGTCAGCCCCCGGCCGCCCGCTCTGCAGGCCGCCGCTCCGCATGCCGATCCGCCTCCGCCAGATCCAGTCGCCGCCAGATCCGCCGCTCTTCGCTGGCCTCTTCGCCACCGCGGGCCGCCGTGGATCGCCGGAGCCGCCGCCGCAGCTGCGCCTTCAGGCTCCGTTACGACCGATGCGGGGTGTCGGTCGGTTTATAAAACTGACCGATTAGTTCAGGCAAAGCAAAAAAAATAAAAAAAATAAAAAAATTAATTAAAAAATAAAAAAATTTAAAAAATAAAAAAAGAGAACTTATTTTGCAGGCATCATTTAGCCCTGTTCCGCTTGGATCAGACCGGTCGTCGACATCCGCTGCTGCACCCCGCCACTGTTCGTCTTCTACATCGGCGCCGAAGGTCTTCCATTGGCCGCCGTCTAGCAGCTCGAGGACGAGCTGCATGTCCGGGAGGGGTGTAGTGTTATAGGCGTGGGCCTTGGGCCCAGCTGGGTTATTATTAGGAATTAGAGATTGGTTTCTATTTGAGTTAGAGATTAGTTTCCATTGTTAGAGATATAATTAGAGATATGATATGGGTTTCCATATTATTAGAGATAGGATTGGAATTAGATTCGATCTGTTAGGAGGAGCCATCTATATAAAGGGGCTACCGCATGCTATTGTCATCAAGCAGAATAATAACAATAGTCTTCCTAGTCTATAGTCTCTCCTCTCTCCCTACGCCGACGCCATCCGGCCATCCTCTTGGTGGTGTTTACCCGTTATGAACTAAGGTTCATAACATGCTCAAGGAGAAGAGCGGTGGCTATGGCTATGCAAGAGAAAGGAGAGGACCACATTCGATTCAAGAGAATGAATTGTGGCTAATAAAGCAATCGTATGATTTGACAAGGATTTTGTGGACTCGCACGGCTTTGACGAACTAAAAGATAGATACTACGGACTTGGATAGACGCGACGGAAGACTCAAAAGAAAAATGACTAACAGACTATGGATACTAGCAGTAGCAGACCATCCTCCAATCCATCGAACAAATATCTGGATTCATCCTCACTTGCCAAGTGAGGCACGCGGTAGCACCCCATATTTTACTCCCTCTCTCTCCCCTCCCCATTTCTTCTGCGATCCGAGCCCGAGCCGAGGAGGAGATGCCCGACGCAACACGAGGAGAGCAGGGAAGAGGAGGGGGCGGGCAGCTGTGGGCGGGCCGAAGGCGATGTTGATGGGCGCGGTGGCCAGGGCGGCAGAGGAGGCGGCTCCTCAGGGCCGGGCGCAGCGAGATCCGGCGGCGGCCACGGGAGCAGCGGCGGCGGGGTCCGGCGGCATCGGCCGAAAGGGGAGGACGCCCCATGTAGATGACCGAAGACGTTGTCGACGGGGGCGACGGTGGTCAAGTTGAAGTTGTGGTCAAATCCGAATACGTATGCTATTAGAAGAGTATTAGCCTATATATCGAGAAAGCTTGTAACCAGTTTTGTGAGAAAAACAAGAAAAAAGGGGGAGCAAGTAAGAGAATAGAGAAATTTAGAAATTCTCCCGTGTTCTCTCAGTTTATTTACGATGTGTGTGTTTTCTCCTGAAATAAAGGTAACAAGAGTTTCTTTGTTAGAGATATGATGATGATTAGATTTTATCTGTTAAGGGGATCCCATCTATATAAGGGGGCTGTCACACGCTATTGGAACTAAGCAAGAAATAACAAAGTCATTCTCATCTATAGTCTCTCCCTCTCCCTCTACGCCGACGCTGCCCAACCATCCTCTCGTCGGTATTTACCTCCTATGAACTAAGGTTCATAACAATTTGGTACCAAAGCCAACGCAATGGCTTCTGCTGCCAAGTTAACATGTGGCAAGATCATTACTAGCTATGAAGAAATCATTGCTGGACTCAAGAACGTAGTGGCAGCAGAGGAGAAGGCACGACGGTAGCGCGCACTAATGGTACAAGGGGCAAGAGCAATGGTGGCCATGCCACGGCAACGACGCTGCTATTGCTGCTCTTTCATCCGGTATGGCCAGCGTTGCATCAAGTGACGTCGGCATGGCATCTTCCAAGGTTGCCGCACAGAGCTCGATCTCTACCCAGATGGCGGACACCGCAGTAGCTGAGGGAGTCACGGGTGTCGCTGCTGCCTTTCCGGAGGATGTCCTCTTCGAGGTCTTCTCACGTGTGCCGAACGCCAGGTACCTCTTCCGCTATGCCGTAACATGCAAACAGTGGTTGCGCCTCCTCACCGGCCCGACCTTCCTCCGCCGGCACTGGCTGCCACTTCAAGCTTTGAATCCTCCGATCTATTCTCATGGTGGCGGAGTGCCTCTTCTTCTCTATGCCAACACTTTGGGGCACCAAACCCTAGGCAGAGTTCAGCTCGCCGCAAGCCCCTAGAGCCCCTTCTCGCCGCCGACCCCAGAGCCATCGCCGTCGGTTCCAGATCCCTTTCCTAGCGCGGCCCCAAATCTCGTCGTCGCCGCCTGTTCTGCAGCACCCGTTTCCCACCTCTGCGACCCCGACGCCCGACACTTCCTTTGTCGCCGACGAAGACAACCTCTTCAACCATGCCAAGCCGCTGGAAGCCTGGAATCACGCCGTGGCCTCCTCATGCGCCTCGTCCCCCGCGCCTGCAAGGGAACCCTCCATGTCGGCGTTTGCAACCCCATCACTGGTGCACGCGACGTCGCCCCGCCGCTCGAGTGCATTTTCCTTGGTCAGCACGTGAACGGCTACGCAATCCTCACGACCGCCTATGGGGTCCTCAACCGAGAGCAACGGCTGCAGTCGACACAGGACTACACGTTCTCGCAACTGCTCCTTATCAACGCCCAGCAGGACTACCATCACTTGCACCTCTGCTCAAGCACATGGGAAAAAAATCTTCAAGGCGACGTCATACTCCATCACGATGGTGAGCCGGCCCGAAAGTCCACGACAGGGAGCTGAAAGCACTACGCTTCGTCAATGTGAGACTGCAACCATGGCCACCGCCTAGCAGCTCGAGGACGAGCTGCATGTCCGGGAGAGGTGTAATGTCATGGGCGTGGTTTCTGGGCCCAACTGGTTTATTATTAGGAAGTAAGAGATTAGTTTCTATTTGTTAGGGATATGATATTAGTTTCTATTTGTTAGAGATATGATTAAAATTAGATTCTATTTGTTAGGAAGAACCCATCTATATAACAAGGCTGTGGCATGCTATTGGAATCAAGTAAGAAATAACAAAGTCATTCTCATTTATAGTCTCTCCCTCTTCCTCTACGCCGGCGCCGCCCGGCCATTCTCTCAGTGGTGTTTACCCGCTATGAACTAAGGTTCATAACAACTTAATGTTACGGGCGTGGGCCCTGGGCCCAACTAGTTCATTATTAGAAGGTAAGAGATTAGTTTCTATTTATTAGGATATGATTAGGGATATGATATTAGTTTCTATTTATTAGAGATATGATTAAGATTGGATTTTATCTGTTAGGGGAGCCCATCTATATAAGAGGGTTGTTGCACGCTATTAGAACCAAATAAGAAATAACAAAGTCATTCTCATCTATAGTCTCTCCCTTTACACTGATGCCATTTGGCCATTTTTTCGGCGGTGTTTACCTCCTATGAACTAAGGTTCGTAACACTGAGGTAGCTCTTTGTCCTTTACTCCTTACCAAAGGAAAGAGCAGCACTTGTGGTTGCTGGTTTCTTGACACAGCTCAATAGTAACTGGTAACCCTTGAATGCCTATGCTTTCCTCACTGCTATCCATCCTTAGTTTGCGTAAATCATATCAGAGGCCTGAACAACAGATATCTGCCAAATGAGTTTTTCTTTAATCGTTGCACTATTTGTGACTTTTCCTTATGTTTACAGCCTATTTATTATCATGCTTTCAGGGTTATGTACGGGATAGGGCATTTGACCCACGGTGTTGGGTTGCTCCTGGACAGATATCGTTGCGCCCTTTTCCTTGTAATTGCGGAATTGAGACTGCATTTGTTCCTACTAATAAAAGGTATATTAGAGACGACCCATCTATTATTGTGGGAAAACCATGCGACAGAGGTCACAGATGGATGTGCTCGAAAACAATATCTGATTGTGTTGAAGCACTAGTTGGAGCATATTATGTTGGTGGTGGAATCACTGCTGCACTTTGGGTTATTAGGTGGTTTGGAATTGATGTCAGATGTGATATGAAGTTAGTGCAGGAAGTGAAGTTTAATGCATCTCATTTGTCCTACTTATCAAAAATAAATGATATTGAGGAGCTGGAAGCAAAATTGAAGTACAACTTCTCAGTCAAAGGCCTACTTCTGGAAGCCATAACTCATCCATCTCTTCAGGAATTTGGAGTTGACTACTGTTACCAGGTCAGTCCAACAGAGTAATTCTGTATTGGTAGGTGGAGTTGTTTTAGTAACATTAGTTTATTGTGGTTGAATCATAAGTTTTGTTACTAACATATTTTTACTTACTGCTTTCTATTCAGCGTCTGGAATTTCTTGGTGATTCTGTGCTGGATCTACTAATTACACAGCATCTCTATGTTACCCATACTGATATTGATCCTGGTGAATTAACAGACTTACGTTCTGCTTTGGTTAGTAACGAGAATTTCGCACAAGCAGTTGTAAGAAACAACCTTCACAATCATCTACAACATGGATCTGGAATGCTTTTGGAGCAAATTACTGAATATGTTAGGTCCAATTTGGAGTGCCAAGGGAAGGAGAATGGACTCCTTCAACATGGTGCATGTAAAGTACCTAAGGTTGGAAATTATAGTTTTGCTCATTTTCATGGTGTTAGCAGCCTAGTTTTCCATTATGTTCTTTCGTTGATTCTGCAATATCTATCTCTCTGTACTCAGCAAGGCGGAGCTTTTCCCCAGTCAACATTATGCATACAAGTTTTGTAACTAATTTTGTTCTTTCTTTTACAGGTTCTTGGAGACATTATGGAAAGCATTGCCGGTGCAGTATTTATAGACACAGATTTTAATGTTGATCTGGTTTGGGAGATTGTTGAACCATTACTTTCTCCAATGATTACCCCTGATAAGCTTGCATTGCCACCTTACCGTGAGTTGCTGGAGCTATGTGGTCACCTTGGTTGCTTCATAAATTCAAAATGCACCAGTAAAGGAGAAGAAGTAATTATAGAGATGTCAGTGCAATTGCGAGATGAACTGCTTATAGCCCAAGGACATGATAGAAATAAGAAGAGTGCCAAGGCAAAGGCAGCAGTTTGTATTTTGGCAGATCTGAAGGTACGTTTTTTTAAACAGAAATAAGAGTGTGAAAGTGCGTGGTTCACAGGGTTCAAGGTGATGCCTCATGGTGTCAGTGGCGGTCCAGTTAATGGGCAGCCTAACTACACCTTGAGTGTACATTCCTGTCCTATTGCAATGGCAACATGTAGGTCTCCTGCATAAATAAATTTGCTGGTGTTTTGCAGCTTGGAAAATAGATGCTCTGTGTGTATTGGTTATCTATGCTAGGCACTGATGTTCAATTTTTAAGCAGAAACGGGGTCTTTCAATTAAAAAATGTTCCTCTAAGGCTAAGCAGTTGGATATTACCTCTTCAGACCTTCAATTTCACTTGACAAGTGTAAGCTTCTAGATAGTTTTCCACCAAATGCTTTATCAAAGTTTTGGCTTAATTCTGACTAATGAATATTATTTATTTTATGTAGTCAGAATCACAACATGATTATTCTGATGTGAATGGCAATTCTACTAGCCTAGAAGGTCTTTTCTCAGTGAAAGAAGCAGGTATGTCCTGTTTTGATTGTCCTTTGGTTTAATTGTTACTTGCTGGCTTGCAGACTGTCAAATAGGAAGTACTAAAATGTATATATGCTGTACAATCTACATAGTTCCACTTCCACCTTCTTCAAGCAAAATACTACTCAGAAACCACGCATTTCATATGTTTTCAGTTGTTCTTCCACTCAAAATGGATAAAGGTGGGCCACGGTGTGCTCTTTTTAAGCTATGTAAGAGGTTCCAGTGGCCAATGCCAGAATTCAAATTTGTGGAACAAAGGTTCAGGTATGTACAGGAGTACCAAGATATTACTTCCCAGTAAAGGAATGCAAAACTTTATTTCACTTGAACCTTGGCTAAGTTTATGTTGGTCTTCTGGAAATTGTATGTTTTTTCTTCCGTCTTTTCCTTGTTTAAGAATCATGCATGACTACTTGTGTGCTAAGACCACAACTTAGTTCTATAGCTCTGCCATTAGTTTTTCAAACAAAAAAAAAAAAGTCTACCATCTGACGACAAATCAGTTGGCACGGCAGGTTTAGTTTATCAGACATAAGTGCTTTTAGAAGCAGCGATATCGAAAATTTTCTGTATTGTTACATATCAAAGAAGCTATCTTTCTCATCAGTGAATTAAGCTGTAAATGTGCTAATTTCTTGTATTTGGTTGCTGCAACAGGACTCCTATTGTACTGGATGGGATAACAACAACGAACTTCAATAGCTTCGTTTCAACCATCACCTTGCACGTACCCGATGTAGCAGTCCTTACACTCCAAGGCGAGCGACGAACTGACAAAAAGAGTTCTCAGGATTCAGCATCGTTGATGATGCTTCGCAAGCTTCAAGAACTCAAGGTCTGTATGTGCAAGACTTAGCAAAGCATCATGGATCAATATGTCAACTAACGGCTAGCTCTAATTAATGTGGGCATCTTCCCTCCCAAAGTGAACTTTGTTGAAAATATTTCTGAAAAACTCGATAGGTACCAACTGTTAAGGAGATAGAGTTGTATTCTATTCCATATATGACTTATCTCTATATGGCATATCCTCTTGTACTTTCCTATATATATGGCCCTTTGGGTCTCATATTAACACACAATATTCATAACATGGTATCAGAGCTTAGGTTAGGGTTAGGGTTTACTATACCCGTCATCGCCTCCACCTAGCCTCCGCTCCCTCTTCCGCTGTCGCTGCCCCGGGAGGCACGATCTTCACTCCCGGGGCGGCCATCTCTTTTCGCCGGCCGTACGGTTCTCGTCGACGGCCGCCTCGAATTGGTGACGCCGCTGGCGTCGTCGCCGTCGCATCGGCCCTGTACCGTCCGGATCCGGCCTCTCCGCCGCCGGATCCGGCGACCCCGTACCACATCCGGCTCGCCTTCACCGCCAGCAAGCCCGGATCCGACGTTGTCCCGGTCGCCGCACGGCCGCTGTCTCGAGCCGCCGCCGCTTGGGTTGTCTCCGCCCGAGCTGACGCCGCCGCCGCTGGACCGCCGTCCTGCACCACCTCCTTGCCGGATCTGTCAGATCCGGCCGCCTCCACGCCGGATCTGGCTGTCGCGCAACGCTGGGCTGCCTGTGCCTTCGGCAACCGCCGTCGAGCTCGGATCCGGATGACGCGTCAAGCTGTCGCCGCCTCTCTGTACCCGCGCCTCGCCCGCACCGCCGCCTTCGGACGCCGTCGCCGCCCCAGGCCATGCGAAGTCGCCACACCCGCACCAGATCCGGCGGCCTTCCGCCCGGATCTGTGCCGCCCGCGCCGTGCTGGGCCGCCCAGCGGCCCACTCCTTCCGCCGCTCGCCGCCTCCCAGGTCCGCCTACGCCTGTCACCGACTCCACCGTCCCCGCCTCCCGCGATCCCCATTGGCCGCCGGCCCTCGAACGCGCCGCCGAGGCCGACCGCCTCCTTCCATCGCACTTCCGGCCGGCGCCTCCCACTGGAGCCCGCCGCTCCCCTCCTCTCTGAGCGAGGGAGAGAGACGGGAGGGAGGCTAGGTGAATCCCTCACGGGAGAGGGAGGAGATGAGGGAGCGTGCGAACGCCAGGTGCGATGGGTGATGGATCTTGAGGGGAGACAGAGAGATATATGGATCTTGAGGGGAGACAGAGAGATATGCTGCTGCTACGCTAGTCTCATCTTTAGTTTTTTTTTCCGCTGCTAGTATCTGTTCTTTTGAGTCAGTCTTGAGTATTTCGCTGCGTCCATCCAAAATCCGTAGTCTAATTTTTAGTTTGTCCAAACCGTGCGAGTCCATAAATTTATTGTCAGTCATAGAAGTGTAGGAATTTTTTTGCATGGCAGCAGCCGCCGCTCTACTATCTGAGCCGCGTGCAGATCGTAGAAGTCGTTATGATGCCGCCGCTTCTCTAGCCGCCGCCTCGAGCTTCAAAGGCCGCCGCGCATCCTCTGTGCACTGCGCCGCCACCTCTTGGGCTTCGATCTGTGCCGTCATGCATCTATCTATTCCTCTTCGACTTGATTTTACAGTTTATTCAAAGGCTGCACGCAACGACGACATCATCAAGACTCGGACTTCGGATTTTTCTTGTTTTAGTGTTAACTCCTTTTTTCAAATGCAATGCTATTGCATACGCCTTGCATTTGAGGGGGGTGTTAAGGAGATAGAGTTGTATTAGGAGATAGAGTTGTATTCTATTCCATATATGACTTATCTCTATATGGCATATCCTCTTGTACTCTCCTATATATATGGCCCTTGGGGTCTCATATCAACACACAATATTCATAACACCGACTACCGAATACAGAGACTGCTACTGGTACGGTACATCATTACCTTGCATTGCCTAGCCACCTGGGTCCTCTAGTTTTCCAACTCTCCCTGGTGTATATGGACAAGCTATCTGGGGCTCTATAGATGTTTGGAGGGATTGGAAACTACATTATGTCTTCTCAAAATTACAAGATACAGTTTCACTTAATGGATAAAGGAAAAATGTGCTGCAAGAATTGATATTGTTAGGATTTTAATCCACATTTAGGACAAAATTATCCACCGCTAGGCCTGCTAGCTTCTAGAGCTATTAGTCTATGACAGTATCATAGGACTTCAAGCTGTAATTTCTTTTGGGTTCCTAGGGGAATTGAGTGCCATCCTGTTAGCTCCTCACCAAAGGTAACCTTGGTCCGTCCAACAGAACGTCATTGTCTATCTTTTTTTTTTCTTTTTGAACAAGAATGTTTTTGTCTGTGTCATGAATAAAATGAGACAGCGCTTGAAGTCACTATCGTTCTAGCATACATAAACCCCTGAAGATTCTTAACGCCTATCACAAATGCCCCCATTGATTGTCATACCAGTTACTGATCATAACCCAAGATGAACTCAATCGTACACAGCTCTCTTCCGTACCAATTTAATCAAAGAAGGGAAAAAAACAAAGCTGCTATCACCAATTCACCACCACATCATGCCATCTCCCAAAACCATTCCAATCCCAATGAAATGAAATCATTTACATCATCATAAGCTGCTGCTGCTGCTGATTATTTACAAAAGCGCGACAAGGGCCTCGTGCCGGCTCTGTCCAGCAACCCCTCCATGACCACCTTCTTCTTGTGCTCCTCCGTGCACAAGTCCACCACCACCTGGTCGCCAAACCGCCGGCTGCTACCACCGGCAATGCCGCCGCTCTTGGCCTTGGCCGCGCCGCTGGCCTGCGCCCTGACGAACCGCGCGCCGTACAGGCACGAGCACAGGAAGATCACCGCGGTGACGCGGCCGAAGAAGACGGTCACGCCCAGCGTCGTGGCCATCGTCCACAGCCCGGCGCCGGGCTCGGCGGCGCCGCGGTCGGGCCGAAGCGAGTGCCGCCTCGACGGGGCTCGCCGGACGCCATCGGCCGGCCTCGGGCACGTTTGTCTGCTGCTCGTCTCCGGCCGTGCGGACGCCGTCTCTTTGGAGCTCGTGGTTGTCGCGGTGTCATCGACTGTTTGCCGTGTCTTGCCTCGGCTTTGCTTCTTGGCGTCGCCGAAGATGCTCACCTGCATATCATGGGCAATGGGCGATGACTAGGACAGTAAGAGAATACTGAACTGAAGCAATGAAAGTTGTTTTTTTGTTTGCCATCTATTAATTCACACGAAGATTTAGAGGAGAAAAAATAGATATAAGGTCTGGGAGGGAGGAAAAGGTCCAGAAAAGGCATAAGGAGACAAAAAAAAAACTTAGATTGTTACAGGAGGAGTTGAGAAGGCCGTAAACTCGTTTGCATCAAGAATACCCAAGCGGCAACCTCCTCTTTTATTGCTACGTCCAAGGGTAATGGGCACTCTCTATTGCCTGAAATACCCTAACACTCTGTTCCTTCCAAATATATCAAGAGATGAGTATTACTAACGATATCATTGCCTTTCGGGGTGCATCAGGCTTTAGCACCATAAATTTCCACTAGTCGCGGACCAAGGTGCCAATCCTCTAAGAAGCCGGGCTCATTAAATTGTAGGCAATCCACTGAGCTATTAAAATCCAGATTATTCTTAGCAGCACTTAGCCAGAAGGTGTATAAGCAATGGAAGTTCTGCTTGTGGATTGCGTGATGACATGTAAAGCACTAGACCGGCCGATGGTTGAGCGACCCTACCGGTACGGTTGGTTTTGGTTAGTGCCTAGTGGCGTGATGGTGTCACAAGAACATAAAATTTACCCGACTTCTCTTTAACAAAGCCAATGAAACGTAGGCATTCGTAAAAGGAGTCCATTGAATTTGTCACAGCATGCGACCTAGCTACAGTTCTAGATACCGATGCGTGCTTTGGTTATTGGTCCCATCATTTTGCACGAGAATGTTTGGTCTAGTAATTTGCAATAAATGTTAGCCCATGGCGGCATGGCTAACGATGCACACAGAAGCTGCAATGCCTGCATGAATGGCATGCATTCAGCGTATTAACCAAGAGCACAGCGGCAGGAAGGTAAGCGTTCCTGTCATCGCCGGCATGTTAGCGTGTGTTTGGTTTGGAGACGTGGTGGGATAGGATGGACCCATTCCTGATTTCTAGGATGAAACCAACACAGTTCTTGTTTGGTTGCTGGAATGGGATTGATCTTGTTTTCTGTTTGGTTGAGGGGATAAAAGGGGATGGAATGATCCCAGTCACCAGTTTGGATAGAGGGATGGGGATAGGACAGAAGGTGTGGTGACCTTTTGGTAAGGTTACCTCTGTGCTACTCATCTTTTATCACATGAATCAAATATTTGCTAGAATGAATGAAACTCATCTCAGATGTCTTTCTCTTCCTTCTTTCTCTTTTTCTTTCTTTTTCTTTTCTTCCACCCGATCCCCTTTCTCCTGACTTCGGCCGACGCCTCCTCATTTCTTTCCCCTCACCACCGCCGACGCCTACTTCATCTCATCCCCTTCCCCATTTCACTCGGCCCTCTCTCTCTTTCCTCCGGTCTCCCACCACACCAACGCCGCGCTGCCGCTCCTCCGCCCCAGAGTCTCGGCGCCCCCTCGAGCGTCTCCTTCACCCTCTCACGCTGCCCCTCCGACGCCTCCTCCCCATGCGCCGCCGACCCCAGCGACACCGCGCCATGCTGGCCTGCCGCCCCCGCCTGGCCGCTCGGCACCGCCTCTCCGATCCCCTCGTGCCTCCGCCACCAGTGCCTCCGCCGCGAGGGGGTGATCGCACGGGGATTTTTTTCCCACGCGCGAGGCACGTGAGGCGTCGGGGGATGAGGGACGGCCCCCGTCCCACCGATTCCTGGGGCTGGCGCGGTCCCCCTGATTCTACTGTTTTGGAACCATCCCATCCCATTTCATCCCAGTGACTCAGATCCAAGCGCTATGTTTTTGGGGATGGATCTGTCCCGTCCCCTATGATCCCAGGAACCAAACACACGCTTAGTATCACATTGCTTGTTGTTATTGCCTACGAAAAATCCGTAATAAAAAGCCAGGATGCTTGATTCGGATTGCTGCTGAGTGCTGAGTTGCTTAGCTGCAAAGCCTATACATGGAGTTGAATTAGCTCGCGCCATAGCATAAACCAACAAATCCCTAGCAAGACAAAATCCATCTAGTATCGCGCTATTACCTTCGTAACAACGATTGATTAACCTCTTCCATAACTGAACCTGCCCCAATAACGCACCGATGCAGGAATCTCACATTGATGTCATAGGAATTTCATATAATTCAAACCCTTGGTAATTAGCTCACTAAGTTCCAAACGGAACCTTAAGCTGCTTGTGCGAACATATTCCGCAGGTTTTGGACCTATTCAATTTAGTTACAGCCAATGGCTTTTAACTGAAAATAAATAGTAATAGCTAAAAGAAATGGTTTTTAGAAGAAATAGACGAGTGATAGGGAAAGTAAGAAAAAAATACTTGTGTGAGACAGGAACAAGATGAGTAAGATACATGATGTATTTATGATTTTATGTCTTATCTTAGAGTAAAACAGAAACGAGAGAAGTAGAAAAGCAATTTCAGAAAAACCGAATATTCCTATCGTCTTCTGGCTTGCAATATGAACCGGCCTTACTAGTAAACATACGTGACCAGCTGAAGTCGCGAGCCCTAAACCTCACCACACTACACGCCATAGAGAAGACCCAACCCCCTTCTCTTCTTCCACGGACCGGCGTTGGTGGGTCAATCACGCAGCCTCCTGCGGTGGGCCCACCAAACTCACATACTAGCCAAGCAATTACCACTAACTGCACCATTGACGTGCCAAGGAAGCTATGCAGATAAAATATTAACCGCCAAATTAACCACACGAGCAGTAACACTGCAATAAACAGTGCAGTGATACTTCTCGAGCATCAAGATCATCATGGTCATGGCGATGTTCACGTACCTTGGGCAGTAAGCGGCTTCCTGACCAGACTGATGTGAACGCTTTCTTGGCGTGCAACGACGTGCACAGCAGCAGCAGCCTCCTCCTCTTCCCCTTCTTCGTGCTCTCCTCGTTCTTCCTGCCGCTCTTCCGGAGCCACGGCCAGGAGAACCACGACAGCCTGAGCCTGAACCTGCGCCGTCGTCTCCGCCGCTCCGGCGCGACCGGTCCCCTTGAGCCCCAGAAGCAGAACGGCAGGCACGAGCAACCAGCTTCCTGGCCGTCGTGGCTGCCTGCAGCGACGTCGGTGGCGGTGGCAGCACAGTTCTCGCCGGCAGGCATGATCCGGCCGGCCTCTAGAGCAGCGCGGGGTGATCAGGCGGGGACGACGACAGCCGGCGCCGCCATAACATGTTGCTTTGCCCCACGGAAAACGAGAAATATGTGCTTGCAAGCTTGGATTCTTGGAGGTGTGATCAAGTTTTCAGGCTATGTGTGAGGATTCTGAAGAGAAGGGTATATGAAAGGAAGCCTCGGTGATGAGGCATGTTCAGTACGCGGCCCTTGCTTTAGGCATCATGATTGCAACTCATGGAACAGCCTTGGCACGTCGAGCAGCTAGCACTAGCAGTTTGCAAAAGCTAAGACGGAAAAAAGTTTTGGGGTTGCTGAGTTATATTGAAATAAACTAGTTTATAGCTTATTTGTATTATAACTGGTTTATTTTATACTATATCTGATGAAATCTTATTTAGCATAATTAAATTTAAAAATATGAAAATAAAAAATAGGTTAACCCATCACAAATAATACAAATGAATAAAAAAGAAAAGAAAAAAAATCCAAAAATCAGAAAAAATAAAATCGAGAAATAGTAAATTAGAAGTGAGAAGCTAGCCGAAACGAGCGGCCCCCGTTATGGTCGCCTCGCCTATGAGAAAAGCGGACGGAGATTAATAAAATCTCCAAAGACCGCTTTGTAGCGACCGCGAAAGCCTGGTGCCAGTAAGGGTATGCTAGCTATCCACAAGCTTGCAAACAAAAATGTTTAAAATAGATTGATCCTACTGCCTTCGTTCTCTGCTCGCGGTTTTAGACAATGACACAATCTCTCAATCTACACTCTGTAACAGTCTCGTTTTTTGGAAATAAGGCCGTCGTACATTTTGCAACAGTCTAGAAGTTCAGTTACGGACAGAATAAGTATTATGTCTGCTCACAAACATTCCAAAAAGGTTAATTGATTAAAATAAGAACTAACGATCAATTTTAACAGTTTTAAGGGCGTCCAAGTCTAAAACTTAACTTACAATCAAAAGATCCAAAAAAACTCTCATAGAAACGCTTGAGTATGGTCGTAACCCTAACACGAATACTTGCAACATTCTTTCTTCTCCTGACCTCTGTGTGGGAGAAAATAAAGCAAAACTGAGTACAATCAACTGTACTCAACAAGTCACATGGAGAAATGCTATATAACTACTTGTCAGGATTTCTAAGGGATAATGACATATGGGTTTTATTAAGTATTTGTAGATGCAGTTTTATTTGTAAATACTTTTTAAACACAAACGAACAGTAACTTCTTAATGAATTGAGGTTTAAAAACTTAATTAGCAGACTTCAACATTTTCAAATCATTTCCAAATCTACTTATGCTTTGTTATTGGATTTACCCATTAAACACAACTTCATTTACCGAAAGCACGGCACATTCGAATACCATTAATCATGACTTTGTAGAGTTCCCCAACTTTACCCATAAGATTACTTAACCCTTATGACTAAGTTAAGAAAACAAGGCTTTTCACTACTCAATTCTTTATATAGCCTCTACCCAGTAGGTGTTGTTTCCTAACAAACTCGAGTGGCCCACAGCCTCGTCAATTTGATGCGGATCTACTGTTGTTAAGTATGGTTTTACCATTTCCATACCACAAAACTCCTTTAGTCTCACTCTACCCTTTGTAGATCTTCAACCGAATTTGAGCAATTACTAAACCAGATTTGACGAATCAATACTTGTAGTTGAGCGATCGCTATGTTATTTACTTGGCATAAGATTCTAATCCTTATATTTTCACCGAGACAACTTCCATCCATAAACCCTTGTTTCAGTGCCCATCATCACTGCCACCTTTTCGGTCCAAACCTCTACCCTAGAATAAGGTCATGGGACCCTTCCATCTCGCAGCTTCCCATGATGTCTTCTTATACTATAACCACTTTTGAAATTCTCCTGGCAAAATGCCAAGTCTCTTATTAGTATAAAACAGTTGAGTTCCTAATCTACCATGATTTTTTTGTAGTATTTATAATAATATTAAGTCTTATCAAGGTGAATATGGTCATCAAATTAAAATGAGCTTTTTCATGTGCTAGGACATAACTAAATATCATGTTACTCTAAATACTTATTGTGCATGAAATAACAGTGCACAAATAACATAATGAAAATAATGATAATTAAATATTTAAAAGAATGTGGGTTCAACATGATCAAAAATATGTGACTTGCCCTATCCATAGTCTCTGATTATCTTAATGTAGTCTTCAGATTGGATACTGACTTCTTTAATTGCTCATATAGCTCTTCTATTGACCATCTCGTGTGGTCCAAATACTAGCATGGAAAACGAATGTAAATAAGTTCTTGCTTTGCAGAATGCTAGTTAAGAACAAGATACAATAACATAACCAAAAGACGCAAAGAACATAGGTGGGGTGGTCAGGGTTTAGGTGATGGCTGGTTTGGCTTATCGGAGTTGGAATTGGGCTAGACGGGTTAAAACAGCTGAAAAAGTATGAATGTATTATATGGATTTCTGCGAATGACTACGGGTATGGACGACATTGGGTTTGGTATCAGCGTATCATCTGGGTGGTTTAGAGTTTATCGGAGTCTAAGATGGTTAAATAGAGCTGGGAATGGTGTAGACGGGTTCAAGACGATCAAAATGGGTGTGTGTGTGTGTGTGTGTATATATATATATATATATATGCGTTTTTAGGGTTTCGGTGAATAGTGACGGTTGACATGGTACTGGACATAGGTTTGAAATGATATCTGGATTAGTTAGGATTACATCAGAGCATATTTAGGCTAAGTAGAGTTGAGAATGGACTTTATGGCTCAAAACAATCACGACAAGCATACAGGTTTTGGTGAACAGTAGAGGCTTTGGACCGTATTGGATTTAAGATTCAATATAGTGTTTAGTTGGGCTAGGATTTTATTGTTACGGAGCTGAGAATAGGATAGATGGGCTCGAGACAGACGAAATGGATATATTTTGTATTTTTGGGTATGGATGAACATTAATAGGTATTTTACTATTCATCACGGATCTAAGCACTGTTCATAGCGGGTTTGAATACTGTTCAGAATGGGTCGGATGCTACAGTACCAGATTGTTTTATTGTTCATGCCAAATTTGGTTATTACAATGTATTACAGTGATTTTAGCTGGCTCGATCTGTCAACCAAACGGCCTTTTACTGTTTCGGTCTGAAATCCACTATTCATCTTCTTCCTCCTAATTTCACTGTAGTAGCCGAAAACAGACATTATGGCGATAGCAATTCCCGGGGCTGTGGCGGTTGGCGATGCAATCCAATACTATGGATGGGTTGCTGGAACTATAGGGTATCCATTTTAGGGCTTGGTGGTGGTTGAGGATGGCCGAAGCTTCGCAGGCGGTGAGATGTCTCTGCGACAGTTTTTAATAGCAATGGTGAGCTTCAAGGGTTAAGGGGACAAAAGCATTAGCGTTTGAGCATCTTTGGGAGTAGGGAGGCTTAGGAAAGTGGTGGCTTGGGTCGGGAATGGCTGTGCAAGGCTGCCCACGGTGATGGCCATCGACTGGACGGTGGTCATGGCCGTCGGTGGAGATTAGTGCAAGGGAGGGTATGGCGGTGCTTTGGTGGGGTCTCTAAGGTCCTAAGGATGCTATAGAAGCAAGCTATTGAAAAGTAATGAACTGACTAAGAAGAATTGAGGTTCGGGTTTACTTGGGGGTCTTTGGGGACGACTGTTATGTGACGGCCATTGAAGGAAATTGGGGGTGTCTATTCCTACTTGGGTGCCAATGTGACTAATTGGAGGGGGCTCAGGGCTTTTTTATAGCGGCTTAAGGCAGTTTGGTGCAGGGAATGGCATCACTCGGCTTCGACACGTGACCACGGCAGGGAGGCATGGGAGACTTCAACATGGTTTGGTACTTGGTGGCAGAGGGGTGTCAGGTCGGCCTAGTGAGGAGTCGTGCGGGAGAGGTCGGCCAAGAGAGGGATGAGTGGCAACGGTGGCAAAATCCGATTTTGTTTTGTCCGACGCTGATAGAGGCCATTGATGGGCATGTTGAGGTTTGGGTAGTCGAAGGTACGGTGACTGACTTGTGGGTGGCGACGCGGACTGAACGAGAGAGGCAGTGGAAATTGTGGTGGGGAGGTTGGCCAAGAGAAAAAACAAGGGCAGTGGCAGCCGAGTTCATCACGAGGGCTTCACTTCAAGAGGGAGAGTTAAAGGTGTCAGGGTGAGGCTGGTAAGGTGTAGGACGGTTGACAAAATTGGTGGAGGTGGCAGCAGTGAAATGGTTCAAGGCAATTGAAGGTTGCGATAGGAGTTTGTCCTCCGTCCATTTTGTCGGACACTGAATAGTACCGATCGATGGTGCTTTGAACAAGTGACTGCAGGGAGCGGCAAGATTAACGAGGGGCAACGCAAAGGGTTGGAGAAGGCACTGGATTGGGTCAAGAATTGGAAGAAACCAAGATTCAAAGAAATTCAACACGAATTGAAATTTGGGGTTGTTTCACACTCTTGACCATTACTTTTTTCTAATAATATTCAGTAAAACTTATTAAAAACATAATAATATAAAATTATTTTTTATGACAAATCTAGTGATAGCATTTTCATGTGATAAAGCTAAATGCTTTTGTGCATATTAATGGTTAAAATTTTAAAAAGTTTGATTGCACACATTTAAAACCACATCTTTACAAAGAACAGAGGGAGTATGTGGCACGAAAATATGAAATATTTTTATTTGGGGAAATCTAGTTGAAGAAATAATGTTCTTGTTGGATCGGAATGGTCGAAAATGAGAAAATGTCTCATCCTTCGAGGCTAAGAAAAACACCCAAGAAAATCTCGAATAGTCATCGACCACAACAAGTACATACCACTTCCCTCCGGCTGACTGCACTCGAGCTGGTCCAATAGTGTCCATATGAAGCAGCTGTCCTGATGCATCAGTCAAGGTCACAGTGACCGGAGGATGTGAAGCGGCAACCATCTTGCCGTGCCGGCATGGAGCGCAAACAAGATCTTTGACCATTTTGAGCTTCGACAGACCACGAATGAGGTCGTGGCCGCTAACTCGGGTCAAATGGTCAAATCCAATATGACCAAGTCTCCTATGCCAGAAGGTCAAATCACGGGACTCTGAGGCAACCAAACACCGGAGAGGATTACCAGAAGAATCAGAAAAATCAGCACGAAAAATCCTCCCATAACGAGAAATCCCGCAAACCAGACTACCCGAAGAGTCAAGAATTTTGCAAGCGTTTTTCTTGAAGCTCACCTCGAAACCGTCATCGGTAAGCTGAGAAACGGAAAGCAAATTGTACTGCAGCTTACTAACCAAGGCAACATTCTTAAGAATAAAAGAAGCATTAACATGCACAGTACCTTTGGCGATGACGCGCCCAGACGAAGCGTCTCCGAAGGTGATCGTCTCATCACCTGGAGCGCAGGCTAGGGAGGAGAACCAACGGGAGTCTCCGGTCATATGACGAGAACAACCGGAGTCTACAAGCCAAACCTTCTCCTTCCCTACCCGGCGAACCTGAGTCAAACAGAGAGTAAAGTCTCAGTACTGGGGTAAATCAAGAGTGATTTTGGCACCCAATACTGAGTAACACGTGGAGCAGATGAAGTAGTCAAGCACGACTGACCTCTATCTACCCTACGCTCTCCGTGACTCAAAGAAGCAAAAGGTCTGTGAGCAGACCTGAAGCTGTTGCGGGGTCCGACTGCTACGGGAGAGCGAGTCGGAACACTGGCAACACGCTGATCACGCCGTGGGTAACTGTCTCGACGGGGGAAGCGAGATGTACCCTCAGGATGACAGAAGTCACGACCCGGAGCAGCATGAGGACAAAAACCAGAAGCCTCAGAAAAACCAAGTCCTCGATGCTGCCCAAACCTGTCAGAAGCAAACCTGGACCTCGTGCTAGTCTTAGGTGCACTCAGGATCTGGGGCTGACCCTGAATACGCCTAAGTGCCTCTGCACGGTCTCTTCGCGCAATCCTGGCGCGCCTGAAGCATCTCTCGATCGAGTGCCCATCCTTCTGACAGAAGGTGCAGTGGTACTTCACCTTCTGAGAGGTAGAAATAGCACGAAGAGGCTTCGCCTTCTGAGAGGCCGAAGCAACAGGTGGAATCACCTTGCTGTCAGAGATCCCTTGGACAAAGCCCGCTGATTTGAATTTAACCTCATCAGATCTGGGCTCAACCTCGATCACACCTCCTACGATGGGTCGGAGAATAGCAGGTGGATGCTTCCTCATATCCTCATAGAAATCATATCCTAGACCCTGATTAAATCTGCAAATCTTGGACTGGTCTAGAATAAGATTCAGCTTCTTCTTGCCTCCTACAAATCTCTCGAGAGTGTTCATAAGGTACTGACACTCCCGAAAGAGAGAGGTGCAAGAAGAGCAGGGGGAAGAAGAGACAGCAGAAGGTAAGGGAGCAGAGGAGGAACCAACAGCAGAGGGAAGAATGGCTTGTGCACGCACAACCGACTCTGAAGGGACAGTCCTACTGCTAGCCAGTTGGTTCACGTCGCTAAGCGTCTCCACCTTACCCTGGGGCTTCTCCCCCTTCTCAGCACAGACAATACAAGCAGAAGGTTGCTTCTCTAGTAGGTCCTTAGTCAGCTTCACACATCTCTCATCCAATGCAATCAAATCAGATCTTAGTTTGTTACAGTTAATGCATGGTGAGCTAACAGGGTCCTTAGAAGCAAACTGAGCCAACTTCCTATCATGATCAATCATATCTTGAAACTGTTTGGAGACAGCTTCAAGTTCAGCAGTTAACTTAGGACAGTTCAAGCATGAATCAATCGGCTCAAGTAAAGAAGCTTGTAGTTCAGCAATTTTATGATCTGCCCGTTTTAAGTTCATCTTCAAGTTATTGCAATTTTCACAGGACTCGGGCAGATCAAGGAGCATGGCATAAGGTCCTCTAGCAGCAATGTCCTTAACATCACATGAGGTGGGAGAAGTAGTCTCATCAGTAGTAAGTAGAGTAACAGCCATCCTACTCAATTCTAACTCAGCAAGCAGACTAACATTCTCCACCTTAAGCACATCAAGCTCAGAAGACAAACTATCATGAGAGGTCCTTAGTTTCTCCATGTCTCCAACAAAGCAAGGCATGTATCACAATCGTCACGGGAGGGAGCAGATCTAAGTGAAGTAATCTCCCGTGAAAGTCTATCTACTTCCTTCTCTAACTCGGTACACCTAGACCTAGCTCTAGCATGAAATCCACCTAGCTTAAGAAAAGCATCATTAAGCTGGTCATAAGAAGGGAGTACCTCATCCGAGTCGGAGTACAGCTCGCTGTCGCTCAGTTCGCCCTCGAGGGCCATGAAGCACATGCCGGAGAAGTCGTCGCCGCCATCCTTGGGCTCTTGGTCACCCGTCCCATCGTCGTCGCTCCATCCCTCCACCTCGCTGAGATCGAGGTCGTCGAAGGCGGTGAGGACGCGGTGGAAGAGCTTCTTGGCTTTGCCAAAGTTGCGGAACTTCTTCTTTCGCGACGTCTGAGCTGGAGTCTTCTTGTTGCGGTTCTTGTCGGTGTAGTCGTTCTTGCCCGAACCGCCGTAGTCATTCTTACCTTTCTCCAGCTTGGGGCAGTTTGCCCGAATGTGGTTGGGGCCACCACACTCGAAGCAAATCACAGGTCCTCCCCTCTTTCTGTCCCTCCTCCTCTTGTAAGCATGGGAAAACTTCCGAGCTAGGAGGGCCAGTTGCTCATCCTCTAGCTGCTCTAACTGATCATCAGTTACGTCATATAGAGCAGCAAGGGAGAAACCGCAAAGCAAATCAGAAGAAGGACCAGACGAAGAAACGGGATCGGTGACCAAAGCCATCGACTGTGACTTCGACCTACGAGAGACAACGTCAATCTCGTGAGTCTTGAGGCGCGAGTACAGCGCGTCAAGAGTCAAGGTCGAGAGGTCTGTCGTGTCTTTGATGGTGGTCACTTTCATCTCCCAAACACGCAGATCGAGTGCCGCGAGCATCTGACGAGCGTTGTCCGAGTCGGGGTATGTGAGACCGACCGCTCGGAGGTTGCTCAAGATTTTGTGAAATCGCGAAAAGCACTCGTCCAGGGACTCACCAGCAAGCATCTCGAATTTGTTGTATTCGCGCTTGAATTGGTCCTGTCGAACCGTCTTGATCTGGGTGGTGCCCTCATGGTATGCGTCGAGGGTCACCCAGATGTCGTAGGCGGACGACAGGTGAGATATACGGTCAAACTCGCTACGACTCAAACCCTGGATGATGATGTTCCTTGCCTTTGCATTCGCCTCAACATCAGCCATGTTCCCGGCATTGATGTTCTCATCGGCAGGAACAACGAATCGTACCTTGACCTTCCGCCAAATGGCATACCCCTGGGCCTGGATGTACGTCTCCATTCGGCTCTTCCAGAAGGGGTAATCGATGCCATCGAAAACGGGCGGCTTGGTCGAGTACTTGTCCATCGCCATGGCTCTTGAGACCGGTTAAGATCTATTGAAAAAGAGCTAACCGGCTCTGATACCAATTGTTGGATCGGAATGGTCGACAGAGGGGGGTGAATGTCGATTCTCTAAAAATTATCCCCGTACAAGTACTCACGTCAATTTCCTCTCCACTAGCTAAAAAGCTACGAAGCAGCGAAATACAACTCACTGAAAAAATACGTGCTGCCCAAGGGCTCTCAAAACTGCAGCTTGGCTGTTTTGCAGAACATAAAACAAAAGAGGAGAACACACAAAAACCTGTAGGCAGACAAGAAACTGAAAGGAAAAGCTTAAAAGCTGCAGCAGAGGAACTAAAAGAAAAAGAGCAAAGATTGCAGAGCTGTTCGGCAAGAAAAAGAACCAGCGGCAAGCACAACCATCAGAGAGAGACCATTCTAGAATTGTGATTCATTTGGCTATGGTGCACTACGTGGAGTACATAAGCTTTTAATGCTAATTAGTGCTTCTTGAAGCCAATTAAAGAAGGCCACACAAAAAGGTGAAATGCTTTACTCCCTCTCTGTAGACTGCACGCTACCAATTAATGCCGGCCAAACACAAAAGGAATAAAAAGATCAAAGCAATGATTCGGCAGGCAGAGAAGAAATCGGACCAAAAAAAACTACGAGCAGAGACCAAATGCAGCTAATAAATCAGAGGACCAGCAGGTACTGCTCTACCCGAAAAGCAAATAATGCTTGAACAGACATCTGATGGCAGCAAAAATTCAGAGAAAAAGGGGTGCACATTGGATGTTTACTGCTGCACACAATTTCCCTTGATCTTTACTGCTGGCCGAAGAGAGCAAGATTTAACGACAAGAAGGAATAGAACAGAGAACTTCAAGACTGCACTAGGCTCAACCAAGGACAAGGAAAGACAAACTTGCCGACTGGAGCTATCACAGGAAATAACAAAGACAAAAGAGGTTCTTCACTGCCAAAACAAGAACAAGGATCAAGAACTAAACTTCATATTTCCATTCCAAGAAACACGAGATACAAAGAACTACGTCCCCATACGCATGGACATTCGGAGGAATGATTACAAGAATTCTCAATCCATCCTCTCCCTCTCAATCCTCAAGAACACCAAGAGCTACACATGCTTCTTGGGAGGAACACACACATACACACATGGAGAGACCCAAATGGAACCCTAACTTTTACACCCACTCTCTCAATTTCAGCACAATCTCTCCCTCTCCTTTTATAGCCTCCCACTAATGGGTTCACCATTGCTTTACCCATTAACCTTTTGCGCTTTATCCAAATCCGCTTCCTTTAGTGCAGCTTTGCGTTTTTACCGAAACGCCCCTCGCGCACCTTCCAGGAAGCTTCCTCCTTTCTTGCCTTGCAAGCCTCGCAGCAACCTTGAGCTCTCGCCGTCTTCGACACCTCCCGACCGTTCTGACCTCAGCGCCACCTGCGCCTAGTCCGGTCCACCGTGTCTCGCCACGACTCCGCCTCGATGTCCTGCAGCCAACACAGACAAGAAACACATCACATAGCACCGCTCGATATATTGTAAGCGTAAATAACCTCATGCTTACCACAGATGAAGTCCAAACCTGTCGAATCAAAGAATCAGCGTCCTAAACCCATACGACCAGGAATGACCAAACCTGACCGAGTCCGTCGCACCACGCAACGACATGGTCCAAACCACTCAAACCAAACTCGACTAATCTAAACCAATGTCAATTACTCATCATTCACATGTGGTCACCTCCACATGGTCCATCAGTTCTTTATTTAGGGAAAGGATTAGCTCTTGTAAATTCTATAGTGGCTCATGCTGCTTCGGCACGGCTTGAGTCCATGTGATGCAATAGTCTTGTAAATTGTAATCTGTAGTCAATGTGCGTGTACACAAGGTTAAGTAGATAGGCTGCTTAACATCTGGAATTTTGGAAGGAAAATATTCTAGGAAGGGAAAAGGAAAATTGAAGACTGGAGAGTTTGTAGAATGAATTTCCCCTACACCACCTGATCATTAACTTAGCTGGTAACGTCTCGTTTAAGTTCAGGAATTTTCGAGCTAGATCTTTGTTTGTTCTCAGAGAACCGGTATGTTGCTTGTGTCGAAGTACTGTTAGAGAGCCGCCTCCTCCAGATGGCGCCGCCGCGCGCTGCAGCTCCGCCCACCGTCGCCTTCCGCGCGGGGCCGCCGCCGTTGCGTGCGCGTCGTCCCGCCGCCCCGCTACTTCCGAGGCCGCCTCCGCCTCCCGAGCACGGGCGCCGCCGCGCCGCCCAGCAGCTCCGCCGTGCCGCGCTGCGTCGCCTCCCGGTGCTCACCGCCGCGCCGCCCACCTCTGCGAGCGAGCCGCCGCGAACCGCCGCTGCGGGCCGCCGCCCCCTTGAGCCGCAGCTCCGCTTTTTCCGGGTGGAGCCAGGGGAAAATGCCCCTAGGGTTAGGTTTTGGGGGTTTTAATCCCCTCCGCTTGCGATCTTGACTGTGGATTTGATCGGGCGGTCCAGATGTTTTTCGGTGGGGCTGATGGGCCGGTGGGCACTGATGGGCTGTTGAGCAGCTGGAGGCCGCGGGCCAGGCCCCCCATGCGGGTTCTTTTGGGCCATTTTTGGCCTTTTGCACAGTAATTTTGCTAAAGATTTTATTTATATTACAGAAGCATTAATGATTGAATTTGATTGAAATTTGAATTAAATTTCTGGAAAATTTTGCACCAACGTGTTAATTTTTCAGAGATTAAAAGTGTACAGTATAATGCTTCTGTATAATGAATTATTTTAGAATAATTACAGTTTCCGCTGCAAAAGTTAATATTGATTGTTTTTCATTATTAAATTCGAACCAACGGGAGAATTTAATTTTGGAAAAATAGATAAAATTTCCAGAGACTTATGATATTGTTATTTTCTAACCAACGTTGTTAATAACAGTATTATAAATTTTTTTTAATGATGATTTTATGCATTATTTCTATTTCTGCCCAACGGTGATGTAGATTTAATGTATGATAGAATGTTTTTAAATTGTATGTCGTATTTTTGACCAACGTTGGAAATAAGGCATATAATTTTGATGTTACGTTCTCACTGTATTTGAAATATTTTTCAGGAGGATACAACTTGATGAGTTGTATTAGAGAAATCCCCACTCTCAAAGGTGATAATTATGGAGAGTGGAAGAAAAAGATAGACTTAGCGTTTATCTTGGCTGAGGTGGACTGGGTCCTCACTACAGCACGTCCCACTGAGCCTTTGGCGCCAGTGAGGGAACAGAATGAGGATGACACTGCATGGCTGAAAAGACAGAGGGATCATGCTCCCTTACAGATGTCTTATGACCTTGATCATAAGAAATGGACCACAGCCAACAAGAAATGTATGGCTGTGATAAAGAACACAATTGAGCCTGCGATTCTGGGCTCAATTGCAGAGTGTGACACTGTCACTGAATACCTTGATAAAATAAAGAGTCAGTTCACTGGCTCTTCAAAGACTTATGCTACACAGCTGATTAAGCAGCTGGTAACAGAAAGGTATTCTGGCAGTGGCAATGACATAAGAGAGCACATTCTTAGAATGAGCAACTTGGCATCTAAACTTAAACCGATGGATTTGGCTCTCAAGGATGAGTTCCTTATTCATTTGGTTTTTGCTTCTTTGCCAAAAGAGTTTGACACTTTTGTTGTCAACTATAATATGCAGCCCGAGAAATGGGACATGGAAAAGTGCATAGCTATGTGCGTGCAAGAGGAGGAAAGAATCAAATCCTCACATGGTGGTTCTATCAACTATGTGAAGGATAACAAGAAAAAGAATTACAATAGTAACCCCTTCTCAAAGAACAAGGGCAAAGCCTCTGTACATCAGCCTCAATAGAATAAATTTGCTGTAGACAAAGACCAGTGTCTTCACTGCAAGAAGACAGGACACTACAAAAGGAACTGTCCTGATTATTTAAAGATGATAATGGCAAAGAAAGGTGAGAACATTATTACCTTTATTAATGAATGTCTGTATGTGAAATATTCGAAATCCACTTGGTGGATTGACTCAGGAGCAACTGTTCATGTTGCTAATTCATTACAGGGATTCCGTTCGACGAGGACTACGCAAAGAAAAGAAAGATGCATTAAAGTTGCAAATGGAGTCGAAGCTGAAGTTGAAGCCGTTGGCGATCTTTCATTAGAACTAGCTAATGGCTCCACTCTTTTACTTAGAGATGTCCTTTTTGTACCCTCTTTACAGAGGAATTTGATTAGTGTTTCAAATTTGGACAAAGATGGTTATGATTGCAATTTTGTAAATGGCAAGTGCGAAATAATGTTTAATAAAGAATGTGTTGGTATTGCCATATTACAGAATGAGCTTTATTTGTTATCATTGTGTGATGATGTGAATGTCGTATGCGATAATGAGAACGTTGCGTGCGAGAAAGTGATTGAATCCTCGTCTACGAATGTAAACAGAAAACGAAAGAGAACTCTAGATGAGTCGTCGAAATTATGGCACTGTCGTTTAGGCCATATTTCGAGTGGGAGAATAGAAAGACTAGTAAAGAATGATATTCTTCCTCCATTAGAGTTCTCAGACTTAGAACAATGCAGAGAATGCATTAAAGGAAAATATGTAAAGAAAATAAAGAAAGACGCTAAAAGAAGCACAGGAGTTCTACAAAGTATTCACACAGATATTTGTGGTCCTTTTCCTGTGAAAAGTGTGGGTGGATATGACTCGTTCATAACATTCACAGATGATTACTCCCGTTATGGATATATTTATCCAATCAAAGAAAGAAATGAAGCCTTGGATAAATTCAAGATATTTAAGGCTGAAATTGAAAACCAACACGATTTAAAGATTAAGATAGTCCGATCTGATCGTGGGGGGGAGTACTACGGTCGACATACCCCATATGGACAAGTTCCTGGACCTTTTGCAAGGTTTTTACAGGAAAATGGTATAGTGGCCCAGTATTCTACGCCGGGCGAACCTCAGCAAAATGGAGTAGCTGAAAGATGCAACCGTACCCTGATGGATATGGTGCGAAGTATGATGAGCTACTCCACACTCCCATTGAGTTTATGGATGGAGGCGTTGAAAACCGCCATTCATATTCTCAACAGAGTGCCTAGTAAGTCGGTGCCCAAAACACCGTACGAGTTGTGGACAGGAAGAGTTCCCTCACTAAACCACTTACGTGTGTGGGGGAGTCCTGCTGAGGCTAAAGTATTTAACCCAAACCTTAGGAAACTTGATCCCAAAACAGTAAGTTGCCATTTCATTGGCTACCCTGAAAAGTCAAAAGGTTATCGTTTCTACTGTCCAGATAGATATACAAAGTTTGTAGAAACGAGACACGCTGTCTTCTTAGAGGATGAAATGATGAAGGGGAGCATGGTAGCTCGTGAGATTGACCTTGAAGAGAAGCGGGTGTATGCGCCCACTCCGATGATTCAAGAGCCATTCTTCACACTACCTGCTGTCGCTGCACCGACGGTGCAAGACACTGTGGTGCCAGCACCTGTTATTGTTCCTCCTGTGGCAAGAATGAATGATAATGAGGAACCTATTCTTCAGGATCCTATAGAACCTATTGCCACAGATGAGGGGGAGCAACAGCAGCCTCAAACAGAAGATGTACCAAATGAGGAGGCCCCGAGGAGGTCTCAAAGAGTAAGAAGATCAGCTATTTCTGATGATTATCAGATTTATCATACAGAGGAATTTCAAATGGAGGATGATTCCACCTCATTTGAAGAAGCCATGAGAAGCGAAAATTCCTCAAAATGGCTTGAGGCCATGGAAGAGGAAATGAGGTCCATGAAGACTAATAAAGTCTGGGACTTGAAAATTATTCCTAAAGGAGCCAAAACAGTAGGCTGTAAATGGGTCTACAAGACAAAGCTTGACTCCCAAGGGAATATAGAAAGATACAAAGCGCGACTTGTGGCAAAAGACTTTACGCAAAGAGAAGGGATTGATTACAATGAGACATTTTCTCCAGTGTCATGTAAAGATTCCTTCAGAATCATAATGGCATTAGTAGCACATTATGATTTAGAGTTACATCAGATGGATGTAAAGACGACATTTCTTAATGGGGATTTGGAGGAAAATGTTTACATGGCACAACCGAAAGGTTTTGTCGTGGAAGGAAATGAAAGAATGGGATGCCGCCTAAAGAAATCGATTTATGGGTTAAAGCAAGCTTCAAGACAGTGGTACTTGAAGTTTGACAGTACAATAAGAAAATTTGGGTTTAAAGAGAATGTAGAGGACAACTGTGTTTATACAAAGTTTAAAGATGGGAAGTTTATCTTCCTAATCCTGTATGTGGATGATATCCTACTAGCTAGTAGTGATGTTAGTCTGCTACTGGAGACAAAGAAGTTTTTGTCCTCAAACTTTGATATGAAAGATCTTGGTGAAGCTTCGTTCGTTCTAGGGATCGAAATTCACCGGGATAGAAACAAGGGGATATTGGGACTGTCACAAAAGGCATACATAGAGAAAGTCTTAAAGAAATTTGGTATGCATAAATGTAGTCCTTCACCTGCACCTATAGTCAAGGGCGACAGATATGGGGATTTTCAATGCCCCAGGAACCAGTATGAGATCGATCAAATGAAAGCGGTTCCATATGCTTCAGCTGTCGGAAGCTTACAGTATGCTCAAGTGTGCACACGCCCTGACTTAGCATTTGTTACCGGGTTACTTGGCAGATTCCAGAGCAATCCTGGAATAGAACATTGGAAATTGATAAAGAAAGCCTTGCGTTATTTGCAAGGAACAAAAGGTCTCATGATGACATACAGAAGATCAGATTCACTCCATATAGTGGGGTATACAGATTCTGATTTTGCGGGAGATGATAGAAAGTCTACATCCGGATATGTGTTCACTCTCGCTAAAGGAGCTATATCGTGGAAAAGCTCAAAACAAACCGTCACTACATCGTCCACAATGTATGCCGAGTTTGTAGCATGTTATGAGGCTACGGGGCAGGTGAACTGGCTAAAGAAGTTTATACCCGGTTTAAAAGTGGTTGACGACATCAATAGACCACTTAAGTTGTACTGCGATAATGAACCCGCAGTAACGTATGCCCACAACAATAAGTCAAGTGGTGCTGCCAAACACATTGACATAAAGTACTATGTTGTGAAAGATAAAGTTCGGGATCAAATTATAAGTCTAGAGCATATAAGTACCGCAAAGATGTTAGCGGATCCGCTTACTAAAGGCTTACCACCCAACGTGTTCAGAGAACATGTAGCCGGCATGGGTTTAAGGGAAAGTCTATGATTCCTGGACTAAAAGATGGCCCAAAAGATTAAAGTAACTATTTCAGAACAAGAGAGGTGTATTGTAGCTGTTGAATCTATCGGCGATTGACCGTGACGATGAGACATGTTCTATGCAGTGATCTGTGATGGAATGTGTAAAGTCAAAAGTAATTAAAGTTAAAGCATAAAGGAGATCAAGGGGGAGAATGTTAGATTGATCTCTCCCAGATTAGCCCAACGGCTAATCTGGACCTTGATCACGCGCCCTGATCGGGGGCGCTCAGCCCAACAACTGGCTGATGGGCCCCCGTCGCGCTGCGCTATAAATAGAGGGTGGGGGCCGGCGGCTCGCGTTACGAGGTTCGCCTGAGCCGTACAACCCCACCCGACAAAACCCTAACCGATCTAGAGGGGCGCAGCCAGCGGCGGGAAGCACCATCGCCGTCGACGTCGCCGGATCTACACCGCCGCCGCCACCGTCCTCTTCCCCGACCGTCGCTGCCCGTGCGCAGACCTCACCGACGAACCTGAGATGGCCACCTCCTCCTCCACGCCGTCGGACGGTCAGTGCCCCTACTTCTTCCTCTCTCTCCCTCAGATCTAGAATCCCCAGGTGCGAAAAAGAAGAACCCAACAAGTACTCCATCTACTTTGACTAATAGGTATATTTCCATCATTTTTTGTTCGTTACTCTACACAATCCATTAGCCTCCCAGTCTTTATGACATTACGTACCTTGGTAGTCTTGTAACCACTACAAATAGTCGCGCGACCTCAAACATTTTATTCTTAATTGATATTTAAGGGGTTAATTGGACAAACAAGGAATTAATGTTTAGATTTAGACGTTTATTAAAAAAGAACTTAAAAAGCCATGTGCTACGAGATTTTTTTTTCTCAAAAATCTGATTAAAAATTCGATGAGAACTATCACATGCTAAGCTTGCCGTCTCTAAGGTTAAAGCAGCGGCGCAGCCGCGCAGCCAATGTCCATATGTAACCTTGTTGGGCAGCCACCCTACCTAGCCATTTTCAATAGTATAATTTTAACTGTCTCTTAGCTATATGAAATAAGTAAAATCTTATATAGAGGGGAAAATTTAATCATTTGCCACTCTTATGAGTCCAGTGGCAACAAATTTGTCACCCTGGTCCATTGTCAGTGACTCAGGTGACCCCACATGTAAGTGACAGAGTGAATTGGTCAATCTTAAGAGTGGCAAAAAATTGAATCTCCCAGATAGAGGAGAGAGAAGATAAGAAGAGATAATATATTATCTCTTATGTAAAAGACGACTTAAATCTACAAACCAACGTAAATAGTACGAAAATGTGAGACAGAAAATTATGGTAAAAATAATATAAAATAGTTAGATGAATGATTTACTATTAGAGAGTTTGTCTCTAGTACTGTCTTTAGATGAAAAAGTTTTGAAAACAATCTTAAAAGATAGACTATTGTATATGTCCTTAGCGTTGCTAAACAGCGGATTGGGGAAAAAAAAGCTTGCATCAACTGTTGTATCTGCTAATGTTTCGCCAAGCTCAGGCCTGGGCGAGGATTGGAAGTTCACCCGACCTCGTAATTAAGCTTTGTTGGCTGTAGAGAAGAGAATGAAAGGGAGTTGGTCAACTCACTTCGTTTGTTTATACGATTAGAAACTTCCATTCCCTCTTCATTAAGAGAACTACTCTTCCGACCAAGCAATACAAAAGCCAATGTTAATCCTGTACTTACCGGATGATCTCATATTGCTCTTTTCTAATCAGCTCAAAACAATTGGCCTATATATTCCTTGAGAGAATGATTTTATATTAATCCGCCCATTTGTATAGACCATCATCATGGTTATATTTGTGTACTTGGTCAGTTGGTCCAAGCAGCCATGTAGTAACACTGACGGCACACCGCGCGCTGACGAAACAGCAAAATTAGGTGCAATAAAAACAACTGTTATTTAAAAACTAGCTGAAGTACCTAGAGATGGAAACGGGCACAAACCCGCTGGATTTTGCTATCTCAAACCCGTGCCCATGAAAGTTGGACGTGCCCGCTAAAAAACCCATACCCGTAACGGGTGTAGATTTTTGCTCAGACCCATGCCCACTGGGTTAACGGGTACCCATGTGTCGCCCGTGGGTTCAGTAATGCGAGCTGCAACAATGGTTAATGGAGAGGAGGAAGAAGTTCACCGGCCATCTTCGTTGGAGCCGGAGGGCAGCGCCATGGCCAAGGGCCTACTGCTGCGATGCGCGTTGGCTGCGGCGTGGGGGTGGCGGGCTGAACTGGAAGGCGAGGCGACGGCGAGGGCATGCGGGAGGACGAGCGTGCGACGAGAGTGGCGGGAGCTGTGGGACGGGAGGGCGAGTGTGGAGACTGCCGGAGACCGAGCGCGGAGCGCCAGATGCGCCGCCGCTGCGGCGGCTGTTGAATCGGGGTGGGGACTGGGGAGGAGTGAGTAGTGACCGTGACCAAGTACTAGCTAAGGTTAGCGTATGGGTAATGGGGCATTGCCGCATTGGATTTGGGGGCTTGGGGCTAAATGGCTAATGGGCTATGGGCTGGGCTGCTTTGCCTGGGAGGCTGGGAGCCTGAGTTTATAACTCCTATGGATCGGGTTTATATTACCCATGGGTTTACGGGTTTGGGTACTATAGGAACGTACCTGGGTCCGGCAAACCCGATGGGTTGGGCTTTTTGCCCATTAAGAGACCCATGGGTTAGGAAATTGACTCAGACCCATGCCCTAAGAGCAACTCCAGCAGTAGCCCTCAAAACAGGGCCCCTACTTTTCATTTGAGGGCTCCCCCTACTTTTGAGGGCCCTATTTTCTGGGCTGCACTCCAGCAGGAGCCCTCAAAACAGGGCCCCTACTTCTCAATTCCCTCTATTTCCTCACACACTATATGCATATGTATGGGACAAAAGGACAATACACAATAAAATATTTATGATTTCACAATGAGGGACAATATTTAAATTTATGAATTCAAATACGAATATTCAAATTTAAATTCAAGTTTGTTCCGAATTTAAATTGAAAGCACAAAGTTCATCACATAACATCAAATAAATTGATATAATCCATCATAACATGTAAAATGAAGTCTACGAAAATTATTAAACAACTAGCTAGCGCTATGTATCGCCCACAAATGTTCCACAAGATCATCGCGGAGTTTCTCATGTCCCTGTCTATGTTCAATCTCCCTGTGTATCTTGAGAAACTCCGACAACACAAGTGGATTGCGGTGTTGGTATTCCTCCTCCCTCAGCTCCTCACCCCCATCTTGATCATAGTCATAGCCCCCAACATCATCTGCATCTCGCTCATTATCAATTATCATATTATGCATGATCACACACGCTGTCATTATATACCATAGTGTCTCCTTATTCCAAAATCTTGCAGGACCTCTAATCATGGCAAAGCGTGATTGCAACACACCAAATGCTCTCTCAACATCCTTCCTTACCGCTTCTTGAGCTTTTGTGAAATGACATTTCTTGTTACCTTGTGGATTTCTGTAGCTCTTCACAAATGTAGCCCATGATGGATAGATCCCATCTGCCAAATAATAACCCATGGTGTACTTGCTGCCATTCACCGTATACTCAATAGCAGGTGAAGTTCCTGAAGTTAGCCGCTGAAATAGAGGGGACCTCTTCAGAACATTGATATCATTAAGTGATCCAGGCAATCCAAAAAATGAATGCCAAATCCACAAATCCTCTAATGCAACAGCTTCTAGTATCGTGGTTGGTCCATCCACATGTCCCGAGTACATCCCTTTCCATGCAGTTGGGCAATTCTTCCACCTCTAATACATACAGTCAATGCATCCAAGCATACCTGGCCAACCCCTCTTGTTATTTATCTCCATCAATCTTGCAGTATCCTCAGTAGTGGGTGGCCTCAAGTATTGTTCACCAAAAACCTCAACCATAGCTTTTACAAAGTGATGGAAGGCCTCAATCATAGTGCTCTCTGCAATTCTGACAACCTCATCCATGGAATCTGCAGGAACATCATATGCTAGCATCCTAAAAGATCCAACCACCTTCTGAAGGGCAGTGGCTCCAAGCAATCCTACTGCATTTGTCCTTTGCTTGAAATAATCATCATGTGTCTCCACCCCTTCAACAATTCTCAAAAACAATGCCTTTGACATTCTAAATCGTCTTCGGAAGAACTTGTCATTGTAAACTGGGGGGTCTGCAAAATAATCTGCCATAATGCGCAGGTTCCCAGCATGCATGTCTCGTGGTACCACTTGACGACCAGGCACCGAACCACGCCTAGCCTTCTTGAGTTCCCTTTCTTCAGCATCAGCAAGAATGAGCACAGCCGCAGCCAAATCATCATCGTCTGATTCATCTTCCTCCCACCATTGCTCAAGAAAATCATCATCATCGGTAAACACCATCTGCAGTACATCACTGAATTTTAATTAAACAAATTCAATCATGGACAGCATAATATTTTTTTAAAAAAGAACACATACATAGTTATCATGATTAAATGACCAACATAGAGAGGGGAACAAATTCAACCATAGTTATCATGAATAATAAGCACCAACATAGTTCATCAAAACATAATCATCAACCATACATAGTCCACTCCCATCAACTAAATTAACTAGTCATCAACCATACATAGAAATCAACATAAACATCCATAGAGCATGCATAGTAATAAACCAAAACAAACATCGATGTCTCAAATCTCTTCTCCACCACTAGACCCTCCACTGCCAGCAAAGCCACTGCCATCGTTGCTACCACCCAAACCACTGTTTAAGGCCGCCGTCCTTTGTGCTGCAAGCTGAGCCCTCATTGCTATCACATATGCCTTTACATCGGGGTCCAATGTGTTGAGATCACAAAACATAATCTTCTGTTCTTGCTCCCACATCAACTTTCTCTCCTCATTTGCAACCTTGCGCTCCTCAATTGATGCCTTGAGCTCTTGCGTCATCTTGGTCTCCTGCCATCTATCTTCTCTAATTTTTTCTTTTTCCATAAGTAATTTCTTAAGCATCCCTACATACTTAGATTCTTACCCTCCCCTTTTCACCTTCTCCTTTGCTTGCTTCCTCCCCATAGGCCTTTTTGCACTAGGCATGGATTCGTCAGGAGTTTGGCTCTTGCCACTATCATCTTCTTCTTGATTAGGAACATCAATTGGTGTTGAGTTGCTTGTCCTAGGCCTTTTGGAGGGCAGAAGAGCCGTGAACTTGGGGCAATGCCTAACCTTCAACCAACAGTGATAGAAAGGGAAACCCTTCTTGTTTGGCTCCTTGTCTGCATATATAGTTTGTGCTTCCAACACCTGAAAGCAAAGACATGTATGAGTCAGCATTTTTGGTATATTAATGAATTGATTAATGCTAATGTTCAATATGAAAGGATTTCTTACATGTTCCTGGAAAGGCACACCACTAGGATGGCAACGCTCAACTTCTTCAAAATAGCCTTGAAACTTTTGTAACTCCTTGTAAATTATGCCCCACCGATGCTCAAGAGAGTTGGCAGTCCTACTAGATTCAAATTTCTTGTTGGCATGGTAGTTATCATGAATTCGCTTCCAATATGCTGAACCAGGTTGCTCATTTGCAGTAATAGGATCCATGCTAATGTTCTCCCATGACTCACATAGCTGGAGATCCTCTTGCTGAGAGTAGTTGGCAGCACGGATTGGCTTCTTTTTGGATGCACTACGTTCACTAGCAATTAGTTGAGACACAATTGGTTGAGTGCCAATTGGTGAACTATCAATATTATCAATCTCAGCCTCCTCGAACATCATCCTTGACCACTGACCTCCTTGCGACATATCTCAAGCTGTGGAAACCACAATCAATTGACATCTAGTATTATATGACCTACAGATCCATTGCGCAATTAACATCTAGTAGTATATGCTCCTACAGATCAATTAACATCTAGTGACCTACAAAACAATTAATACTTTGTAAGACTTACTCAGTTTTTCAGCCTAACATTGCGCTACAGAAGTTAAAGAGGATCTCCAGTGATACAGCAAGTTTTTCAGTCATACCGCAAGTTCTCAATTACTCATCATTTTGCATCCTTCATTCTTTGGCCATATATATATGGAGTGCATGCTACATACATACTGGATGCCATCATGCTATTGTCAATAGAAATTACATGAAGAAATTACATACATACTGGGAGACCAAAACAATTTTTTCTCAAATTACATACATCGTTCCTTCTATGATCACACCAGTGACCTCAAATGCCTCAAATTTTTCTGGATGATCCACTCACACACCAAGAACAATTCAATCAAGATCAAAGGTCATCAGCACAATTCAATCATCATTTACCTTGCTCGCCGGAGGGACGTGGAGGGGCTGGGGAGGACGTCCTGGTGGATCTGGCGGCGGCGGATGTACTGAAGCGGGACGGGGCGGAACGGGGGATCTGGCGCGGCGGATGTACTGAAGCGGGACGGGGCGCGCGGGGAATTGGAGGCGGCGGGGGATTGGAGGCCGAGCAGGAGGGGCGGGACGGGGGATCTGGCGGCGGCGGATCTACTGAAGCGGGATGGGGCGGTGGGGGATTGTTTGCCGAGCAGGAGGGGCGGGACGGGGGATCTGGCGGCGGCGGATCTACTGAAGCGGGACAAGGCGGCGGGGGATTGTTTGCCGAGCAGGAGGGGCGAGACGGGGGATCTGGCGGAAACGGGACGGGGCGCGCGGGGGATTGGAGGCAGCGAGGGAATGGAGGCCGAGCGCGGGGGATTGGAGGCGGCGGGGGAATGGAGGCCGAGCGCGGGGGATTGGAGGCGGCGGGGGAATGGAGGCCGAGCGCGGGGGACGTTTCACTGGTGCGGGAAAAAACGAGGAAAGCTGAAAAATGAGAGCCGGAGCAGGGCCCCTAGGAATGAGGGCTTGGAGGCCTCATTTGAGAGGCCTCCTATTTTTGAGAGCCAAGTAGGGACCCTGTTGGAGCTCAGTTTTTTGCTCTGGCTCTCAAATCTGAGTTTGATGGCTCAAGTAGGGGTCCTGCTGGAGTTGCTCTAATAGAGTAAAAATCCACCGGGTATCGGATTTCGGGTACCCATTGCCATCTCTAGAAGTACCCCAAGTAGCACGTAGTTACACGGCTAGATATTATGATACAGTTATTTTTGATATGCAATTTTACTTTCTATAATTGAAAACAATTGTATTTGTTATATAACTCTAATATCTATATATGATTAATCTGCTTCCTTATAATCTGGCATCATCAAAATAAGTGGTGAAGATCCTTTTCTTTTTCAATCGATTAATGTGAGAATTTTTAGAATTTTTTCTTTTTAAATTATCGTGGAGGTTTTTTGCTCTTAAAATGAAAGAGACGTTTTGAATATCTTCAACCGTTTTTATTTATATAGATATGTGCAACGTTCATCCGCTGCATGTGTGCAGCCCCAGATGAATCTGGTATGACGATTTGGCAAATCATGCACGGCTCAATGGAACGAAACCAATCCGCTACTGCTTTATATCAACCGAGCTAGTGATAATAAGCGTACATTTGTACAACTTTTCATGGCAACTGTAACACACGTCACAATACAAAATCACTACTAGAGGGAAAACAAACCCCTCAAATATTCTAGTGAACGTCAGCTAGCGCTCGATCACATTGTTCACGCTTTACGAAATGGACCCATTAACTAAACTACTTTGATTAATCTACTTCATCGATGTGTTACCAACATCAGTATTCATTTCGACGATTAGACTCATTAACTAAACTACTTTGATTTCAGTTCTTCGTCGATAATTCACAAGTACAAAGCCGTCACGGCCGTCCCCGATCTCGCTCGAGCAACCCCCGGAGTAGAACGAACTTCTGGTAGTCGATCGAGCTCACGTCGACCTCCGCGCCGTTGCTCCCCGTGCCGCCAGCTGCCGGCGGCGCTGCCTTCCGCTTGATCCTGGACAGCGCGAGGCACCACGCGCACACGCAGACGACGGCCCAGAGCTGTCCCATGAGCAGCCCCGCCATCGACACCGCGGCCACCACGGACAGCCCCGCCCCGGGGCCGAGCTCCCTTGTACCGTGGCAAGCTGCCTTGGTCGTCGAACAAGAAGAGCGCGCGGACGCGGACGCATCGTTTATGCTGCTATTTGCGCCGCGCGGGGTGGTGGGCCGCGTGGGCGCTCGCGCGTCGGCGACGCCGTGCGCTGCGGTGGGAGCAACGAGGCGTTGCTCGGCGCGTCGCGCGGCGGCTTGAAATCGCCGTGCGGAGGGCGCTTCGGACGGTGGATTTTTGCCGTTTTCTGGGCCCGGCTGCTGCCGCCGCTGCCCTTGTAGCCGCTGTTTCTGATGGGTGCTGCTGCTGCTTCCCTCGACGTTGTGCTGTCACACGGGAAACAGGCTACCATTTGACAATAGTCGTGAACATGTCAAACACAAAATTCTCTCGAAAGTAAAAGAATCTATCGCGTCCTAAGAGCAATCACTTAATCAACCTGTTAAATTAAAGAAGCAAATATAAGAAGACTTTTACGCCTGCAATAACCATCTCTCGCAAAATCGTGATTCTCTTGTTTTGTGTAAATCGTAATTCTCTAGTTTTGAATTTTTTTTATATCTCTCTTGAAAAATCAAACACTATGTGTCTATGTATCATGAGAATATACCATACACGTTCCGTTCTACTGCTGAGTCCTCACCTTGCGTTCGGGCACGCACGCTGGCGGCAAGAAGCAGCAGTTCCGGAAGAGAGACCATTTTCCGGCCTCCTCGCCGCGCCCCATCTGATCACCCGGCGGCCACGCCACCAGCACCCCGTCCCCCGCGCCGTCCACCGGCGCCACGGTGCGCTTCCTCCGCCGCACCCTCCACCACGGCGTCCCAGCCGCCGCCTTCTCGCCGCGACGGCTCCCAAAGCACAAGATGGACGCCCAAAGTTGCTGCCGTCCTCTCCGTTGCTTGCTCGCCGACGCCGATAGAGCGTCGCCGCCCTCTGCCGGGGCCATGCGCGCGCGGCGAAGCCCGCCAGAACTGATGGTGAGCTGCCTGCTCTCGGACTTGGGTCACTCTTGATCGGTATTAATAAGGCGGCTTTCCAACAAGAAAAGATTAGTTATAACCTCCGATTAATTAATGGTCGATGTCGACCTCGTACATGGTTTATGCCGTTACCCATCGGATTAGTTGAGGAATTAGACCTGGGGTATTTGCATCGAAGTAATGGAATGTCGCGTACGGTATTGACTATTGACCATCAATACAAAGGAACAGTCGTCATGCCCATCAGCCCATGACTTTCGAACACTCGTGCAATTAAGGCTCTCTGATATTTAGGTCCCATTTGAAAAGTACGAATTTAGTTGGATTCTTGAGGAATTATTTTTTCTGTAAAATTTCTATTTAAAAAAATGGGCAAGAGGCTTGTCTTCTGCTAATTCAAAGGGATAGTTTGAACAAAAAAAAACAAGAGAAGAAAAGGGGGGCCTAGGGCAAGGGCAAGGCCACGGGCATCTATTTTAACAAATTCAATATTCAATATTTAAAAAACCCTAACCTTTTCTATTATCTATTAATGTGCATCTATCCATAATATTCCAAAATATTATGGAATTAGAGAAATTTGCAGGCTTTCTCATTTCATTCGCGAGGAACTGGATGAGAAAAAACTCTCATGTCCAGTTTTGCTGTAGAAAGGAAAACTAGTTAGTTATCTCTACTCTTAAAAGAACGAGTTGAAGGGGATGGTGCGTCGTACGCTCTGCCGCCTCTCACAGAAAAAAAGCGCCGACATGTGGGCCTCCTTCTGCTTCTCTCCTCCCCCAAAATCGAATGTGGTGGCGGCCGGTGCTGCAGTTGAGTCGCCGCCGTCGGTGGAGAGGTTGAAGCGCCGGCGGATCCGGGGAGTAGCAGAGGTCGGCGATGTGGAACAAGTCGGGGTCGGGGTCGCCGAGCTTAGCGTCGGGACGGCGGCGCTAATGGAGGTCGACGGCGCACGGGAGGATGCGGCGGTGCAAGGCGGTCGGAGAAGGTGGCGAGCCGTGGCTCGGAGGTGGATGAGCGGTGAGGGCGAGGGATCTGGAGTGGCGACCGGAGAAATAACAGGAGGAGAAGGAGCACGAGAGGAGGCACTGCGGGGAGAAGTGTCTAGGAGGGTGAGCTGCGCCGGTGGAGAAGAAAGGGGATTGGAGAAGGGAGGCGACAGGTGGCGCTTGGTGGATGGCGGCGGCAGTAGGGTGCCGCACGGGAGAGAGAGGTGGAATGGTGGTGATGCGCCGACCTGGTGGAGGGATAGAGGGAGGATGAGAGGCGGTGGGGTGTAGCTACAGCGGTGGTGGCGCGCCGGCGAGCCGGCCTAGCCTCGCCGGCGGCCCGAGATGGAGAAGAAATGGGGGGAGAAGAGAGGAGCAAGAAAGCCAGGGTCAAGTTTTCCTTAGGCAGCGGCGGCGGCTTTTGAGGGGATGGGGAATTTTTTGGCATTTTTGCAGATTGGTCCTCATAGTATCTAGGGTTTACAAATAGGTCCTTCTCTCTTATGATTTCTTCTACACTAGACCTCCGGAGCTCCGTTTTCAGCGCGGTTTGATCCTACGCGTAAGTGTCGATGCGTACATCTGTATGGAGCAGTCCAGATTTGTCGTTTATGTGCCTAGATCACGCCGGCCTGCGGAAAAGTATAAAAAATGTAAAATGGTCCATTTTGAGCAATTAAATATAGAAAACGTGTAAATGATGATAAATGGTCTCGAAATGCGAAAAATTATGGGGTAAAATGACACGTAAATATATATAAAAATGATGCATGTCAGGGCTTCACTTCAAAAATTCCTCACCTACTACCCCTCTCTCTCTCCCACCCACCTGCTTTTTTCTAAAAAGAAAGAAAAGAAACACCCTCTCTATCTCCCTCTCACCGGTTGGATTTTCTTTCGTGCCATGCATGATCATTTTAATTGATCTGGGCCTTTGTGTTCAGCTGCGAGTTTTCCTTCGGTTGCCTTTTGAACACCTTCAGTCTCAGCACCATCTTCTCTCCACTTCAGGCGCTCCGGTTGCATTGCTCTGTTCACAATTGACGAGGTACAGTGATCCATTGCCGGCAATTGTGTATCTTGGCAAAGCACCCTCCAGCTCTTTAACGTCGATGCTATTCTCATCAAAATAACCTGCACACCAAACCATTTCTTATTCTGGAAACAAGCTTCATTTCTTTCTTTCCAAATGCACTAAATAGTTGCAGAAGTAAGCATATTCAAGATAACATAGTTCTTATAGCAGATCCACCATCTGGCCAGACTCAAAGTTGTAAAGTTGTACATGTCATTTATTGTACCACTTATTACTTATTTCGTGTAACGATGATAATGGAATTTGTGCTATGTAATTATCTTGAATGTTGTAAAGTTGTACATGCCAGTATAATTTATTTTCTTTGGGGATGAAATTATGTTTTGAACAACCATGTCCTTGCGACGAGGCTAAATTTGCCATTTGTATCATATTATTTTTTTTTGTCTTACACCTTTCATTTTAGGGAAAAGTGTTTTAGCAAGATGTCACAGCCATCAAGCCAAGATCTCAAAGGGAAAAAAGGTTCCTATACTTGCATTCATATTTTAAATGAATATTTCGAACAGTGCTGGATGAAAACTTGGCAAAGGGAATGTGAAGGCGGCGGCGCACGGGATGATGCGGCTCGTCGGTGGCCAGCGCGGAAGGGGCGGCGGTGTGGTTTGGCGGCGCACGGGTGGAGGAGGAGCTATGAGAAGCTGCGACGGAGAGACGGTGGCGCACCGGCGAGCTGCGGGCCGGCGCTCGCCGGCGGCCGGATTTGGAGGAGGAGAATAGGGGGAGGCTCAAAAGATTCCCCAGGCGGCGGCGAGGGCTTAAGGGTTTGGGGGGTTTTTAGCACTTTGCAGATTAGTCCTTCAAGAAGCTAGGGTTTACAAAGAGGTCCTTCTCCCATTTCCTTTCTTCAGTTCTGGCCCTCTAGAACTCCGATTTGTTCGTGAATTGATCCCATGCATCTGTGACGATGTGTACAACTGTACGGAGCAGTCCCGAAAGTCCAGATTTGTCGTTTTATGCGCCTTAATCGCGTCGGCCTGCGGAAAAGCACAAAAAATGTAAAATGATCCAAATTGAGCGATTAATTATATAAAAGCGTGTAAATGATGATAAATGGTTCCAAAATGTGAAGAATAATGGGGTAAAATAACAAGTAAATATATGTAAATATGACGCATGTCAGTGACTTATCGCTAATCTGCACTTATGGTAGAATAATTATATATTCTTGAGTATGTGTTTCGTATTATCGACTTTCGAGGTACCTACTTTATATTTCTTTATTTTGCATTATTTGTCTCTAATTGTGTGTTTCTATATGAATTTGAAATTCTGTAAAAAGTAAAACACTATATTTATGTCAATTTAGTTTAGTCCGACAAAAGATTCAGCCTAGCCTCAAGTTTATTCCTAGCTTCGCCACTGATCTATAGTGTTCTTGTTTGATAGACTAATTTTAGAGTATTTTCTTTGCTCCCTATCATTTTGCAATTAGACTTTTTAAATGTTACGATTATATTTTAATTCGTAGCAACGCACAGGCATCTAACTAGTATAGGTAAAAGAGAGGACCGTGAGTTTAGAAACTCCCGCAAGCACCTAGTCCTCCAGTCTCATCCGTGATTGCAGCGACCAAGAGTATTGTCGTAGTTATTGTTGTACGGAACACCTTGGCATTCTGCTCCTTTCAAATATGTCAAGAGATAAGTATTAGTAACATACCGTTGCTTTACGGAGTGTTCCAGGCTTCACCATGGATTTCCACCAATCCTGGATTGAGCCACTTTTTTTTTGTTCAGATTATGTAACGGTAGAGATAATGTCACACAGGATAGTCCAGTAGAAATCATGTATAGCAAAATTTTGGTTGTATCATTCATTTCATGCAGGGCAAAAAGGCACACGTGGATGCTGAATATTCCAAATCCAATTGAAAGTCAACATCCGGCAAAAATGCAAGCTAGATCAGAGTATAGTGATCTTTGAATCGTCGATTAGAAATCACATCGTTGGAGAAATTGAAGTGCTAGGTTGCACTGAAAAATTTTTACGCCTCTCGTCGCAATCATCAGCCTTGATTCACAATGGACGGGCCGGATCGTCACGTACGGCAGCTTACTGACAGGGGGTCCGTTGACCTCTGCATTCCGCAACCCAACCTAGGGAATGTCACTGTAGTTATTTTTTAAAAAAAATAGCATATGAACATTGGCTTTTCCAAGTTTAGTCTCTTCTATGGATTTATCGAGCTCAATAGATGACTTATCGAGCTCTTCTATCTCGGCAGATGCTGCCAAGCCCCATGTGCAATAGGCTGTTGTGCATCTTAATTAGTGATTACTAATTAAAGCGCTAATCGTATTGCTAATTAAGGCTGCTGCTCTGCAGGTGATTTGTCGAGTTTTTCTAACTCGATATGTGTTTGTTGAGCTCGATAGGTCTATGAAGAAAGTTAGATTTATAAAACTGAACATTCAAATCTAAATTTGAGGCGTCGCTTGGTTGGACTGAAATAAACTGACTTATGACTAAAATTGTACTGTGGAGTTTCTCAGATTCTGTTTTTACATCCGTGGGGTTTGATTGTTCCAGGTGGAACTGGCCGCTCTCCTGCACGACATCGGCAAGTCGTTATTGCCCCTACTGGCTACGCTCCGTTCTTGATTCCATTTACAGATTTGCTTTAGCTCTCGATTTGAATAACTGATGGAGGATTATAGATTTTGCTGATTTTTTTTCTTGCAGGAGATTACAGGTACACCAAGTGAGGAAACTTCTCGTTGTTTTTTTAAAATTCATTTTTTATGTTAACTATAATCTTGTCATTGAGTCTAGTTTATTATTTGCATATTTGTTAGTCATCTGAAAGAGCATAGAAAATGGATGTGCATACAAATTATGGTGCTAGAGCTACAGTGCATGACGAGGTCCCATGTGAAACGGACATGCTGACGTGCCGTGCGAAGCGGACATGCCACGAGAAGTGTTAGCTGCATGAGAAGTGCATCGAGCAGGCGAAGTAATGCATGCACCTCCTGGAGAATAGTTGATTAGAATTAGTAGCATCATTAGCTAGTTATGTGATTAGTTGTTGCATGTGATCATTATGAGTTGTTAGCTTGCATGTAGGCAGTACTTGGTCACCCTGGGTTGTAGGAGCACGTTCAACTAATGCATGCAGGACTCAGTTAGGACATGAACTAGTGGAGCGAGTAGTCTGTGAGTGCGTTGCGTGAGTAATGGGCCGAAGCTTTTGCTCGCCCGTTGTATTTATTTTGAACTGCATCAGTTTGTTGAGTTACAACGAAAAAAAGAAGAAAACGACGCACTAGTTGAGCGTCACCAATTCTCATTGTCATCTTCTGTGAGTGTGTGTGTTTGTGAGAAACACAAGTGAGGGAGTGATTCCCTAGTGAAAGATAGACAGGAGTTGTGTGATTCAACTCCAACATTTTTATCTTGAAGAGTGGGAGGAAGTTGAGTTAAGAGTTAGCTAATTGTATAGAGGACTCGCAGTGGTCGTGTACTGTTGTTGAGGAAAGTTCTATGCTTGGTTAGTGAATTTGATGGGATGTATGGGTAGGGATAATGCGGAGGATATGAGCATCGCCGAGTTTTTCTCTTGAAGAGGTGGGATTCGAGGAGGGCCAGAGGGATGAAATAGTGGCTATTATTAAAGGGATGGGTGAGTTCTTCGTGTTTATGCATCTGCAGATGAATTGTTATAGGAAATATTGGCCATTGTTGTATTATGTTTGAACAAGCAGCAACTGCCTTTAATCGACTTCATGTTTGTTCAACGCTACATCTCACCTGGAGCACAATCTTAGTTCAAACACCAGCTTGTTTTGTGTGGCTTATTCCTCATGTTATTTTTTCTTCTTACATGTGATCATTTTATTAGGAGCCCGCATTATTTCTCTTCTCGCACTCGTTCCTCCATTTTACTGCAATAGAAATTATTTTGTCTTCATTATGCCCGTTGCAAAGATTATCGTTTCTTTCTGTTACCTGATCTGAATTAGTGTATGCTTGTTTCTGCCTAGTGAAACATTCTTGAAATACCGTTGCACAATGTATGTCTAACTCAACACCTGGAATCTTAACTGCACGATTCAAAAATGAATTTTCAAAGAAGCTTATTGTTGAGCCCACTCTTGAGTTTGCAATTGTACAAGATGCAGATCGTCTGGATGCAATTGGTGCAACTGGTAGGAACTGCTAACCTGAATTTCTTTATCAATTCCGCATAACCAGTATTTCTTGTAACAATTCTGATACAAAACCACTATGTCAAGCTCTGGCTGTCCTCATTTTTTCCAAGTTCAATTCTGTCTTTGTCTCTTTCTTTGGATTCTGTTGTATAAATTTATTGAATGTTTGCCTCATCATTTAGTTTTGCCATATAGACTAGTGTAAATCATACAATTGTTTGCATACCTATAAGCAATGCAAATAAGTAGTATAATATAACAATTCATCTGCAGATGGGCAATCTAATCTTCCCAGGTCACTCTTGTAGGTATTGCAAGATGTTTTACATATGGTGGGAGCAAGAACAACGCATTGCATGATCCTAAAATACTGCCACGTGATAATTTGTTAAAGGAGAAGTACATGTGCAAGGATGAGAAACAGACATCAATTAATATTTCGATCAGAAGCTTTTTAAGTTGATGGACATGTTGAAGACAGAGGTAAGGGCTGAGCTATGTAACGGAAGTCTGTTTACTACTGTAGTGCAATGCATTCGTCTTGTTTAAACCCACGAAGAAAGCAATGCCTCTTTAAACTTACCGAACCTAGTTTGCTTCACTTATAGATAGGCTGAGTATATGACAAGTAGATTTATCTTACTAATACTCCCGTTACATCTGTTGTTGTAATACTCTACTAGTAATCACTTGTTTGTTTCCTATTTTTTAAGCATGCATCATAATACCACGTATGGCTTACTCAGTACTAACAATCCTTATAGCATTCAATTATCTCTTCTGCTGTATTTTGTGATACAAATTTGATCATATCTGACCACTTAAAGAATCCGATCAAATTTCGCTCTAAAGGATATATTCTAACCTATTTAACTGGATGGTAATGCGAACTTGTCAGAGGTTATGTTTGGGATCATCTTCGTGTCCGTGATGACTCTACGCCGACTTTAGTCAGTCGTAGCTACTCGAGACACTTCCAACTACAACTCTTCACCGTCATCTTCTAATACTCCATTCCCTCGATGAGCGGGGTGTTGTTCCTGTCTCCGAGTAGGTTATTGTTTCAGTTTTTAAGTAGATCTATATTTCTATTGCCGACTAGAACTTTGTTTCTTTCTTATCTGGGACTACCTACTATAATCCTCATGATAGATAGTGCACACAACATAAGTTATCTACACATATAATACACCAAGAGCGTTCTGTAACTTCTTCGTTATATAGTGATTTGGCTGATTGTGTATTCATGATTTTTTTCTACAAGGGTTTTTCACACTAAATTTTTATCTCATGCTCCTGATTATTCTTTGTTGTTTCATATTTTGCCGTACGTTTTATAACAAGTGGTATCAGAGCTTAGTTCTTCGTCCGATCAATCTAGGGCACACTCGACATGATGTCAATGAAGAATGATCTTCCGCTGCTGGATCACGACACAAGATTTTCTCTCTGGCAAGTCAAGATGTGAGTTGTTATGTCATAGCTCAATTTGAATGATACGTTATTAGAAATCAACAAGATGCTCGTTACATAGTCCACTGAGGAGAAGCAAAAGAAGAAATTATAAGGCCCTTTCAAATTCATCTTCAGGAAATTATGAAGGAGACCACGTTGCTGCGTTATGATTAAAGTTGGAACAGTTCTGCATAACCAAGATCTAACTTACAAGATGCATCTAATACAGAAGCTTTTCTCATTCAAGTTGATAGAAGGAGAATCGGTGCAAAATCATCTGATTGTGAATTAAGATGTGGTCACCAACCTTGAAATGGATGCCAAATATGATGATGAACATTTGGGTCTTATTCTGCTATGTTCACTGTATGTTTTGTTCTTTATGTTTAGATATAATTCTCAACTATCGAGATATTCTTACTCTAAAGGAGATTTATGAAACACTGTATGCAAATGAAAAGGTGAAAAGTATGATTTTGAGCAAGAGCTTGAATTCCCATGCAGGTGGTTTGTCTGTTCGGAGTAGACCAGTCGAGAGGTATCTAACTAGTGATTCAAAAGGCAGAAGCTCGAGTCAATATAAATGTCATTCGAAGTCGAAGACCAAGAGGTCGTGCCGCTATTGCAAGAAGGGTGGACATGATATCTTCGAATGCTAGAAACTCCAGAATAAGGAGAAGAGGAATAATAATTCTAAGAAAAATCAACAAGATGACGAAGTTAAGGTCACAAAAGGAGGTTCCGAATGGGAGATTCGTGTTGCCTTTGTTGATGATTCTAAAACCAGTGATGAATGGATTCGTGATTCAACTTGCATTTTCCACATGAGCCCAAACTATGACTGGTTCGTTACTATGAGGCTATTCTGAGTGGATCAGTGTTAATGGGAGATAATATTCTGTGCAAGATTGCAGACATCAATTCCATCTAGATCAAGATATTTGAAGGCACCATCAAAGCCTTGTTAGAGATTCGACACATTTCAAATTTGAAAAGAAACCTTATATCGTTTGGTACTCTTGATGCCAAAAGGTACAAGTTTTCAGGTGGAGTAAGAGTTCTAAAGATCTTTAAAGGCTCTCTTGTTGTGTTGAAGGGAAATATGAAGGCTGTCAACCTATATAATCTGTGAGGCACTACCCTAACCAGGTTATCCGATGCTGATCAGACAAGTTTATGGTATATGCGTCTCGGATATATGAGTGAAGCCAGTTTAAAGGAGTTGTGCAAAAGAAGTTTGCTTGATGGTCAATGCGTCGACCATTTAAAGTGTTGTGAACATTGTGACTTTGGTAAACAGAAAAGGGTGAGTTTCAGCCCTGTGAATCACTCTTCAAAAGGCATATTATATTATATTTATTCTGATTTGTGGGGTAAGTCACACGTTCCATTCCTTGGAGGCATAAATTATATGCTGGCTATTATTAACGACTACTCTCGAAGAGTTTGGGCATACTTCATCAAGCCCAAGTCTGGCATGTTCAAGATATTAAAAGAGTGGAAGATTATGATCTAGAAACAGACTGGTAAGTATGTCAAGAAACTCCGAACAGATAATGACCTAGAATTCTATTTAGGAGAATTTGAAGCCTCATGCCGATTGAAGGGCATTGTAAGTCATTACATAGTTCCGGGCATACCTCAGCACAATAGTATGGCCAAGCACATGAGCAGAACTATCATGGAAAAAGTGCGCTGCATGCTATCCACGTCTGGTCTGTCAAACATTTTTGGGCCTAAAGCCGCTTCCATTTCCTATCTTCTGATCGCCGAACACTGCTATCAATAAAAAAGCTCCGATTGATATGTGGTCTGATTCTCCTGCAAATTATTCGAGCATAAGAATTTTTGGCTATCCTGCTCATGCTCATACTGATAAAGGTAAAGTTGAGCCAAGAGCCATTAAGTGTATCTTCCCTGGCTATAAGCCTGTAGTTAAAGTCTATAAGTTGTGGAATCCTAAAACCAGAAAGGTGGTCATGAGCAGAAGTGTTACTTTCGATGAATCTGCTCTGTTGAAAGGAATTACGACCAATGATGCTCCAATTGGAAAGTTGTAGAAGTCCAGCATGTTCCATGGCACGGATACATGTGTCCATGTCGAGGTTGGCGTAGTCCGTCCGATCGAACCAATTCTCCTCATCCCAGGATTCTGTTATAATCGCATAGGCGATGTCGATAGAAACAGGGAAAGATTACGAGGTTGATGAGAACCCTTAGGGCCTCAGACGCCTTTTTTTCTACAGACGGCGCTAGCTGTCGATGATCAAATCATCGATCTTATGAATTGTGGTGAAAAAGCCAAGTCTCACAGAAGGATTGAAAAGGAGAAAGGAGACTATCTTTATTGCTATATCGGGATTACAACGTACTTTTGTAGAGCGATTACAAAGGGTGTGCTACTAGCCCTAGCTTTGCTATTCCTTGCCTCCATTGTCTATATATCTCTTGATGGTCTTATTTATCTTCTTCTGTAAGACTTAAATAGTGCCGAAGAGGTGTCACTTGTCTTACTGGAACAGTCGCCTTGTTGATTCCTTACTCTCAAGCGAGCAAGCGGTTGTTGTCAGCGAGAGAGATCTGACAAATGACTATCGATTAGTTACTTATCATTAGGAGAAAATTGTGGCAACAACCGTGAGACGGTTGTTGTTGGAGGCGTAAGGCCGAATCATCGCACGGTTATTGGAGTTAGGGACGCACGTGCCCTATTTCACCACACGGAAAACTATCTGGAGTTAAGCCTAGGTATCAGATCATAGATCTTCGAATAGTAGCTGGTCAGGTAATAATCTTCTGACCAGAGGTACTCAGGCAGTAATCCTTCGACCGGTAGTACTTAAGTAGTATTGTTTTAAGTGGTCTATGATCATAATAACTTACAATCTTATTTACATATCAAAGCCGTATTTATTGAATTATTCAATCCCCGTCACTATATATGCTATCAGACAAATAGAAGCAAATCAAAGACATAGTAATAAAAGTGTAAAAGAAGAAGCAAAAATAGAGGAAAGCTTTTCACACAGCTTCAGCTTTCTCTCACTAAGTATCACAACGTACAGACCACTTCTGAAAGCCAGCCCTTGCTTCCTCTGTCTTTCTCCTGCTGTCTCCTGAGCCTTATTGGCAAGCTCTGGTTCAGACTTCAGAGCTTGCTCTTGTCCCTCTTGGCCAGTGTCACCTTGAGCCCATGTTTCATGTACATGGTTAGCGCCATCTTGGGCGCCACCGGGTGGCCGTCGACGACGTCTACGCGGTAGCGGTGGAGGATGGAGGCGGCGGCGAACTTCATCTGGTAGTAGGCGAAGTCCTTGCCGAGGCAGAGGCGCGGGCCGCCGTTGAAGGCGGTGAACTTGTAGGCCGACTCGCTCATGAACCGGCCGTCCTTGAGCCACCGGTCCGGCTTGTATTCCATGCAGTCCTCGCCCCAGATGCTCTCCATCCTGCCCATGGTGTACATGGCGTATATCACCTTGGTGCCCTTCTTCAGCACTGTCCCGTCAGGGAACACCTCATCCTCCACAACCTGATCATGACAGGTTAAGTTGCACATTCATTTGTCAGTGTCACAGCCTTGCAGTTGTTCATTTGTGGTAAATGTAAAACATATTTTGCAGCTGTAAAAAGTTTGCCATTTCAGTAAAGCATGGTACTCTTTAAGTAAACAGAGTAGTAGAATTAGGGTCACAAAGATTATTTGTGTTGCACAAGAAAGCTGCTTGGTTTGGTTATCAGTGTCCAATTTTTTCAGACAAGGGTTGGAAAAGTTGGTAGGCATGTTTGGAGTTTTGAACTAAGGTGATACACCAAATTGCAATCTATAAGTTGTACTTTTAGGTTTTCTACAACCAAGATAAAGAGCACACTAGTTGCAGATAAACCTTCCAAACCTACAAGTAGTAAACTAAGGACAGGTACAACTACAACACAATTACTCCTCCATGTGTCTCTTATCAAGTAGGATCAGAGTTTTAAAGTCTTCACCAAAGATATCCAAAAACGTGTAGTCGATGACCAACTTGCAACCTATAACTCCTTAGGTTCTTTTTCTAATTTCTATGGCACATCAGCTTCAAGATACAAGGGTCCCATGGAGAGCCTTGGGAACCATGACTTCTGTGCAAGCGCAGCCAGTATTATTGTTTTGGATTTGGAGTGAGTCAAATGCAACAAGTTGTGTACATCAACTTCAGTAACACTCAATATCTATGTACCAGTACTTTCTCTGTTCTATAATATAGGACCATTTTCTCGTGAGATTTCATTTCACAATGTAAGTTAAATCAAAAGTGTAGTTCCTGAATTATATCCATCCTTTACTCTTGATCTAATGTTGTAAAAGAGGTTGAGTGGTTGCAACTGCCATCTACCAATATTATTAATTATCGTTTAGATTTAGTGCTTACTAATCTATGTTCAGAATGGGCTTGGACTTGTCATTGTTCAGCAGTGATTCCAAGTGCTACTTGATTGTTACAGACTGATAACCTATTAGTTGACTTTACCAGAGCAAAAACGGCTCATTGGCGACTCATGCAAACTGCCAATATAGTTAGGATTTAGGAGTACTACACAAATACTAGCAAGAAGCATCTGTGGCCCTATTCCAAAAAATATGGCTTCTGAGTTCTGACTTCTAGAATTTAAATGTCGTTTGAAATGCGTTGGTTTTTTAACACGATTTATTTCTCTTTTTTTTCATTTTTTTTTACCTTTGCATTACCAAAGACTAACATGCATGCTCACTTGGGCTTGGCTAGAGACATGTACACTTCTCTTTTGTATCTAGCACGTACAAACATGCGTATTTCTCGACGTATATGTGCCTATGAGCGGAACGGCCATGCATGCATATACGTAGTACGTACGTACCTCCTTGTGGTCGACGGGGACGGACGGGTAGAGCCGGAGTGCCTCGGAGAGCGCGGCGTGGAGGTAGTCCATCCGCTTCACCTCCTCCGGCTGGAACACGAGCTCCTCCTCCACCTCTCCGCCGCTCGCGGGCGCCTTCCGCGCCGCAACGATGCCCTCGATCTCCTCCAGGATCTTGGCCTCGACGCCGGGGTTCTTGCCGAGCAGCCAGAAAAACCACGCGAGCGCCACCGAGGAGGTGTCGCGGCCGGCCAGGATGAAGTTGACGCAGATGTCGCGGAGGAACTTGTCCGAGTAGGCTGCGCCGCTGTCTGGGTCGCGCATCTTGGTGAAGACGGTGAGCAGGTCGGACCTGCTGCGCCTGGCCGCCTCATCGGCGCCGCGGCCGGCGGCCGCGAGCTCCTCCTTGCGTTTCCGGATCACGTCGTACGCGAACTCGTCGACGCCGGCCAGCGAGCGCTGGAGCACGCGCTCGTGCCCGACGCCCAACGCGCGCATCGCGCGCCACACCGCGGTCGGCGTGACGAAGCGCACGATGGTCGCCTCGGTGGCGTCCTCGAACGCGCGCGCGAACGGGATCTCCGGGAGGCCCGGGCGGAGGCAGCCCGGGTCGACGCCGAAGGCGATCATGCACACGTTGTCAAACGTGAGACGGAGCAGCACGTCCTGGAGGTCGACGGCCGAGCCGGTCGCCTCGGCGTCGGCCAGAACGGGGAGCAGGCGCCGGTGCACGAGCTCGACCAGCGAGCTCGCGGTGAGCGCGCGGAACTCGGTGGAGTGGAACTCGAGGCTGGCCGCCTTGCGCTGCCGCCGCCACACCTCGTCGTCGGCCCCAAAGATGCCGTCTCCGAGGAGGTCGCGCACGGTGTCGCGGAAGTACGGACCTTTGGGGAAGCTCCCGAACTTGGTCTTGAGCAGGTGCTCGAGGTTGCGGGGGTCGGCGGTGACGACGCAGTGCAGGTTGGTGAACCACGGCCCGCGGAACGTGAACGTGCCGCCGCGCGCCTTGACGACGCCGGTGATCCACTCGTACATGTCGCCACGGAGGCCGAGGAGGAGCGACGGGAGCATGCCGACGAGCGGCCACGACGGGAGTCCCTGCGCGCGCCGCTTCCGCAGCGAGTGGATGGCCCCGAAGATGAACACGGCCACAAGCAGCTCCAGCGTCTGCACCTCCGGGAGCAGTCTGGCGAGGCCGCCGGCACCGAGGGACGCCGCTGTCGTGGCGTTGTGCGCGCTGCTCGAGATGGGCGCGTCGTCCATGGTGCTCATGGCGTGCGTACGTTTGGAGAGGCGAAGGCGGTGGTGGAGTGTGTGCGCGTTGAGTGAGAAGTGTGAGTTTTTGGGGGGGTTCCTGGGGGTGTTGATATATAGCCATATAGGTGGGCTGGTGTGTGGTTTCTTGATGGCAACGTATGGGCCGTTTGATTAGGTGAGCTGAAAGCCGGCTTGCGAGAACGAACTAATGGAACATTTGTCGCTTGTTTTGTGGGGGCACTCCTCTGTGTTCCAGGATGCTTTATTGAGCATATTCTACTTGTGTTCAAAAATTGCATTACCATTCATATATTTTAACCCTACTTTCTCTGTTTCAAAATAGGTATCATCTCATATATTGATATAGGCTTCAAAATACATATTTGATCATTGACTTCCATAGTCTCTAGAACATATTCAGACCCAGAAGAAGAGAAATAAACTTGTTTTTATGCAGACAACTCTCATTAAGATAAACTTTAACTTCAAATTGAGCCGTAAGATACCAGTGCCTATTATTATTATAGAGTAATTTTGAAGATAACAGGGCGTATTTTCTCCAAAAAAAAAAAGGAGAGCATAATAAACCGTACCATGCAATTGCTTGGCCCTGCCCATCGAACTAGTTACAAATAATCTGCTAAAGTTAACCCAATACGACTAATCTAAATACCATTATGTATGTTGGTGATCAGAGTATAAGAACAAAGTTTGGTTACGCATCAAGTTATATCTATTTAAAAAATAAAGGGAGTATGTAACTGATCAGTGGAGTGCATTTTACCTGTTGTGTTTTGTTAAACATTATCCGGATATTTTCTTTCTAACTATCATTCAGATTTATGACCGTTGGATTAGAGATCCGATAGCCTTGAATTCTCCCCCTCTCCCTTGAATTCTACCCCCTCTCCCTTGAAAAAAAAATCACCTCTTGAAAATCAAGGGGTCTCTTATTTCTAATCTAAGAGTCACAAATTTAAATGATAGTTAGAAAGAAAACATCTAGATAATGACTAGACACTCTCTTTACTGTTTGCTAGGAAGAAAATGTATCTAGATGGAATTCGTGAGAGGGCCATGTATCAGAAAATTTGATTTCTGCACGCGTTCCATGCATGCACGGTTGTTCGTTTCATGACACTCCAACAGACAGGCAGTACACGAATTTGTGAGATGAAGCTATGTTCACTACTATTACCACTTTTATTGCTCCGTTGTTTGCAACGATACCTTCTAAAAATCATAAACCGTTTAAAACTTGTTGACTTTTCAATATGATTTTTCTTTTTTCCTTTACATTATCCGTAAAGATATAACAGTATTTTTATTTTTCTCTATTTTTCTTTTAATTGAATACTTCAGAAAAAATTAATAACTGTTACAGTACCATTTTAACTAAAATTAAAGAAAAAAACCAAAAATCACGACATTACTCTCCAGCAATGGGCAGCATGGGAGAAGGCTAAAAATAAGTACTATGGCTGACCCTGTGAGAGAAGAAAACACCTGTACCATTGCAGTGCAACATCAAAGGTTGGCTTGTGCAGGCTGTAGTGTACTGCTGCCGAAGGCAGGGGTACATCACTGCACATGACGCGTGCGTGGCTCCGTGGGACAGGCAGAGTTAGCGGCGGTAGGAGATCTGGAGTCGGAAAGCAAGCGGCTCGGGCTGGAGGATGGGGATCGGGGGGTGACCGGTGGGCGGTGGGTGATCGTCTCTCCTCAACTCGCCGCCTCTCCGGTGTTGGCGAACGGTGGTGACCAAACGCAACTACTGCCTCCGGTTTCTCCTCCGCGTACGTATCCCTGTTTCGCGCGTCTCAGCCCTTAATCACCGGCAAAAGTTTCGTTTCGTCTCGAAGGGAATGCCCGGGTCGGCGGTCGCTGAACTAGATCGCCAGTAAAAGAACGTTTCTTGGCTAGATCGCGCGAGCAATCTTAGGTTTCAGACTTCCTGTCTTGCCCTTCCGTGAGAGTTGAGAAGACGCTTGTGGTCTGCCATTGTCAACAGCTTCGCTTGGCTGATGGCCTATTGGTCTTCGCTTCCTTTCTCCTCCTGGGACTGAACAATGGGTTCAATTTAGCCTTTCTTATCACTATATTGATAAAAATGAAGGATAGATATTCAGCAATCACTTCTAGGATTTCACAGGCCTGATGAAGGGAATAGAATAAGCTTAACAATGCAGGATGTTAAAGCATAAAGACCGGCAAAAGAGAACTACCCACATCAAACCATGCAGATTGCTGAAATTTAAGAAACAACTCTGGGAAAGAAGGCAAACAGAATAAAATAGAGTCGCGCACAACATCTATTACAGAATCCAAATGATAACCTTAGCAGTCACTAGGCTGATGCGTTGCAGTTACATGCATAAATACCAGTATGCAAACAACACAGCTGAGCACTGGATAGTAGTGTCGTATGTAATAGCTTCAGTTGTAGTAATATTAGGTAATAACAAGTGCTTTGATGATCTTCCAAAAAACTGAAGACTGCACAAATTATAAAGTATTTGTAGACTAGTCGTAAAGGAGCGCAAATTATGTCCTTGGTTTCTGTGACCATTTTTTTTAGAAGAGCATTGAAGCACTTTTGCAGTAACATAACCATGTCAGGTTGTTTGGTTGTCCGTGGGCCGTGGCACCATTGGCCCCGGAGAAGAAGAGCCGCCGGAGATGCTGCTTACCGGAGTAGTGCTCCAAGACGTTGAGCTCACTGGAGAGGTGCACGTTGCATACCTGGCACTGCACGTTCATCTTCCCGGCGATGTAGGCTACCTTGTTCCGGTGCTTCCTGCCCTGCTCGTGCTGCTTGAGGTGGAACACCGACGTGCACCGCACGTCGCAGACGCCGCACACGACGGAGGGCTTCTTCGCTGCTGATGCTGATGCCGCTCGCCGCGCAGCGAACGTCTTGGCTGAGGATCTTGGGTGAAGTGGGGGCTTGCTGGTGTTCACCGGCGGCATTCCGGGCGGAGCCGGGGTGAAGTGAGCGTTTGGCGCCGGCTGCGGAGCGTGCTGCGCCCTCTGCTGTGGTGGCTGTGGTTGGTGCTGCTTCTGAGGTGGCTGGCGAACGCCGGCGAGCACCGCAGGAGGTCCGGTGGCCGGCCTCTTTGTCCATGCGCGATGCGCATGTGCAGGTGGAGGTGGTGGTGGCTGCTGTACCTGGGGGAGGGGACAGTACATGATACAAGAATCATTGGCATACAAAATGGATGAAGGTATCAAACTTGGAATGGATGCAGTTAGCACATACACTAAAATCTGATAATAATGTAAGATGGGTTTCTTCGCGCAGTTCTTTAGGCTCTCCAAAAGATTGATGTAACAAGAAGTGTGATGTATAGTTGTATACTACAAGTTATAAATGTTTAGTAGTTTGCTAACTAAGTAGTTTCTTGTATTTTCCTTGTGTCTTTCCTGATCAACTGCTTATACAGAACTACAGATGAGGGTAGTTGGCTTGTACTGAATAGTGAATAGTGATTGTTGGGGACAGTAGAGAAGAAACTGAAACTGTGAAGTGAAGGACACTTCACTGTTTCTGAACAATGCATAATTCTGCATATTTCAAGAACACTACAGTGTTCTTCCATAATTCCTATCATGGTACATCAAGGAATAAAGTGTACCAATGTTTCCAAAGTATTTGGAACTCGAAAGCTTTGCACTAGTATGTTTCATGGACGGTTACTGTAGATTATTTTTGCCTTCTGGCACCGAAAGATTTGATTAAATGGAAAATTGACAGGAGCTCAACTGATTAAACATCAATGGGACAAATACGATCGAATATTTAGGGCCATCTTTTTTGCTGAACAAAGTGCAGAACTAACTTTCCATCCTTCGTTTATTTTTACTGGCATATTTCAAAAATACTACAGTGTGCTATCATAATTTCTTTTATGGTACTTCAAGGATTAAGTGTACCATTGGTTGCAAAACTTATGCAATATCATTCAATATGGCTTCTGTCACTGAACTGAATGATTAAAATTGTACTTCCAGGAATTGACACGAACTCAACTAAAGCCATTACTGAAACAAATAACAGTCCTAGAATTAGAGCTTTCTTTCTCTCTGAACCAATTGCAGCAATCTATATCTTTTGTTTTGATTTAATTTTAAAGTGTTTCTGCAGAGAAATAGGTCAATAATTTTCCTCTGAACAATCTTGCGGCTGGCCTTTATTGTTGAGGAAAAAAGACACTAGTACTTGCTAGCACTGTCATGCTTAGCCTCACAGTTCGCACATACCAGATACACACACACATGCTAAACATGTTAAAAGTTAAACGACACCTAATCCACACGCTCTTACAGAAAGAAGTGATTATGGCGCCTAACCGGTGGAGGAGGAGCTGGCTGGGCTCTGCCAGTAGCTCGCTGACGCTTCATCAGATCCTTGAGGCGCTGGACTTGGTTCCTGACGTCCTTGTAGCGTTGGTCCCTGTGGACCTGACCTGACGGAGCAGTGTTGATGTCCCCTTCGTCTTCTACTTTAACAGCTTGTCTAGCAGGCACAACACTCGACAATGGCGCCGCCATGCTCGAAAAAACTGATGTGCCACCGAAGATTGCAGACCTCTGAAATTCGAAGAAACGAATGTATTTCAGGAACTCAGAAATATTGGAGGCAAAGTAATCAAACAGCAAGGGCTCTAGCTTGTAGAATTACTGCGCAACTCACAGGGGGAAAATCCACCAGTTGCAATAGACAGAGCCACCGAATTCTAGAAACTGCCATCTAATCACAAGTAGCTAGCAAATAGCAATCACGTTTTAGAACTTAGAAGCACATCATCCGGTGAAACGAATGTGAAACAGTGAGAGAGAGTGGGAGCTTACCGTGAAACTTATCAACCCAATGAAGGTAAAGAGAACATTGCTCCGCACTAGGTCAGTAGGAAGAAAAACTTTCACAAGAAAGGAAGAAGTACAGTGAGTACAAAGTAGATGTATATATTTTGCATGCTTTGGTTCACCTCAGGCCATCTGCATTGACAGACGTCAAAAGATATTTACTCTCATTCCCTCATACTAGTACAATTTTTAATCTACTAATACATTTTTTTACTCTACTATCCTGGCCAATAACTGAAAAACAACATGTTATAATAATTACAAAAAGGAAGAGTATGTATTTGCCAATTTGTGGCTAAGTGCATAGTGGACCAATAGGCCGAAACCTACTGAGCTTAACTGGGCCAAAAAGCCCAAAATAGGCCCAATACGAATCCTAGTAGAACTCTCCGTAGTCTTCGTTATATTCCACGAACTTGACCTTCCCACCCGTTCCACTTGAAATTTCCTCGCGAATCAGCAGCCGAGGGGAGCAGCGGCCGCCAGCGACGAGGCGAGGACGAAGATGTCGTACCTGCTGCCGCACCTGCACTCGGGGTGGGCGGTGGACCAGGCCATCCTCGCCGAGGAGGAACGCCTCGTCATCATCCGCTTCGGCCACGACTGGGACGAGACCTGCATGCAGGTACGGACCTCCCAAACCCTAGCTTTTAGTTATTCTTGATCTGTGCGATTCTCTTGCGTGTGGTTTCGATTCTTGCTCCCGGATGATGACTTGCGCTATCCTTTTGGAGTGAATTGTCGATTGGGGTGTGTGGGCGTTGGATTTGGGCAGGGCGGCAGGGGCTATGAATTCGTAAAATTGGGCAAAGATTTGTCGTAGAGATGGTACAGATAGGTTAGGCGAGGTTTGAGGGTCTTGGGGGCAAGAATTCTCTTACTGATTTATATGAGAATTGTAGCAATTTTGCTAATTTAGCTTCTGTAATCTGTTCTTTCTTATGTTAATTAGTAAGCTCGAGTAAGGATTAGTTACGATATAATGTCATAACACAAATAGCTGAGATGGTGTTTAGGGATCTCGGTGCAGCACTTAGCTGATTAATTTGAGAATAAGCTGCTCTTACTGCTCGACATTGTTGCTACTTAACAGTTGTGCTACTCCCTGGTATTATCCACGCATCCTACAGTGAATTTGCCTTCAGCCTTTCCATTGTCATGGCCTCAGAGAAACTAGATGGCAACTTATATTCTGTATTTTGCTTGTCACAAATTTGAAGGTAGCGCAAGTTGTTTGATGAAATTGAAGTAAAAGTAGCCATTATGTCCTGCATCTTACCACACAATTATGAGGAAGTTGAGCAATGGATGCTTTTGTTTTTCGATCCATGGGTAACTTCTTTCAATGCTTTGTGCAAAAATTTCCATGTCTTAAGCCGTTTTATGTTATTGGTTGCAGTTTGACTTTGTATCATACTTTGATTCTGCATGAATCTATCACCGTTTAGCTAACTTTATTCTTACTCCCTACTTGTTTATGTTTAGATGGATGAGGTGCTGTCATCAGTAGCTGAGACCATAAAGAACTTTGCGGTAATCTACCTTGTTGACATCACGGAAGTTCCTGACTTCAACACCATGTATGAGCTGTATGATCCATCGACAGTGATGTTCTTCTTCCGGAACAAGCACATCATGATTGATCTTGGGACAGGAAACAACAACAAGATCAACTGGGCCTTGAAGGACAAGCAAGAGTTTGTTGACATTGTCGAGACTGTCTATAGAGGTGCTCGGAAGGGCCGTGGTTTGGTGATTGCTCCAAAGGACTACTCCACCAAGTACCGTTATTGAGGCATTTGTGTCTGGCTCACTGGTTGTTCTTGTGCAATTTCTAGCCTACTCTGTTCGGTAAAATACCAGTACCCAGTCAAGTGACCTTTAACGCAAAGTCTGTTAATTTAGAGTGTTACTTAACTATATATTGACATCTCATGAACTTGTAATACTTGATTATTCGAATGTCAAAACAGAATGTGTTATCTATTGGTATAACTTTTGCTATAAGAACACCTTTGGTTATCCTCCAATGGCTACTACTGGCGTTAATATGTTTTAATAAATTAGTTGAATGTTCTCGTTTTGCTACGAATAAAAAAAATTTATTCAGCATGTCAAGTTAATATTATCAGGCTTGGTTTGCTCTACTACGTCCTCGCTCTGCCTCTGCGCTCAGAGAAGATTTTTCTGTTTTGCCGTTAGAGATTTTATAGGAACCTGGGATCAAGAGATGAATGAACCACCACGCTAAGTGCGCGTGAGCTGCAATTGATGAAAAAAAACTGCCTGCTTTATAAGAATCCACTGTGAGTAAATGTGTGGCGCAGAATGATCATGTAGGATGTAGCATTCATCCGATGAGTAACTGTACTTATCTGAGATTTTGGAAAGAAACAGCTCGCCATGCTCCCGGCGGTTAGCTCCACGAGCACGGCGCGCTCGAGCTCCCCGGCGGGGAGAGCAGCGAGGCAGCGAGTAGTAAGTTATCAGTATGGCGGTATCCGTAAATTATTGCTACAATGAACAATCCAAACATGAATATAAGTGAGTATATTTAGTTATAGCAGCCTAATATTTTAACCGATAGAAAGCTTTGCCCTACAGCATGGTTGGTGATGGACTGCACGTCTGATGGGCTATCGAGATCGATAGTTTTGAGTTAGGCAGTAGTCCAAACTATCAAAGATGGGCAAGTTATCCTACTTTGCAGCCACCATAATGGTCACTGGTGCAGCCTAGTTAGCTTCGCCGTCCCTGACCGGCACCCAGCGTCGATGAAGATGCGATCACCGGATTGGAGCGGAAGGGAGCAACGGCGACTTGTCTCAACAACGATGAGTACGGCCAGAGCAACGATGAGTAGCAGTATTCTTTTTGTCGTTGCACGCCACCGTATGTTGAGTACGGGCAAGGAAACAGTGGGAATCCAAAAACAAGAGCAACTTGGGCTTCAATTGGGATTCGCTTTTAGCTTCTAGTTTGTTAATTTCATCTTTTTCTGATGTTTTTTGTCTTTTTATTATATTCCTTTGCATTGTTTGTGTGATAACATGTTTTTTCTATTTTTAATTTTTTTAAAATTTAATTATACTAAAAAGATCACAGTAACTATACTACTAAAAAATCCCGAACAGTGAAAAAGTTAAAAGCTTAATCTTTAAGCTAGAATGTGTCCGAAACAAATAGTGGGAATCCAAATCAATCAGAAATGTGTTGGAAATCTAGTCAATTTTCGGCATATTTTAATCCAGAAATTCAGCATATAAAACATGACATAAACATGCATGAGAGATCTATCAACGATGATGTATTCATATTCGCTAACGAACAAGCTAACAGCAACACCTATTAACATATTCATAGCGCACAGAAACAAATACATCAAAGATGTGTTAAGATTATACCCTCGGGCGGGGCCAGTGTCGGTGACACCGGAGGCGCCGTTACCATCAGTCGACATGATAGCCTATTCGATGTAGTCGATCAAATCGTGATGCAGGACGAAGCTTGATGCAGGAAGATGTTCGCAGTGCAGTCCCGCGAACAGTTCACCACCAGGAAGTAGACGTCGCAGATTGAGTAGTCGCGCCGATGCGCTCCCCAAAAACTTGATCGTCCGCCTACCCGTGCAGGTACACAAACGGACGGAGTTCTGGAGGCCTACTCGCCCAGAAACTTGTGCGCGCAAGGTTCCGGACCGGAGATTGCAGAGAGCAGCAACAAAACAGAGGGAGAGAGAACTGTTGTTTCGTATGGAGAGGAGAGCCTTCTTATGCTGTTCTCTTGTAACAGCAAAAATGAAGAGACCAGAAACTGCCGCCATTAGTCACTAGTAACTGCGCACCCATTACTCGAAAGTAACCGCAGCCATAATCCACTAGTAACTGCACCGTTACTGCCAGCGAGTCAGTGCGTTTCGATTTTCGAATAGATAAAGAAAAACGCGCCCGCACCCGACACGCCTGCGTACGTACGCACGCGCCCGCACCCGACACGCCTGCGTACGTACGCACGCACACGCACACGCACCGCACACGCACGGCACGGCTCGGCGTGGCGTGGCGTGGCGTGGCGTGGCGAGGCGAGGCGAGCGAGCGAGCGCGCGCGCGCGTGTTGGCTCTCTTCAATTTCACAAGGGGGTTACCTCGTTCCACCTTTTAAAGTGGTATAACTCCCATTGAATTCTCCATATGGGACTAAACAATTTTCCACCTAGCATTAGTTGTGGGCCTAGGAATTCCATTTGATTAATTGCTAAATTAAAATGGGCCAATCCCAATTAATCCAACAATCCCCACCAAATTTCAAGGCACACGAGAAATGCTCTCAGTTCTGCTGATGTTTGATATACCAGTGTTTCGATGGAGACTGTTAAGTTGAACATCCACCTAGGAAAGGAGTTACACTCATCCACAACTGAACAATGGACTATGCCTTGAATTGACAGTTTTGTGCGAACAAGCTTTACCCAATTCCTTTACTAGTACTAGGCTGCCTAAAGCATCCCCTCTGGTTGGAGCGTATAAGTCATACTCCATGCCTATTCATGAGTATCTAGAGATCACCCAAATCTCATAGACTGTGACCAGCAGTCGAACTCATATAGGTGTGTTCCTTCTAAGATGTCCTGTAGGCCGACATCTCTGCTCTAAATAAGCCACTCGGATCACATTAAGGTAAAAACCAACCTGCCATACAGAATAGGAGAGAAGTGCATCATTGAAGAAATGAGCCCTGTAAAGATCTCTCCTCCTAGTCAATCAACAGCTTGTTTCACCATCCTACTTCACGGGATCTCCGATCACGTAGAACAGGTTACCACTGTGGTATGACTCATGTGGGTCTCAGGCCCGTCTCACTCGATGCACTATCTATCACATTACGTGATAAACCCTTTGTAAATTGGTCGGCCAGATTATTAGCTGTCTGGACATAGTCCAGCGCTATCACTCCGGAGTTTTTCAGCTTTCTGACAGACTTCAACCGCCTCTTAACATGCCTAGATGACTTCATGTTGTCCTTAGAACTGTTCACTTTGATAATTACAGTCTGATTATCACAGTTCATCAGGATAGCTGGTATCGGTTTTTCAACCACCGGCAAATCCATAAGGAGTTCACGAAGCCACTCAGCCTCAACAGTAGCGGTATCTAATGCTGTGAGTTCTGCTTCCATTGTTGACCTCGTTAAGATGGTCTGCTTGCAAGACTTCCAGGAAACAGCACCACCTCCAAGTGTGAACACATATCCACTCGTGGCTTTTATCTCATCAGCATCAGAGATCCAGTTTGAATCACTGTAGCCCTCCAGTACCTTTGGGTACCCAGCATAGTGAATTCCATAGCTCACGGTTGCCTTTAGATAGCGCATTACTCTCTCAAGAGCACGCCAATGATCATCTCCCGGATTTGAAACAAACCGGCTTAGCTTGCTCACAGCAAACGAGATGTCAGGCCTCGTAGCACTAGCTAAATACATCAATGAGCCAATAATCTGGGAGTATCTCAATTGATCCCTTGTTATTCTTCGATTTTTCCTCAATAACACACTAGGATCATAAGGAGTAGGAGCAGGCTTGCAGTCACTATAACCAAAGCGACTCAAGACCTTCTCTACATAGTGAGATTGCACAAGTGTAATCCCACTATCACCTCCTCTCAGTAGCTTAATGTTAAGAATCACATCAGCCACTCCCAAATCTTTCATCTCAAAACTCTTGGACAGAAAGTCCTTGACCTCCTCAATCACATTGAGGTTGGTCCCAAAAATCAGTATGTCATCAACATACAAGCACAAGATCACTCCTTCTCCCCCACCATAGCGATAGTACACACATCTGTCGGCTTCATTCACAACAAAGCCAGCAGATGTCAAAGTTCTGTCGAACTTCTCATGCCATTGCTTAGGTGCTTGCTTTAAGCCATACAAAGACTTCAACAACTTGCACACCTTTCCTTCTTGACCTTCTACCACAAACCCGTCTGGCTGATCCATATAAATCTCCTCCTCCAACTCTCCATTTAGGAAAGCTGTCTTAACGTCAATTTGATGAACGAGCAGACCATGAGAGGCAGCCAGGGCAAGTAGTACTCGAATTGTGGTCAATCGGGCAACAGGTGAATAAGTATCAAAGAAATCCTCGCCTTCTTTCTGGGTATAACCCTTGGCCACAAGCCTTGCCTTGTACTTTTCAATTGTACCATCAGGCCTAAGCTTTTTCTTGAAAACCCATTTACATCCTACAGGTTTACACCCATAAGGACGGTCAACGACCTCCCAAGTTCCATTAGACATAATAGAATCCATCTCACTCCGTACTGCTTCCTTCCAATAGTCAGCGTCAGGAGAAGAATATGCCTCTTCAATGGTTCTAGGAGTGTCATCCACGAGGTATACAATGAAATCATCACCAAAAGATTTTGCAATCCTCTGTCTCTTACTTTTTCGAGTAACTTCATCGTTATCCTCCTTAGGATTTTCCATAGGCGTTTCCTCAACATGTTCTATCGGCACAAAAGAATCAAGGGAAATTATAGGTTCTTGACTAGATGAGCTAGGTACATCACATTTCATAGGAAATTCATTCTCAAAAAATGTAGCGTCTCTGGACTCTATGATTGTACCAACACGCATGTCAGGTACTCCAGTTTTTATAATTAAGAACCTATAACCCACGCTGTGCATAGCATAACCAAGAAATACACAATCTACGGTTTTTGGTCCAAGTTTGCGCTTCTTGACAATTGGCACGTTAACTTTGGCCAAACATCCCCAGGTGCGCAAGTATGAGAGAGTCAACTTCTTCTTTTCCCATTCCTCGAATGGTGTTACTTCTTTATTCTTTGTAGGAACTCTATTCAGGACATGACACGCGGTCAATATAGCCTCACCCCACCATTCCTTAGAAAGTCCCGCAGTGTCTAACATGGCGTTAACCAAATCAGTTAGAGTGCGATTCTTTCTTTCGGCAACCCCGTTTGACTCGGGAGAATAGGGAGGCGTCCTCTCATGAATAATTCCATGTTCCTCGCAGAATAAAGTAAACTCATTTGAAAAATACTCTCCCCCACGATCAGACCTTACCCGCTTGATTTTCCTTTCAAGTTGGTTTTCTACCTCAGCTTTATAGATCTTAAAATAATCCAACGCTTCATCTTTTGTTTTTAATAAGTACACGTAGCAAAATCTAGTGCAATCATCTATAAACGTCATGAAATATTTCTTTCCACCTTTAGTCAACACGCCATTCATTTCGCATAAATCAGAATGAATGAGTTCTAACGGTGCCAAATTCCTCGCCTCTTTTGCTGCCTTGTGAGGCTTGCGAGGTTGTTTCGATTGAACACACGCATGGCACTTAGAACCTTTGACCAAAGTGAATTTCGGAATTAAACTCATATTAGCTAAGCGCGTCATACACCCAAAATTAACATGACAAAGTCGTGAATGCCAAACATTAGATTCATCATCATCGTTACACACATGGTTCACAATTTTATTATAGGAATCCATCAAAGAAAAGCGGAACAAGCCTCCGCTCTCATAGCCTTTACCAACAAATGTTCCATACTTAGACACGACACATTTATTGGACTCAAATGCAAGCCTAAAACCATCTCTACACAGTAGAGATCCGCTGACGAGATTTTTCTTTATGGAGGGGACATGCTGCACGTTCTTCAGCTGCACGGTCTTTCCCGAAGTAAACTTCAGATCGACCGTACCAACACCATGAACAGCTGCATGCGATCCGTTTCCCATCAACAAGGAGGAACCTCGACAGACCTGATAAGATGAAAACAAGGAAATATCAGCACACACATGAATATTAGCACCAGTGTCAACCCACCACTCAGGTGATTGACAAACAGAAAGAACTGTAGGTAAATAATTACCGTACCCCGATGTTCCTCCAGCATCACTAATAACCATGTTGGCAGACTTCTTCTGCTTATCCTTGCGGTCTGGACAATCCTTAGCCCAATGGCCAGAATCACCGCACACAAAGCAGCCGCCCTTTCCTTTGCCTTTCTTCTTAAACTCAGTAGTAGCCTTGGGCTTGACAAAAGGCTTATTTTTCTTCTTATTGTGGGAAGCCTGAGGGTTCTTCTTCTGCACCAAATTGGCACTAGAACCTCCCTCAGCAGCAACTTTCTTGCCACGAGTATCTTTCGCCCTCGCCTTCTCTTCAACACCAAGAGTGCCAATGAGATCAGTAACACTGAACTCCTGCCTCTTGTGTTTTAGAGAAGTAGCAAAATCCGACCAAGAAGGTGGTAACTTGGCGATAATACCGCCAGCCACAAACTTGTCCGGTAACTCGCACTTATTGTTCTCAAGCTCCTTTGCCAGCGCCTGAATCTCATGAGCTTGTTCTACTACAGAACGGTCATCGACCATCTTGTAGTCATAGAACTGCTCCATGACATACAGCTCACTGCCAGCATCGGAAACTCCGAACTTGGCCTCAAGTGCATTCCACATCTCTTTGCCCGTAGGCAAATGCATGTACACATCCACAATGTTATCTGCCAGTATGTTGACAAGTGCACCTCGAAACAAGTTATCCGCTATATTGAACTTACGTTCGTCCTCAGCAGATAGAGGCTCAGCGGGCTTGCCTTGTACAACATGAAAACATTCCATGGCAGTAAACCATAGGATCGCACGTGCACGCCATCTCTTAAAATTGGAACCATCAAACGGAGGGTGCGGTTTAAGTGACGCAGCAAAGCCAACTACCGAAAAAGACCTATCAAGTTTTTGGAGTGTTGGAAATCTAGTCAATTTTCGGCATATTTTAATCCAGAAATTCAGCATATAAAACATGACATAAACATGCATGAGAGATCTATCAACGATGATGTATTCATATTCGCTAACGAACAAGCTAACAGCAACACCTATTAACATATTCATAGCGCACAGAAACAAATACATCAAAGATGTGTTAAGATTATACCCTCGGGCGGGGCCAGTGTCGGTGACACCGGAGGCGCCGTTACCATCAGTCGACATGATGACCTATTCGATGTAGTCGATCAAATCGTGATGCAGGACGAAGCTTGATGCAGGAAGATGTTCGCAGTGCAGTCCCGCGAACAGTTCACCACCAGGACCACCAGGAAGTAGACGTCGCAGATACGCACGCACACGGCACGGCACGGCACGGCTCGGCGTGGCGTGGCGTGGCGTGGCGTGGCGTGGCGAGGCGAGCGAGCGAGCGCGCGCGCGTGTTGGCTCTCTTCAATTTCACAAGGGGGTTACCTCGTTCCACCTTTTAAAGTGGTATAACTCCCATTGAATTCTCCATATGGGACTAAACAATTTTCCACCTAGCATTAGTTGTGGGCCTAGGAATTCCATTTGATTAATTGCTAAATTAAAATGGGCCAATCCCAATTAATCCAACAAAATGTACGTTTGATCAGTGCACGCATGGAGGCTGTAGCGAGCAACAAGAGGAGAAAGACGAGCAATGACGGCTCGCAGTCGCAGCAGCCACTGCCCGACGAGATGCTCATGGAGATCTTCGCTCGCCTGCCGGCCAAGTCGGTCGGCCGGTTAGGCTGCGCGTCGCGCTCGTGGGCCGCCACGCTCTCATCAGCCGCCATCCACCGGACCGGTAACTCCCTTCTCCCTACTGCCTCTACACATTTGCGCCTCGATGATGTGTTAGTAGTTCCTCCTTGATTTGTAACCTTATATCCGTCCACAAATTCACTTGCAATAGCTCATGCTCGATTGAATTTGACTTTCTTAGTTTCTTTGTCAAGGACCTCCGCACCAAGAGAGAAATTCTTCACTGCAATAGTCAAGCTGTCAAGGAGACCTCTACACCGTCCCTCTAGCTGCCCACACTTAGTCTCCCTAGGCTTTTGTCTCCACTACTGCACCTGAGAAGCTATGGCAACGCTGCCTAGGACACCCCAGCCACGACGCCATGGCATCTCTTTAGAAGGCTTCTCTTATTTCCTGCAATAAATCAGACATTTCGCTTTGTCATGTGTGCTAATTAGGCAAACATGTTTATTTACCTTTTCATAGGTCCAATACAGTTTCCTCTGTTCCTTTTCAATTAATCCATTGTGATTTGTGGACCTCTCCTGTGTTGAGCATCTCTGATTTTTAGCGTTACTTAGTCCTCCTAGATGACTTCTCTCACTTTTATTGGACTTCTCCGCTTCACCAAAAATCAAACGCTTACAACACCATTGTCTCCTACGCATACGCCCAGACACAATTTTGTTGTCCCATTCTATTCATCTAGGCCAACAACGGCACAAAATTTGTCAGTGCACGTTCCTTTGAGTGCATCTGCCAGCACGGTATTTCTCTTTGGCTCTCTTGCCAATACACTTCCCAACAAAATAGGAAAGCTGAACAGGCATTTCGGACCTTGAACAACATAGCCTGCATGCTCCTCTTTCTGTCCTCCATGCCACCAGATTTCTGGGCTAAAGCTCTGTAGGACCGAACTGGCAACCAGAGAGGGGGGGTGAATGGTGCCTTAAAATCTCTCAAAGTATTCACACAATCTTCTTCTCCAATAGCTACAAAGCTATGAAGAGGAAGATCGAATGTTCACTGGAGAACAGAAGATCAGACTGACACCCGAACTAGAACTGCCGCTGGCCGAGGACATAACAAGGCAGTCGAAAGGATCTATCGTGATCAATCTGACAAAGAGATAGACCGTCTGTTTCAGAGAAATCGAACGCCAACTCGTGGTCGATCGAGTCACTCGGTAAGACAGACGATCCACTGAAAACCCGAGATCTGACCGACAAAAGAGACTGCACAGTAATGACCGAAAACAGAGAAGGCGCGCACGACCAACAAGACAAGCCAGAGCTCATGACCACTTGCTTTGATTTCCAAATATCTTGCGATTCACAAAGCAATCGGGTATGAGACTTTAGACAACGTTTGCTCACGTCCTTTGACAAAGAAAAACCAAGGCAGTGAAAAACTTCTTTGCTGAGATCTGGACAAACGGCGTGGTCGAAACCGAAACAGAGAATTCGGTCGACTCATGCACAAAAGTCTCAACGTGGTCGTAGCGAATGCAGAGCATGTACTCGGCGCACGACCGCGAGACGCAAACACTTCTCCGATTCGACTCTTGCTCTCGGGAATGAACTGGCCAAATAGCCTTGAGACAGATTCCCTGTTCTGAGCAAATCAAAACTAGGCCTACTCAAACCAAGAACACAACTCAAAGCAAGAAGTACCAGAGTTGATGAATAGAACCGCTCGTGGGACTAGAATAGCCAAGATGGCTTGGAGTAAAACCCACATGTCACTGCGATTTCAGAAAGCCAAGAACACAGATAAACGAAGGAACAAAGAAAGCGCAAACAAATCATTCAAACACAAGACAGAGAACACAACTCAGAGTTTTCATTCCAATCATCAAGGAGTACAAGGAATCCCGATACGCCCGGAGAGCATAGAGAGGAGCTCACACCTCTTCTCTTTCTCTCTTTCTCGATTATTCATACATGGATTCTCCACTCATCCTCTCTCTCTCACACAATCCCAAGAACACACTCACAGACTCCCATGGGAGGGAGAGGCGGCTGCCTCCAAGGCCCAGCCGGCCAACTCGCTCAAACTCGTGCCTCCCCTCTCCCTTTTATAGCCTCACACCCGAGACTAACCCTAATGGATCCATCCATTAGTCCACACTGGGGCTAACCCGTAAACCCCCTCCTAACACCGGGTTTTACACCTCGCTTTACCCACTAGCGAAAACAAGCTTCCAGTGCTTTACCTGTTAAACCCAACGGTTCCACTGCTTTGCCCATTAGCGCCAACAACTCCTGTGCATTGGCAGAGACACAGCTTCCCTTTGCAGCTTTCCGCATTCCCCAAAATGCCACTCCGCTGCCTTCCCGGAAGCTTCCTCCTGCCTTGCCGTCCAAGCTTGCAACCACCTCGCAAGACTAGGTCTTCTTCGGCTTCCCCTGGTCGTTCTGGACCCCGACACCGCCCGCGTCTTGTCCCGACCATCCCAGCCTCGCCAGACCTGTCACCAAGATCCTCTGGCAGCTCCAGCTCCGGTTCCTCATCTCCTTGGCTTGCAACCACCTTGAGCCCTAAGTCTTCTTCGGCTTCACCCAGTCGTTCTGGACCTCAACATCTCCTATGTCTAGTCCCGACCACTCCAAGCCTCACCAAGACTTGTCTCCAAGGTCCTCTGGCAGCTCCAGCTTCGGTTCCTCATCTCCTCGGCTTGCAACCACCTCACCAGCCTCGATCATCTTCGACGCCTCCAACCGTCTGGACCTCAACACCTCCTGTGCCTAGTCCCGGTCCTCCCACGCCTCACCATGAAATAGCTCCGAAGTCCTGCAGCCACACAGACAAGCAAACCGTCACATAGCACCGCACCAGACAACAGACAAACCATCGGTACAACCAACAAGTGTCACAGCACACAACCTGATCGTAAACCCCCTACGACCACTTGAATGCACAACTCAAGAAATGGTCGAAGCCCTGGAACACTTCCCTGCTTCCTTCGACCACACAACATGTCGTTACGACCGTCTCACAGCTCACTACGACCATGCAGACACATGCCACAACCATCGCTTGCCGCTACGATATTATCGCATAAGGACCATACCCCATACGACCACTCTGTTGCACAGAACAGAGAAACCCTCCAGCTCACAAGAGCCTTCCTACAGCCTACGACCACTCACTAGGCTGCTACGACCACCAAGACACAAGCTACGACCATTGCAAGCTTGCAACGATTACCACACAGCGGCTACGACTACTTACTACCAAGACTGGTCGCTAAGATCACAAAGTCGAATCAACTCCTACGACTACCAAGTCGTAGAGCCAGACATCAAGTCATGAGCCTTTACGACCACCAAGTCGTAAAGCTCGATCGACCACCAAGTCGATCCCACGACTACATAACCAGTCACCAAGTCGAATCGGCCTCAGCCGACCACCAATCAGTCGCCTAGGATCACCGATCACACAGGCTTCGACTTCTGCACCTGATCGCTACAACTACCAAGATGTAAAGCAGATCACCAAGTCGTACCGAGCCTACGACCGCACACAACATTGCTACGACTTTATCGCTCAAAGTCTACGACCTCATCCCAAGTCGTTCTGTCATCTGACCGATCGAAATGATGAACCAATAAATGCACGAGGTCTACGACTTCACCACAAAGCCATACGACTGATTCCCAGCTTACATGGTCGATCCTAGAGGTCATACGACCAATTCCCATGTGTCTACGACCACGTTCAAACATCTCGGGCACAACCGACCGCCTACGACCCCAGAAGACTGCATCTGACGCGCTACGAGTGATTCCGACCGTTACCGAGCACTTCCGACCGAGTCCCGCTGCATTTGGACCGCGTCCGATCGCTCCTCACGCCCGTCCAACTGCATCACAACGTGGTCGTAGGGCGCCGACTACTCAACGTGGTCGTACGCCCGAGCGCCGACTTCCGACCACAGCAATCGTAGATTCGACTTACGACCTCAGACCACGGCCAACGTGATCGTAGTTGCTTCCGATGGCCTTCGACCACAGCCAGAGTGGTCGTAAACGCCACAACGTGGTCGTACAACCTTCCGACCACGACCAAACCAGTCGTAACCTCTTCTGATGTTCTCCGTTCACACCCAAGGTCGTCGTAAAGCTATCTGGCGACCTCCGACCATGGCCAATGTGGTCATAGAGGCTTTCGATCACGGCCAAAGTGGTCGTAAACGTGGTTTTCGGCTTCCGACCACTGTCAGTGTGGTCGTAAACAGCATGGCTGACTTCCGACCACGGCCAAAACGGTCGTACTCTCTTCTGGTGCCCTTCGACCATGGCCAAAATGCGCTGCGGTGGTCGTAACACTTCCAGCCGCTCAAGACAACAAACAATGTGGTCGTAAGGCTATTGCCAAGCAAGTCGTAAGGGCTTAGGAACCAACAGAGAGACCCATTCTCCTCTCAAACTTCAAAAACCAAACTCAATCTCACTAGATTAAGAGTCAATTACTCATCACAACCATGAGGCGACCTCCACATGGTCTCTCAATCTCCCCCTTGATGAGTATATTGACAAACACAGAAAAAGGCAAGAAGATGAGTTTGTTTTTGAAAAGAAAAGGAAGGAGAGATGCATGAGCTAGACATGGTCTAAAAGAAGTGAAGACAGAACCCATGACCATGTTGGCAAAAAGTGTCCAATCTTGCTCATGGTCCAGAGACAAAAGCTGTTGCTCTTATGACCATTGTCAGAGCAAGACGACCAAGTATTCTCCCCCTTAAAGCCCTTTTTCAATCCTTCTCCCATCTCTTAATGCAAATTCCCATTCTAATGCCTTTTGCACCCCTTAATGCCTTTTTCTCTATCCTTCTCCCCCTTTTGGCAATAGAGTCATCAAGATGCAAGGAAGAAAAATAGAGCATGAATTAAATGGAGTGCCGACAGTTGATTTGATGAAGGCAATGAGAGCTGAGGGAGCCATGAAGATTATCTAAACTGACTTCAACGAAAATTATACCAAGCCATAAAAGGTGACAATGCTATCTAGATCATAACAAACTATGTATTGCCAAGCTCAAGCCAAATAAATCATGATCTTTAAATTAAATGTTTAATTAGCATGTCAAGTCACTCAAGATTATAGTCTAGAAGAAGGTATCCAAACGTGAGTCAAGCCATGTCAATATTCTAAGCGAAATCAAGAAGCTATAGTTGAGTTGATTTAGAGAGCTACAAGCCCAAAAATGAGACATATTGTTCAAGCACTAGGTATCACTTGTAGCACTTTGGATACCACTTGAAGAAGATTTGTAGTTGAGTAAAATTAGCACATTAGGCTTTTATCAGAAATTCATGGTTGGTTTCAACCATTTTTCACAAGAATTTTTTTGTTTTCATAGCCATGTGCTAGATCTCAAGCCTTATGCGATCACTCCAAGCAATAAGCTTAAGGAGGTGATCTTGGTCATCCAAAACTCCCCCTGAGTTCATGCCTAGTGCAATGGCAAGCCATCTCATGAGAAAGAATTGGTGAGATCAGTTTTTTCGCACAAAAGAGATCTTTTTGCATTTACTTGAGTTAGTTCATGAACAAAGAGTTAAAACTTAACTCATGCATCACTAATGAACTAACTTAGCTCAATCTAAACCTCAAAAACAGATTCAAGACTCAACTTAGCCTATTCAACATGGCCTGAATCAAGAGAGGATCACTAAAGCCAGACTAGTCACAATATTGAACAAGACATGTTTTACTTTAAGTTGTTCACATTTAATTAAGCTAGTATGGCAAGAGCTAAGCAGCACATAGAAGGGCATGATAAATCAAGCTATCACAAGACATGGCAAGATATAAAGCATGATATCATGTCACATAAAGATAATAGTCAAGGCTCCAAAGACTGTACAGGCATTCATGTGAATTTTATGCATTATGAGACAAAAGAATGCACACGAGATGAACTCCCCCTGAAAGCTAGCCCGAACAGATAGAAAGGTTCCAACTCCCCCTAGAGAAGGCAACTCGAGAAGAACCAAGAAATTTGGCGCAAAAACCAGAAAAAGAGGGTTCTAACTCAAGGAGGTGATTCCCAAACACACCCTATCCACATGATCTCTAGTATGTAACCTCATACCACGGGGAAAAAACACACTATGTCAATGCACAAGACTCTAGTGGCCAAGAAAAGGTTCAATCTAGGTAGAAGAGAATCCTAGAGAACCAAAGCCCAAACTAGGTAGTAAATAATCCTAGAGAACCATTTGGACGAGAAGTGTGATCGAGACAATATCACCTAGAGTTGGTTCCTGTCTAACCAATCGGACCCTTCCTCCCACTAGAACAGATAAACAAAGCAAAGCCAAGTGGAGGGAAGCAAAACACTGAAAGATCACAAGGGAGAACAAACCTCTGTCATGGTCGCTTGGTTGGTAGTCGTGGTCGTAGAAGAGTCCTGGTAGTAGTCGTATAGGAGTCCCGACCTCGGTTGAGTGATCGAAGTCGCCTCGGCCATGGTCGTAGATGTGTTCAGCTCATGATCGTAGTCCAATTCGGGGTGGTCGAACACGAAACCAGGTCGTGGTGGTAGTTGCGTCTTGGTCGTAGTCGCAGATGAGTCTGAATCGTGGTCGTTGCGTCCTGGCCGAGGTCATAAAATGAGTTCGGCCGAGTGTCCAGACCATGGTCGTGGTAGCTACGACGTGGTCGTAATGACCAAAGGAGTGGTCGTAAAGCTGTACCAGTCTCCCCCTCACACACAGCCTGCAGTTTAAACACAGGGAACAACTGGTGTCTAGTACTGGGGTAAATGATATACAGGCATGATCCAGTACTGAGACAAAAGACCACAAACAGTAGCATTACAAATATTAATGCATGAGAACACACCCCCACCCCCCACAAGCTCAATCTAGCCCTCATCAAAAGCATCTAGAACAGCGAGCCTAGAGCCACCCAATACTAGAAGAAGCTTGTGACCTATCCACAGTTCTCATGATGTCTAAGCATAAGCACAGACTAATGCTACCAAGGTGTTGTACATTTTATGTCATACCAAAAACCAGAATGAGAAAGATCAAGGTAAACATGTATCTCAATGAATCACAACCATGCACATAGCAGGTGACAAGGAAAGATTACAGAAGCATATGCTATCATGGATATAAGCATGTATACCAGAAAAGATAAGAAGGCATGAATAAACAAAACATCATGACATAGAAAATTTATCCAAGATATACTCAAGCTCATATTGTCCATACATGAGCATACATCATGTAGACATACAACATGACAAAACAGAATCATGAAAAGTATGCTAACATGTATAAATAATGATGAATGAACATAAGGAGCAAGATGTGAACCATGATAGATACTACAGAGCACAAGGTCATGATGATACGTGACTTCTAATATACACATTCTACTTCGCTCATGAAGTCAGGTCAAAGCTTAAGCATCTAACAAATATGACAAGATATATGGATACTTAAGCAACATACACATAAAGGCATGACATGAAAGTATTGAAGAAAGAACATGCCAGTATGGTATAAGTGAGCACCTGAACAAGCACAACATGCCAATTAAGACTAACACATGTATATAGAGACATGAAGGTAAAGAATAGCTCACAAAGTAGGTGAAGACGCCAACGTGAGAGCATATGTCTCTTGGAGGCCATGAAGTGGAGAACCAATAAATGTTCTAGTCATATGATGAGGCAGAAGACTAAAACTCCAATCAATTCCATGTTCTCCAACAAGCGTCTAGAGACCTACAAATGACAAGAACAGAGTGCCCAAGTCTTGGGTCTCGAAGAGTTAGCAAGCAAATACTTGAGAACCCAAGACTTTGACACACGACCACTCAGCAGAAATGAGTGATCGTTACATGCTACGACTACGGCCGAGAAGACATGAGCGTGGCCGTAGCACAAGAGGCATAGTCTTGAATGACTACAGCCGAGAGACAGGGTCGTAAAGCCTTTCAGCCACAGTTGGGGATTGCAGGCGAGATCAAAATGCAGTTACGACCATGGCGACCGAGCAGCAACGTGCTAAGAAGCAGCAGACGAAGTCGTATGGACTTACGACCATGATGACAGGTAAGAGTGTCCGCCAGAAGACGTGGTCGTATGAAGCTACGACTACATCCGAGAAGCCGAAGCTGTGATCGTAAGACATTACGACTACAACGACGACACAGTAGAGGAACTTGGATTTTACTAAACCAGATTCTAGCAGAAACAAGCTCCTCTACACAAGTGTGGTGAGTCAAAATTTTAATTTCTCATTTTTAGATTTTAACATGCAAGAAGGGAAATTAAATTATCGACATCTGTAGTGGAAGACTCACAACCTATACATGCTAAAAGAGATTTCAACCTAGCAAGAACGATCTAGCAGTTTACCATCTAGGCATCTCATATTATTCCTAAGAGCAAGTATATTCATCTTGGACAAAGCCAAGGTCATATTGACATTTTACCTTGCTCATGATGAGTTGTTGTTCGTCCCTCTTAGCATTATCATCCGTGTGTTCTTTTGATCCTGGCACATGAACAACCAAGAAAAGAACCAACCAAAGCATCAAAGGAGACTCACACCTTCTCACTGTAGGTGCGCACCTCGTTTGGGCGAACAAGGTCTACCAATTAAGAAGCGGTGGAAGTCCTTCCTCAGGTCAGCACGCAGATAAAGAGCAACAACAAAAGAAATAAGTCTGCGATGCTGAAGATGTCCATCCTTCTCACAAAATGAGCATTGATGTAAGTGTCCTCCATGAAACATGGTCAAAAGGATAAAGCACCATCCTTGCTCAAAAAAGAGAAATCCCTTGGACTAACCGAGAAGAGCCAACAAGAAAAGCACTAGCCAAAAAAAAGAAGCAACTAAGCAAAAGGCACAAGTGCTGACAACAAAAGAACTATGCTCAAGGAAGGGTCCACCTCTTAAATGAAAGAGGTGACAAAGTCTCAAGATGCAGTGCTCGTATCATTGCACTCCTCTCCTCAAAGAATTTTCATCATCTGGTCGGAGAACAGGGTAAATCAAGACAAACCAAAGTACTGAGAGCTGTGCACCGAGGGAAAGCACCAGGTCGACGAAGTGTAGTCGCAGATGGGGCCACTGAGACTGTGGTCATAACTCTTAATGACCATGTCCCAGCACCTGCGAATACTGCTCTCGTCGCCGTTCTCAGTACGGTGACTGTGCTTGCAAATAACATCACCCTCCAACCGAAATCAGCCTCTTGTCGCAAAGGACATCATTGGCAAAACACCCCAAGCAAGATGCAAAGAAAAGCTCACAAGATCCCCTACTAGTTGCCATGCTCCAGATCGGTTAAGATCAAATAAAGAGCAAACCTTGCTCTGATACCAATTGTAGGACCGAACTGGCAACCAGAGGGGGGTGAATGGTGCCTTAAAATCTCTCCAAGTATTCACACAATCTTCTTCTCCAATAGCTACAAAGCTATGAAGAGGAAGATCGAATGTTCACTGGAGAACAGAAGATCAGACTGACACCCGAACTAGAACTGTCGCTGGCCGAGGACATAACAAGGCAGTCGAAAGGATCTATCGTGATCAATCTGACAAAGAGATAGACCGTCTATTTCAGAGAAATCGAACGCCAACTCGTGGTCGATCGAGTCACTCGGTAAGACAGACGATCCACTGAAAACCCGAGATCTGACCGACAAAAGAGACTACACAGTAATGACCGAAAACAGAGAAGGCGTGCACGACCAACAAGACAAGCCAGAGCTCATGACCACTTGCTTTGATTTCCAAATATCTTGCGATTCACAAAGCAATCGGGTATGAGACTTTAGACAACGTTTGCTCACGTCCTTTGACAAAGAAAAACCAAGGCAGTGAAAAACTTCTTTGCTGAGATCTGGACAAACGGCGTGGTCGAAACCGAAACAGAGAATTCGGTCGACTCATGCACAAAAGTCTCAACGTGGTCGTAGCGAATGCAGAGCATGTACTCGGCGCACGACCGCGAGACGCAAACACTTCTCCGATTCGACTCTTGCTCTCGGGAATGAACTGGCCAAATAGCCTTGAGACAGATTCCCTGTTCTGAGCAAATCAAAACTAGGCCTACTCAAACCAAGAACACAACTCAAAGCAAGAAGTACCAGAGTTGATGAATAGAACCGCTCGTGGGACTAGAATAGCCAAGATGGCTTGGAGTAAAACCCACATGTCACTGCGATTTCAGAAAGCCAAGAACACAGATAAACGAAGGAACAAAGAAAGCGCAAACAAATCATTCAAACACAAGACAGAGAACACAACTCAGAGTTTTCATTCCAATCATCAAGGAGTACAAGGAATCCCGATACGCCCGGAGAGCATAGAGAGGAGCTCACACCTCTTCTCTTTCTCTCTTTCTCGATTATTCATACATGGATTCTCCACTCATCCTCTCTCTCTCACACAATCCCAAGAACACACTCACAGACTCCCATGGGAGGGAGAGGCGGCTGCCTCCAAGGCCCAGCCGGCTAACTCGCTCAAACTCGTGCCTCCCCTCTCCCTTTTATAGCCTCACACCCGAGACTAACCCTAATGGATCCATCCATTAGTCCACATTGGGGCTAACCCGTAAACCCCCTCCTAACACCGGGTTTTACACCTCGCTTTACCCACTAGCGAAAACAAGCTTCCAGTGAATTACCTGTTAAACCCAACGGTTCCACTGCTTTGCCCGTTAGCGCCAACAACTCATGTGCATTGGCAGAGACACAGCTTCCCTTTGCAGCTTTCCGCATTCCCCAAAATGCCACTCCGCTGCCTTTCCGGAAGCTTCCTCCTGCCTTGCCGTCCAAGCTTGCAACCACCTCGCAAGACTAGGTCTTCTTCGGCTTCCCCTGGTCGTTCTGGACCCCGACACCGCCCGCGTCTTGTCCCGACCATCCCAGCCTCGCCAGACCTGTCACCAAGATCCTCTGGCAGCTCCAGCTCCGGTTCCTCATCTCCTTGGCTTGCAACCACCTTGAGCCCCAAGTCTTCTTCGGCTTCACCCAGTCGTTCTGGACCTCAACATCTCCTATGTCTAGTCCCGACCACTCCAAGCCTCACCAAGACTTGTCTCCAAGGTCCTCTGGCAGCTCCAGCTTCGGTTCCTCATCTCCTCGGCTTGCAACCACCTCACCAGCCTCGATCATCTTCGGCGCCTCCAACCGTCTGGACCTCAACACCTCCTGTGCCTAGTCCCGGTCCTCCCACGCCTCACCATGAAATAGCTCCGAAGTCCTGCAGCCACACAGACAAGCAAACCGTCACATAGCACCGCACCAGACAACAGACAAATCATCGGTACAACCAACAAGTGTCACAGCACACAACCTGATCGTAAACCCCCTACGACCACTCGAATGCACAACTCAAGAAATGGTCGAAGCCCTGGAACACTTCCCTGCTTCCTTCGACCACACAACATGTCGTTACGACCGTCTCACAGCTCACTACGACCATGCAGACACATGCCACAACCATCGCTAGCCACTACGATATTATCGCATAAGGACCATACCCCATACGACCACTCTGTTGCACAGAACAGAGAAACCCTCCAGCTCACAAGAGCCTTCCTGCAGCCTACGACCACTCACTAGGCTGCTACGACCACCAAGACACAAGCTACGACCATTGCAAGCTTGCAACGATTACCACACAGCGGCTACGACTACTTACTACCAAGACTGGTCGCTAAGATCACAAAGTCGAATCAACTCCTACGACTACCAAGTCGTAGAGCCAGACATCAAGTCATGAGCCTTTACGACCACCAAGTCGTAAAGCTCGATCGACCACCAAGTCGATCCCACGACTACATAACCAGTCACCAAGTCGAATCGGCCTCAGCCGACCACCAATCAGTCGCCTAGGATCACCGATCACACAGGCTTCGACTTCTGCACCTGATCGCTACAACTACCAAGATGTAAAGCAGATCACCAAGTCGTACCGAGCCTACGACCGCACACAACATTGCTACGACTTTATCGCTCAAAGTCTACGACCTCATCCCAAGTCGTTCTGTCATCTGACCGATCGAAATGATGAACCAATAAATGCACGAGGTCTACGACTTCACCACAAAGCCATACGACCGATTTCCAGCTTACATGGTCGATCCTAGAGGTCATACGACCAATTCCCATGTGTCTACGACCACGTTCAAACATCTCGGGCACAACCGACCGCCTACGACCCCAGAAGACTGCATCTGACGCGCTACGAGTGATTCCGACCGTTACCGAGCACTTCCGACCGAGTCCCGCTGCATTTGGACCGCGTCCGATCGCTCCTCACGCCCGTCCAACTGCATCACAATGTGGTCGTAGGGCGCCGACTACTCAACGTGGTCGTACGCCCGAGCGCCGACTTCCGACCACAGCAATCGTAGATTCGACTTACGACCTCAGACCACGGCCAACGTGGTCGTAGTTGCTTCCGATGGCCTTCGACCACAGCCAGAGTGGTCGTAAATGCCACAACGTGGTCGTACAACCTTCCGACCACGACCAAACCAGTCGTAACCTCTTCTGATGTTCTCCGTTCACACCCAAGGTCGTCGTAAAGCTATCTGGCGACCTCCGACCATGGCCAATGTGGTCATAGAGGCTTTCGATCACGGCCAAAGTGGTCGTAAACGTGGTTTTCGGCTTCCGACCGCTGTCAGTGTGGTCGTAAACAGCATGGCTGACTTCCGACCACGGCCAAAACGGTCGTACTCTCTTCTGGTGCCCTTCGACCATGGCCAAAATGCGCTGCGGTGGTCGTAACACTTCCAGCCGCTCAAGACAACAAACAATGTGGTCGTAAGGCTATTGCCAAGCAAGTCGTAAGGGCTTAGGAACCAACAGAGAGACCCATTCTCCTCTCAAACTTCAAAAACCAAACTCAATCTCACTAGATTAAGAGTCAATTACTCATCACAACCATGAGGCGACCTCCACATGGTCTCTCAAGCTCTCACCGCATAAAGCTCTCACCGCTGCCACCTATCTCCTCAACCAGACCCCATCCATCGCCATATAGCAACTCATGCCCTTTGAACGTCTCCACCATACTCGTCCTACCTATAGCCACCTTTGAATGTTCGGCAGCCTCTGTTACCCAAATATTTCTGACATTGCCAAACACAAGCTCTCTCCTCGGTCTACGGCATGTGTCTTTCTCGGCTACCCTAGTGCTCACAAGGGATACCGTTGTCTCAATATTGCCTCATGTTGTGTCATCATGTTTCATCATGTTATGTTTGACGAATCCATTTTTCCCTTCGCCAATCATTTCCCCACCCCCCTCCCTAGATTTCCTTCTTGATTTTGTCGGCACAACCTCTCCTCCTATGATCATGACCAACCATCCCTCTCTACTAGCTCGCACCGTCGATCGTCTAGGCCCCCCCTCTAGTTGTTCTCTCACCACCATCTCCCAACCCGGCTGCATTGCCACCATCCTCTCCCAACCCACTACCATTTTCTAGTCCTGCTACCATCCATTCTGGTCCACTCCATTGGCTAGCACTTGGTCCACATCACATGGTCACCCAGGCCAAAGACGGCATCATCCTACTGACTCACAAGCTGAATTTGTCTATCATCAACACTCCTATTTCTCCTCTGCCAACTTCCTATAAGCAGGCTCTCTCCAACCCTCAGTGGCACCAGGCCATGCGTGACGAGTTTGAGGCGCTTCTTGCCAACAAAACTTGGTCCCTTGTTCCCTGTCCTTCTGGTGATAATGTCGTCACTGGCAAATGGATTTTTAAACATAAGTTCCATTCCAACAGTTCTGTCGCTCGTCACAAAGCACTTGGGTGCTCCGTGGCTATCCTCAACAACTAGGCATTGACTTTGATGCGACATTCAGTCCTATTATTAAACCTGCCACTATACATGCTATCCTCAGCATTGCCATTTTCTCGGTCTTAGCCGATTCAGCAGTTAGATGTCAAAAATGCCTTCCTCCATGGTACGCTCGAGGAAACTGTGTTCTACCAACAACCCTCCGGCTTTGTTGATCCATCCCATCCAGAGTACGTCAGTCACCTACGTAAATCTTTATATGGCCTCAATAAGCCCCGGGTGCGTGGTACCAGCGACTCGCTTCACACATACGTACACTCGAGTTTGTCGCTTCAATCTTAGACACCTCCCTTGTCATCTTCTCCCATGGTGATAATCTTGCCTATTTACTCCTATATGTAGATGATATCATCCTCACTGCCTCCTCCTCCTCACTACTTCAACAAATCACTCATTGTCTCCACTAGGAGTTTGTGATGACTGACCTTGGCAACCTTGATTTTTTCTTAGGATTTCAATAACCCACTCTTCTAACAGCCTCTTTCTCTCCCAGCGCTAGTACGCTGCCGACTTGCTTCAATGCATGCGTATAGCCGAGTGCCACCCACCACCACACCAGTTGACACACATGCCAAGCTTTCTAGCACTGATGACCAGTCGGTTACTAACCCCACTGAGTACCGAAGTCTCATTGGTGTATTACAGTACCTCACTCTAACCCAACCGGACCTCACATATACCATTCAACAGGCGTGCCTCTACATGCATGCACCACACCTTGCTCTCGTCAAGCAGATTCTCTGCTCCATCAAGGGGACCATGGCTCTTAGGCTACAAATTCGCCCTTGTGGCCTTCCACACTAACAGCTTACTCTGACATCGACTGGACTGGTTGCCTGGACTCCCGTCGCTCTATATCAGGATACTATGTTTATTTAGGTGATAACCTGGTTTCTTGATGTTCCAAGCGATAGTCTATAGTGTCCAGGTCCAGTGCAAAGGCTGAGTATCATGCCATCGCTCAAGTCGTGGTCGAGTGTTGTCGGTTACGACAGCTTTTCCTTGAGTTCCATCAACCTCTATGTTCTACAACCATGGTTTATTGTGATAATGTCAATGCCAACTACATATCTTCGAACCCCGTGTAGCATCGATGCATGAAAGACATTGAGATTGACATACACTTCATTCGTAAGAAGGTCTTCCTAGGCCAAATTCGTGTTCTCCACATGTCGTCCTCCATTCAATTTGCTGATGTGATGACGAAAGGGCTTCCGACATAACTTTTCCTGGATTTTTGGATCAGTCTTTGTGTTCAGGAGCCTCATGATTCGACTGAGGAAGGATGTTAAAGTATCACATCTCCTCCATATCTCCTTGTTTTACACGGCTGTATAGATAGCGTATATTGATTCTTTCTGTTTTACGCTGATTTCTTCGGTTGTAATGTTGCTATCATCTCGGCATGTAATCTGGCCGTCCGCCTATTATTGTAGCCAATCTGGCAATGCCATATATAGACGCACGACCAGGCATTCTGCCATGGTGTGCTTTCCGAATTCTTCTCGTTTACAGCTATGCCTGGCCGTGCATCTTGTTGTGCTAAATAATAGGTAGCTGCTAGCCCACGATATATTGTTAGAATGCATTTCTAATGGTATAACAATTTCATAATGTTTTATATTTCATCATGTTTTATAAAAAAATTTCAAAGAGGTTTCAGCGTATTTCAAAAACAAGTTACACATGTTTCAAAATATGAAACTTAAGTTTCAACGGATTCCAACAATGAAACTTGAAGCTTTAGATGTAAGTTGTAAGTTTTAGGCTTGAAACTTCAATTTCAAATGTGAGTTTCTAGCAAGTTTTAGTGAGTTTTCACAGAAGTTTCATCCAAAATTCTAGCCAAGTTTCAAACAATCCAAAATGAGTTCAGCAAGTTACACACAAGTTCCATCCAAGTTTCAAAAATCCAAAACGAGTTTCATAGGGTTTTAGGTGGATTTCAAAACACACATAGCTAAATGGCAGTCATCCCGTCGCTTGTCATGCCTACTCACCGTATCTGGGTGCAGGTAGCACACCTTCGATGAAGGGGCCCATTCGATCTCATGGACTGTTGCTTTCGTCCCCACGCGAGCTCTAAGAGCATCTCCGACAGTGACTTATGAGCTAGCTCTAAGCATATTATTTCATATTTTAATAGAAGAGAGAGAAAAACTATCTCTTGATCAAGAGCTAGTCTCATACACACATTCTAAGATTATGTGAGAGTGTCATGTGAGGCTATTTATGTTATGAGCTATGTGCTAAAAGTTAGTAACTATTGGAGAAGTTATCTTAGAGCTAGTAACTAGTTCATACTGTTGGAGATGCTCTAACTGCTTTCGAATTTGATAGATTTCTACCCTATTGCATTGTTGTTGTCATTATCGCCACACCGGTCATCAAACATAACCACCGCACCTCGTTGGTAGCCACCCCACCTCAGCAGACAAAGCCACCATGCCTCACTAGTTGTTGGGCGTCGATTGCTGGGCACGAGATCGAATCCGGTCGCCGTGCACATGGGATGAGAACAAGGGTAGGCTCTGGACGCCATCGGATCTGGTGGCCCTCTACCCCACCTTGCCAGACACAGCCATCGCGCTATCTGTCGCTTGCGAGAGAGAGGAGAGAGATGGAGAAGTGCGAGAGAGGAGAGAGTTGTGAGAGTCAATACCGCCTGCCGCTTGCGCTTGTTGGATGCTAGCAATCGGAAGATTGTAAGCTAATCCCGTAATCCGTCAAAGGGTATAGCGTTTTCTTTCTATAAGGGCATCTGTAGTGTATGAGAATAGAGGGTCTTAAATCACCTTAAGGTCAGCCTTATACATTATAGAGTTGACCTTAAGAAGGATATAAGCAAAAAAGGCTTAAGGCTGGTCCTCAAGCTAAAGACCTGGCTATAAGCATTAAAATACAATTTTTCTTTATCTGTCAAGTGGGACCGTCTTAAGGCCCCTTAGGTTATATACACTATGGAGTTGGCCTTAAGGTTTAGATGGGACCCACCTTAAGATCCCTTGGGTTATATACACTACAGATGCCCTAAATAATAAGCGAATGAGTCCCAACTTTTTCCTTACCCAGGAGAGGAATCCAAACTCGAGTAGGGCTCGAGCGGAGAACCAACCAGACTCCTAGCGAGAGTTGCCGCTGATATTAATGGCCATGTTCTTTCCAGCTTCTAAAAGCTATTTTTTGGCTTTTCTACAGTAACTATCTTTTAAACGGAGTATTTTTTTCAAGATAGAGTCTACTAGTTAATTGTAGTATATACTTTATATCAGCAAAACCGCACGTGAGTTTCTGTTACTCTATAATGTCTTGTACAAACAGCTCAAAAACCACAAACCGCAGCTAAAAACCATAAGCCGCAGCCAAAAAGAACATGCCCATTGTGTGTGGGTGGGCTTCCCTACGATCACATTTCAGAAGTCATTTAAATTGGGCCCACGTCGGGGCGGGCTGCCTACGCCCCACCCAACATGGGCTGCCGCAGTTCCAGTGTCGACCCAGCCCACGGGCTTCAGCGCCGCCGTGATTTAAGGAAGGTATCTAGTTCCACAACGCGCATAAACCTCTTTGCAGCCGAACGGGACTCGATTATTCGATCGATCGATTGCTCTCCGCGAAGATTCTTTTGAGTTCGAGTCACTCCTCCCATCGGAGAGGGGAGATGGTGGTGATCGAGCCGGAGCGGGAGCCCGAGGCCGAGGAGGCGGCGCGCCCCTCCTCGCCGGCGGCGGCGGGCGCGGCCGGCGGGGAGGCGGAGGAGGGCGAGGAGGCCTTCGAGGACGCGCTCACCGACGAGCAGATGCGGGAGGTAGTGCCTCGGGCATCCCATCCACCCCATCCTTTGCCTTTTCCCTTGCTTTTGCGAATTGCTGCGCTCAAATCTGGGGTTCCGCTGCTAGTAGCTTCAATTAGGGCATGTCGGTTTCGTGATGATCTCGTCACTGAGGGAGGGGCGTGCGGGAATCGATTGTTTGATTGGGGCGTTGTTGAGGTGAAGGAACAGACAGCAGGTTTGAGGTTGCTGCCGAGGATTCCACTGGTAGACTGGTAATAGTGATGAACCCCTCACTTTCCCCTGTTTAGCTTCTTAAAAATGTGAGCAACTAGAGGGTGTCGCAAGGATTAGTAATTAGTGCATAATAAGCTGCAATGTCATGAGATCTACTGATAGGTTCTGCTGTTGGGATAGCAGCTAGTGAATTTAGCTTCTCTAATTTGGTAGATCCTTCTGATGTCCTTGTGAAGAAAGCATTTGGAGCTGCCTTCCTAGAGGATATTGCTGTGTTTAATTCTTAGTACAAATGTGGCTCCATAGGTTGATTTTATGATTCAGTAATCTCAGGCCTTATTAGGCAAATATTTGATTTCTGGTTATACAAAATTGCAACAAGGGGGGTTGAACTGAGTGCAATACAGGCTAGCTGTCTGCAGGACAATTAAGCATATGCACGTGAGATATACAGAGCTTGTAGTGACGTTTAAGGATTCCTGCGGTGGTATGTGCTAGGTGGAACCTGTTCTTGAAATTTTACTTGCTGTGCTACTTCTCGCAGCATTGCAAGATAATGATCACCTTGTTCTTATCTGTAACGAATGCAAAACTAGGTAGCAATGATCAACCAACTAGATTTTTGTGTTGATAGATTGTTTGACTGGTCGTAACTGCCAGTACATAGTACTAATCAGCAATGAGATTGACCAGCTGTTAGCAGCCTTGTAGAAGCTATTGTTTGGATCTTATTATATTGTTGATTTTTTTGTCTATCAATTCGGTGTCAGTTATTCTCTAGCATCATGTTGGTGAGATTTATTGCTTTCTGGTAAATGATTTCTCTTTGTACTTGTTGTAGAAAGCTAGAAGCCAAGCAAATGATGCAAAAGCAGAAGGAAACAAGCTTTTTGGTGCTGGAGAATATGAGAACGCATTATCAGTATATGAGATTGCATTGCAAATTTCTGCTGAGCTGGAATATGCTGAAGATATACGCTCAGCATGCCATTCAAATCGTGCAGTATGCTTCTTGAAATTGGTAAGCCGTTTTCCTTATTGGTTCATAACTTTGGAGGACATAGTCAAGTTTCCATGCTTGTCATCATTGCTCATTTTCATTGATGTGAAAGTACGCTGGTGCTGTAATGGTTATGCTTGTGAAAGTACGATGGTGCTGTAATGGTTATGCTTATTACATGAAGATGGTACCCTACCATCACTATAGGTATCCTTTAGCTCTACCTTTTATCCCTTCATGATGTACAGTCACCAATCAGCATGTCCTTGCTTCCCTGCATAAACTTGCTAGAAAACACTGTCAAGAAATATGCCGCATAAACTTGCTAGACTAGGCCAGGTTTGTCTGGTACATGGTAGTTAAATCTTTTATCTGTTGAAGTTTTGCTAAAATGTCATGCTTTACTAGTCTAGATTTCATATGCTTTTTACTCATGATTTCACTCTCTCAATTATTGTCTTGGATCAGCACATTCTGTTGAATAATTTATTTATTTTATTCACATCTTATTACAAGCAAATCCCAGTGCTGATTTCGTGTAATTTAGGGGAAATATGACGAGACAATTAAAGAATGCACCAAAGCACTTGAGCTGAATCCTTCGTACTTGAAAGCCTTGCTCCGGAGGGGAGAAGCACATGAAAAGCTGGAACACTATGATGAAGCTATTGCTGGTTAGATTTTATTTTCATTATGTGCTTCATATAGTCAATTCCACATCATTGCATTCGACATGAATGTTAGTTTTTATGTCATTTTTGAAGTTCACTAGTGCTGAGTATTGTCTATTCCTCTTCGCAGATATGAAAAAAATTATGGAGCTAGATCCTTCAAACGAACAAGCCAAGAGATCACTGTTCCAACTTGAGCCACTAGCAGCTGAGAAAAGGGAAAAGATGAAGGAAGAGATGATCGGTAATATTTTCTTGGATATTAAGAACAGCATTATCTACATTTATGATTTCAATGTATCATGGAGCTGTAGGCATCATATATGTAAAGCTGTGTTTCCAATTATGCTAGTTAGTTGCAGGATTTCATGCAAAACATTGTATATACTTGTCGGCACAATCTGTGATAAAAAGTGCATAGCAAGGAATGTACTGAAGTTTAACATTGCTAATACAACTTCTGCTTAACAAGAAATAATTATTTAGATATCCTTTTTTTGCCATCAAGACTTGCCTATTTTATGTTGATTAGGTCACACTCTATTCTGTATCCTTAGCTAGTGACATTTGGCTTCATTTTTGCACCTTTTCCTTATCTCAAATAGTCAAATTATGAACCCACTTTATCTGTTGCAGCAAAACTAAAAGATATGGGGAACTCTGTGCTGGGACGCTTCGGAATGAGTGTCGACAATTTCAAAGCTGTTAAAGATCCAAACACAGGCTCATACTCCATTTCGTTCCAGAAGTAACATGGGGTAATGAAGTATTGAGGTGAATATGGATAGGTGCACGTTCAGTCACTACTCCCTGGAATGTTCATGGCAACTGTTCGAGGTGCTTTTGTATCAATAGGTTGTTTACAGTCAAATAATCCTGCAGATCAATCTGAAGATGGCGCATGAATGTGAGCAATCCTGGGTTGATTTCGTGTACTAGCTGCCTGTGAGATGGTTGTTCGATGAGCAAACTTGTATGATAGTGGGGTTTTCCTCATTACACAGTTCTTGCTCGCTTGAAATGTTAAATGTCTTCCTGTCATGGGATGGTTTCTATTTTGCTTTGTGACTACACCTTTTGTGTTATAGAATTGCAGTTACAGGCCCTTGCCTTCTCAGCTCAGCTCTTTTGCTTCATTGTAATTTTATTGTGCCCTTGTCATTATCTTTTCGTGGAAAGAGATAAAGCATTTCGTTGAAAAGCCATATGCATTCTCAATTTCTCAAGGACTAGAGGAGCAAAACTACTTGGCATTCAGGCTCAAAACTCCGTAGGTCCGGGGCCATAATTGTCGGTGCAACACGCTCCAAAGATTTCATATCAGAAGAAAAGAATTGCTTAACACATGGGAGAGGAAGACAAGTTTTTTTTATCACAAGGACCAACAATATTATCCAAGCCAAACAACAAAAAACTTCATAAATTAAGGGTTTAATGGTCAATACTCAATACTTGTAGATTTTACTGGTCAGTATTTGTAGTCGGCGACTTTGTGATCAATACTCGTAGACTTTGCAGTCTACTGTCATTGCATTAGGCTTTGCGGTTGGTTGTCGTAGACCTCATGATCGGTAGTCTTAGACTTTTGCGATCGGTTATCATAGGTTTCACAGTCGATGCTCGTAGACTTCATGGTTGGTACAAGTGCTTCAATTCTTGCTATCTTCGAGTACTTCGAGTACTCGTGTTAGGCCAGCGGTATGGCTGGTTGGTGGTCGGTACTTGATAGTTGGAAGGACTCGATACTCGATAGTCATAAATTTTGCTGGTTGGTTGTTGGAGGCGTAGCTATGAGTAGTCGTTACTCAATGGTTTTGTGGTCGATAGCGATGCTTGTTATTCCTGAGTGTTTTGAGCAGAGTGATGGTAATTCCCGAGTACTTGTTGTTTTTCGAGTACTCATTAAGCTAGCAGTCATAATGAGTGGTCTAAGGTTGATTACTGGATAGCGATCAGATGTGTGGTCATGGATGTCCTGGTTGATGATCATAGATGACCTAGTTGATGATCATAGACGACCTAGTTGATGGTCGTGGAAAATTTGGTTCTTGTCTATGAGTAGACGAGGGTTGTGTGGTTTGTGTGTGCTGATGACGATCAAGTTGGAAAGAATTTGTGCCGGAAAAACGTTCTTGGTCTTTGCATGTGCAGGTGGGCGTGGAGACGATCATGGTCGGTGATGAGGAGGATCGAGACTAGGATGGGGAAGTCTGAGGGCCAGGCGATCGCGAATATCATGCGAGATGGTCAGGCTCACGCTAGAGCATGTGGAGATCAAAGGTGGTGATTCGTGATGAAGCTACGGGTGGTGCGGTCCAGGAGGCTTCGCATGAGCGATGATGGTGCGTGATGAAGATACAAGAGGTGTTGTTCTGGAGGCTTCATTATGTGTTGGGTTAGAAGCTGTGGATAGAGTTCATAACTGAGAAGAATGAGAGTTTGAATAAAACTCATTTCGAAAAAATTACGGGTCCATTGATTTGAGAAAGAAATAGAGTTTTGTATTCGTGTTTGAAGTGGACACGACTGGTACGTTAGCCTATAAAAGTAGGGAGAAGCTCAGGGCTAACGTGTGGCTTTTGAGAGAGTTCTGGTGCGGTTCTGATAGGGCTTTCATCGAGAAGGTTTGTAGGGATGTTTGTGAAGGCACTTTGTAAATTCACAAAATTTCAGTGATAAAGTTAGTCTTGAATCTATCTAGTTCTTGATTTGCGTAAAGTACACTGGTGATTGCTGGTGGTTTGGATCATACAACGACGAGCAAAGCGATCGGGTGAAGTGGTTGAACAGATCGATCAATTGAGTGAAGAGGTTGAATAGATCGGTTGATTAAGTGGTCGTACACTGGGCATCTGATCAGATGATTGGTTTTCGAGTAGTCAAAAGCGTCATCAATCGTCTCGAAATTTTGAAAAGACGGCAACAATCATTCACCCCTCTCCGATTACAGTAATCAATCCTATAGTAAGTTACCGTTCCTTCCCTACACAAGTACATTTATGCCATCTCAGCTAATGTAGTTGTGCATGTGTATGTCATCGTCATGTGCATGCATGATCTTCTGCAGAGTCTTCGAATCGGAGGTGCAAGCAGCACGGGGGTGGCCGCACAGGCGTGGTTGATCAGAAGTGCAAGAAGGGAATGGCCAGAGCCACACCGACAAAGAGAGAGAGCAGAGAGGATTTGCGAGATTGAGCAGGCGAAGCTGATCCAGGCACGAAAGATGGTCGAAGACTAGGTTGTTCGTCTTGTAGGATTGCTCGTGCTTACTGCTTCACTGAGTTTGCACTATTTCATTTTTGTAGGATCGTATGACGAAATCAGAGGGGGGGTAAATGATTTCCACCACTTTTTGGAGTCTCCTGATAGTCAATGACAATTTTCAATCACTCGAACAACCACACCATTCAACTGCTTCGATCATCCTTGCACGTGGTCGCGCACTTCAACCCAATTGTAATTGCCAGCAATCTTCAACGAATCACGAACTAGATTGACTCAAGATAGATTTTATTGCTAGATTTTTATGGATTTACAAAGTGATGTCACAAAACACCCTTAAAAGCCTTCTCAACAAAAGCTCTCACAAATCGACACAGGCTTTCTCCTCGAAATCCCTCTCCTAAAACCTCTCTTACTTTTATAGGTTAATGCTACAAACCATGTCTACCTCAAATACAGACTCAAAACCTTATCTCTATCGAAAAACAAGGGACCCGAAACCCTTCCGAACATAGATTTTATTCAAACTCTTCCTCTTCCAAACTACGGACTCCATCCGTAACCTCCAATCTTATCGCGTGACGAAGCCTCCAGAACAGCTCCTTCTATAACTTCATCACACACCATCACAACGTATCGAAGCCTCCAGAACACACCTTCCATATCTTCGCTACGTATCAACAATCTCTGTGTCGAAGCCTCCTAGATCGCACCGCCTGTAGCTTCTCCACGAATCAACATCTTTAATCTCCATGTGCTGCAGCATGAGCCCAACCACCTTGCGTGACATCCTCGATCGTCTGGATCTCAGACTCCCCCATCCTAGTCTATCCTCCTCGTCGCTAACCATGATCACTTCCACGCTCACCTGCACATTAAAGACCAAATAAATGTTTTTCATCGGCACAAGTTCTTCACAACTTGACTGACATCAGCACACACACGTAAACCACACTCTTAACCAACCATCATCCACGACCACAAACTCCATCACTACCCAGAAATATGCCTCAGATCACTTATTATGACTGCTAGCTCATGCAGCACTCAAAAATCACAAGTACTTGGAAAATATCATTGCTCTGCTCAAAACACTCAGAAATAACAAGCATCGCTACTGACCAGAGACATCGAGTACCAACTACCGAGTATCGATCACATACCACAAGTCTTCGACAATCGATCACAACACCTACAACAACCGATCACCGACCATCGATTACCAAGTCCTTCCGACTACTGAGTACCACGACCATCAAGCACCAGCAAGTCATCCCACTGGTCTAACATGAGTATTCAAAGTACTTAAAGATCACAAGAAGTGAAGCGCTCGTACCGACAAAAAAGTCTACGAGTAGCGACTGTGAAACTTACGGCAACTGATCGTAAAACCTTCAACTACCGATCACGTGGTCTATGACAACTGACCAGAAAATCGAAGACAATGACCGCAAACCACGAAGTCTACGAGTATGATAGCAGTCTACGAAGTCTACAACCATCAACCGCAAAGTCTACGACTATTGATCACAAAGTATACGACTGTTGAGTACAAAATCTACGACTATCAAGTACGACCAATAGAGTCTATGACCATGAAAAAGTACTATAGCTACGAGTACCTTTAGCAGTCATTCTGTCGTGGTCAAAGTCAAACGTGGTCGAAGCCGGATGTGGTCAAAATCAGTCATGGTCGGAATGTTATATTCATTACCGTAGTCAAATCCAAGCATAGTTGAAACAGACGTGGTCATTCTTCCGTAGTCGTACTGCGGTGCTCGTACTGCCGTTGTTGAAAGCTGCAATGGTTGAAGTTCGTCGTCATCGAAGTTGGATGTGGTCATAAACGACTCTGAGTAGTCAAAAACATCAGCTGGGCCATCGCTCTTCGAGGTCAAAGCCAGCCATGCGATCCTCCGATGCCAATCGAGTGACGTCCGATGTTCTGATGGCACTCGAAAGTCGTCCAATGCGCTAATGCTTGTCGGACATGGTCTAATACTCCGTTGCTACTCGAAAACTATCGATGCAACTCAGACCTAATCAGACTGGTTCGAAACTACTCAAAACAGACCAAAACTACTCGGAGCAAATGAAAACCACTCATACATGACAAACCACTTATAGCAAGCCAAAACCACTTGAAACAACTAAAACCACTCGGAACCGATTAAAACCACTCAGAGTAGACTAAAACATTAGACTACAATCAATCCAAGCTTTCGTGAACGCAAATTCTAAAACAAATTAAATGTTAATTATTTATTATCATTTTAATTATGATCATTTGTATGGGCTAACACTTTTGTTTGGGTGAAATGAACGGGACTTGCGGGCGTGTTTTGTTGTGGCTCTGATGTCCTGGCTCGGTGACGGTGACGGTGATGCTGATGCTGATGTATGGTTAGTGGTACTTCAGTACTTGCGTTGATGAGCTTGTTTTCTGTACATGTTTTGCTGCATGTTTTTGGCTCAAAGCTCGCCTAGTGCATCTAACTGTCCACTTTAGGGTGGATTTTTTGGCAGTGGATTATTATTTTTAGTTTTAATGTGAATATTTATTTAAACGAATCGAATGCTAATAAATTATTTTAAAATAATTATCTTTATAAAACGATTAGAAACAACGACGATGAAACCGTTATTTATTTATTAATTTGAATGAGGCTATAAACCATAACCTTACAATCGTTGTGGACTTTGGTGGGCAACTTCTTGCGGCTCGGGTACTTGTTTAAGAGAAGCTATAAGGATATATACAATAATATAGATTACTGTTGTCTATAATATTCTTTACATCATTTATAGATGGCACTAAACATAGCTCATACAATATGTTATCTTTTTCATGTCTGTATAGACGGTTTCTTCATGACATAATGTGTCTTATTTATCGTATTATAGTCGACTATTGTATAAGAGATGGCTCAATTGTTTATATTCTCTCTTCTCCACGTCATCTTATATTCTATGTAATAAAATTTATAGATAATTGATATTATATTATTGTACATGAAATAAGTCCTAACCTCGTAAAAGTTCCTGGACTTTGGGCATCCTCGTTGCATGCCTTGTCTCTTCGCACAGCAACTCTCCCGAGCAAAAGGAGATTATGGAGTGCCCTTTTGTCCCCTTTCTATGATGACAGGATGCCAGTTTCGTGGAGTGGCCGAGTGGCTGCTCAGTTGGCCTCCGGGGTTAAGCAAGCCATGCACAGCTTAACGTCGATCGTATGGTTTTGTAATTTGTTTATGGATTGGCTAAAACATGAGATACATAGCCAATTATCGCCCAGTTGGGCGAAAAAAATAGCTTATGACTGAAATTTTACTGTATTTGATTGAAATTATAATATAGCTGATTGTGGTTTATTTAGCCTAAGTAAATTTTAAAAAATTTAAAAATAAAGAGCATGTTAGCCTATCACAAACAATGCAAACGAATACGGGAAAAAGAATCGACAAAAAAGCTAAAAAAGCCAAAAAATTAGAAAAGATGAAACTTGTGAATAGTAAAAAATAAGTCAGAAGCTCAAACTGAAATGAGCACGGACTTAAATATGAGGTTATGGTTGTTTATATTGCAATGGTTTTTTGTATTGTAACTGCTGTTAACTTTTTAACGTAATTAAAGTTATAAAAATAAAACGACAATTCCATTACAGACAACAGAAATGTATAAAGGAAAAGAAAGAAAATACAAAAAAAAACCCCAAAATGTTAAAAAAAATTAGAAAAAAGATGAAATTATAAAGTTAGAAGCCAAAAACTAAACCTCTAACAGGCGGGCCAAAATCATTCGATTATTTAATCAAAGAATAAGAGTAGCTTAATTGATTGTAGGAAGAGCCATCCATAATAAACTTTGTTACACCACACCATCAGTTCGTGCTCTTTGCGCAACGCAGCTGTCTGACAATCCAAGTTGGCCACACTTTCACTGCCACGTGTCATCTTGTGGCCCCACTGAACTCAGAGGAAGGGCAGCTATTACTACTAGCATGCCAAGCTGCTCGTTCGAGGAGCAAATTTGGTGCAGCAGTTGCCAGTCAGTCGGTAGGTGGGTTTCACTTCCTAAGGGCCTGTTTGGATGGACTATGACTAATTGTTAGCTAGAATTAGTTGTTTGGCTGGTTAAAGATTAGCCCAGTCCTGTTATACCCCTATGCATGGTGGTCTGGGAGGGTTGGTGTGGGTATAACGTCTTTTTTCCATCCGGTTGGTCCTTTAGCCCTCATTAGCTGGGTTTGATGGACTAGTTGGCTAACAACTAGTTGGGATTTTGGTTAAACTTTAGCCTACCCATTAACCCTCCTGTTTAGATCTCAATGGCTAAAATTTAGCAACTAATTGTTAGCCAAGAGATCCAAACGGGGCCTAAGCTCGTGCAACCACGCAAACACCGAGCCACGAAAGAACGTTCCAAGACGACACAGACCAGGACTGGAAAAGCCGCAGGAAGTCGGGAGCCGAGCGCGGGCGCGGCGCCCAACAGAACCCGCGAGCTTTCCAACCTCCAACCCCTGTGCACTCGTGCCCGTGCCGTAGCTAGTGCTGCCGTCCTGCAGCGCAGCCAGGCCACGGTCAGGTCAAATCACCATTCAACGCCGTCCGCATCAATCGAAATCACGTATCCCACTCCTTCAATCCGCCTCTGCGCCGTGTCTTTCTGCCCATTTCTGGCGTCCCCATCTCTGCTCAGCTGTTTTCGCTGCGTTTTCAAGCCGGAGGCGGGCGATGGCGTCGGGGGAGTTGGCGTGGATGGCGGAGGTGGCGGGCGAAGAGCTGGCTAAGCTGGAGGCCGCGCACCCCGGCCGCTTCGGCCTGCTCAAGGCCGAGCTCAAGCGCCTCATCGCCGAGCCCGGCTGGGACGCCGCCGCCGCCTTCCCGCTCGTCTCATATGACGACGGCGTCGCCTCCGTCACTTGCTCCGCTCCTATGCGCTTTGCGTGCACCCAAGGTCTGTCTTCCACGTGGGTGTCTCCTTCGATTGGCAACTAGTGGTTGTGGTCACCGTGAGATGCCTTGCAGAGTCTTCGAGCCGGAAGAGGAAGTGGGAAGTCGGTGGCGTGGTTGGGCAGGAGGACGGGAGTCGGAGGAAGAGAGCGGCGTCCGGAGGGAAGGACAGGGCGGAGATGGCCATCGAGCGCGCGGAGAGGTGCTTGACGAGGCTTCGCGACATCAAGCAGAGCTTGCTTGGCTTCACGCCTTCACGGATCGAGAAGGAATAGAAAAGGAAGGAACGCAGAATTGACATAGTGGTTGGAAAATGGAAGATTGGAAGTAGCCTTTATCAATTTGCTCTATATTGTTTGTCTGTGCAGAATGGGAAGTGGCATCACTTCCTCGATCCGGTGGCATTCGGGCGTGTTTGATAGACATCCACACTTGCCACAGTTTGCCAAAGCGTGGTATGCCATACATTTTATGGTAAACAAAGCGTTGGTTTTTGACATAGAAATGAGTTGAATTTTTTTGTACGGATAATCTATTTTTTATTCGAAGTTACAGAAATATACCTGCGGGAAATTTTTTTACAAAAATAGGCTCCAGTCGCCCAAAGCCCAATGGGTGGGCGACTGGAGCCTTTCGCCCAACCCAGCAGCGATAACTGCAAAATCTTCCAACCGTTGGGCGATTAATTGTAGTCGCCCCACCGTTGGGCGACTTTCCTCCAGTCGCCCTCCCATTGGGCGACTTTTATGCAGTCGCCCAATGGTTGGGCGACTGCACTCAGGCTTTCGCCAAAAATAGTGAAAATTGGTGGAGCTGTTCTTCATACATCCAAAAGTCTCCAAAAAAATTTAAGCAATTTCGGCCACGGGATCAAAAGTTATAGCATTTTTAATTGAGGCCGAAACGAATTCGAGTCCGTTTCTGACACACCTTCAGTAAAACGGGCATAACTTTTGCATACGGTGTCCGTTTTCGACGTTCTTGTACTCGTTGGAAAGCTAACGACGAGCCCGATCCAAAAAACGACCAGCTTGCGCTAGTCGCCCTCCAAGACCCCGAAAATTGGCCATCTTTGGACCTCAACCTGCGTCGCAAGTTTTTGGTTTCTGTTTTTGCCCTTTTTCTTGGTCTTCCTTTCGGAATTTGGATTTTGCTTCAACTGAAAAGTTGTAGATCTTGTCGAAACCTTTCAAATGAGTATATATAAGTTATATAAAACTTAGCTATTTTATCTTTTCAGACTAGTTGTTTATATTTGCATCGGTATATAAAACTTGTAATAGGGAGTATTACAGACGGTTTGTATGTAGAACCGTTTGTGATAATCTGACTGTTGGGCCCATCAATGCTCCTCAATCCAATCTTAGCACAGATACACGAATTATCAATAACATCAAAATATTATTTACTATCGTATGTACCGATCGTTCTACGGTCAATCGTTCTTAAAAAAATTTTAAATTTTTTTACACACCTACAACATATAATGAACATAAAATTTTATTACAACTCCAGCAAATTTTTTACCAGTTTAAAAGTACAAAATTGAAAAAATTTAAAACATTCACGGGGGACCTGAGTGCAGTCGCCCAACCATTGGGCGATTTTCATGCAGTCGCCCAATGGTTGGGGACTGCATGAAAGTCGCCCAACAGTGGGGCGACTGCAATTAATCGCCCAACGGTTGGAATATTTTTCAATTGTCGCTGTTGAGTTGGGCGAAAGGCTCCAATCGCTCAATCATTGAGCTACTGAAGCCTATTTTTGTAAAAAAAAATTCCCGCGGGTATATTTCTGTAATTTCAAATAAAAAATGAATTATCCGTACAAAAAAATTCGAAATGAGTTCTCGGTCTAACCTGCCTTAGACAAGTGTGGCAACATTTAGCTCTTACCGCTATGTCTGATAATTTTTTAATAGATTTAGGTGCCGTTTCCAAGAGTTTCTTCTGGTTTATAATCTTGACTGTTGGTTTTGGACTGTAGTTATATTCTAACGACCGATAGCTTTAACCTTGACTGTTGGTTTTGGACTGTAGTTATATTCTAACGACCGATAGCTTTTTCTAAGTCGTTTAATTAAAAAAAATTTAAAAACCGTTATATCTTCATGAACAATAGGAAAAAAGACAAAAATAAGCTAAAATAAACTAAAATTGAAAGCCAACGTGTTCTAAATGACTTCTAGTTTAAATAAGTCGAAAGCAAAAATAAAAGACAAGCTGCGGGGCCTTAGGTGGTGATCATTTGGGCTTTTTTTGGTGGCTTAAGCACTGTAGCTGGCTGAAAAAAACACTATAGCTGACAGAGGCTTATTTAGCATAATTAAATTTAAAAAGTTAAAAAAAATATAAAAAATATGTTAGCCCATTACGTATAATACAAACAAATACGGGAAAAAAAGAACCGGCAAAAAAGCTCAACAAAAAGCCAAAAGTTCAGAAAAAACGAAATTTATAAATAGTGAAAAATAAGCCGAAAGCTAAAAGTTAAAGCCAAAACAATCACAGCCAGTCAATAAGGAGAGGCATATACCCCCACCCCCAATAATGGATTTTTGAGATGTAGTCATTACGAAGTAAAGAAGGGAAGACTACGATATGGGTTACACAGAAAGAAATGAAACACATTTATTGCATATATGGTGTTACAAAAGGGGTGCTCAATAACCATGAAGAACAAAGAGCATGAATGAACTATGGATTACATGAGATATGTCCCGTATTGTCACTTGACTTGCCTTAACTAATGTCGAAGGTTTGGTAGTTGTGTGCAATGAAGAGTCTCTTTGTCGTTTCTAAGAATTAGCTCACATGGAGACGCTTGCTGCCAATGCTTCATCTTTCGAAGAAAGCCGTAAGGTAGTTCTTTAGCTGGTTATTGGCAGTGAGATGTGGTAGGAAATGGACGGTTATGTCAAGAGCACAACAACACACGTTTTCCTCATCTTTCACACGTGGTAAGCTGTCAAGAGCACAACAACACATGTTTTCCTCGTCTTTCACACGTGGTAAGCCTATCTTCCAGTTGAGTGAGTAGGTCCACATGTTAGTTCCTGAAGCATCCGACTGGTAAGTGACCAACGCCTAGTGTAAGGTAGGCATATAATCCTTCGGGTGGTACTCAGAGGCCACCGACTGGGTTTTATCTCGATGGCTACTGTAGACATCATGCTATTTATTATGGACTAGTTAATTCTCATTAGCTAGCCCTCTAACTTTAAGTGGAAATGTCTTTGTTGAGAAATATAGTAACTACTAGTCGGAGAAGACATTTTCGACCACATTAACTCTCAACTAGATTATGACATGGCCAAGGAGATTTTTTCAATTCGAGTTGTAAAATAAATCTCATTAATTCAAATGGAAATGGAGAAAGGGAGGTGAATAGCTGCACAGAATTTAACCTGTTAAGTGCTGTTACCAAAAATTTCTGCTTGTTGTGCTCTTCTTGATCCCACCAATCACGGCAATTATAAATTCGTGGGAGGGGGTAAAGATATGGACTTCACAACTTCCCTCGAGTCTTCTGTTGGATCAAGGATAAAAGACTATATGAGGTGAATAGAAGGTTTTAAAATTGCTTTGCCTAAATCACAATTTTAATACAAGTACGAACTAATAAAATCATTTTGCACAATGCAAGGCCTAATATCTCTAAGTCTTGCTACAACACCGCAAAGCTAAGACTAGACAAGATACACATTTAGCTAAGCAAGAGAAGAAATTTATTACTAGAAATGTAAATGCCGAAAGTTAAGGGCAATAGAGTTAAACCACATGAAGAACACGAGAATTTTTTTTGTGGTCTCGAAGGCTACCGATCCTCACTAATCCACGTTGAGGGAACTTGAATGAATCAAGCCAGCTCCTTGCCCAACCTTAAGCATTTTCTCAATTCACTAGGTAGCTCTTTCCCGCTCTGGGAGGTGAGCTCTAACTTTCATAATCGCGTCGGGTCTCTTCACAATCTTCTTGAAGAGATCGCTGTGCCAACTCCTCCAAGCCATCTAGGTGTCAGCAATCACCAAGAGTAATAGGCCAATAACGATTGCTTGAAGGTCTTCAAGTATCATAAAGATCAACTAGATGATGCAATGCACTTGAATACTCTCAACAACCTCAAAGAGAGAAAATAATACACTAGAGTTGATGTCACGGATGCAAGAACTTAAGAGTATTTAACGAGAGGGCTCTAGGAGAGCTTGCTTGCTACTGGTTGGGAGGTATTTATAGTCTCCACCCACCAGAATGACCATTAGGGATGAAATCCCTAAAAATCAAGTGGAGCGACACTACCACCATGTAGTGGCAGGTACTATCGCATCAACTATTCATCAGTGACTTATGGTTCATTAAATGCATAGAAACTGAGTTGCTTTGGCCCTCTCGCTCAGTTGCTCCTTTGGTCTGGTCATTACACACATTCAGCGAAACTGAGCATGAAGACTGTGTGGACGCAATCTCACTTACATAAAATTTTATTGCTCTCAGGTGTTGGTTGCACTCTATTATCATAATAAGGCTACCTCAACATGATTGATTTGAAGACTTTTTATGACAAATATAAAAATATCTTTTACTGAAATACTAACTAGAAGATTCTCTATAGTAATGTACATGATAATAGCACATGAAGCATATATATGCTAATTTGCTAGGCAGATATGCTAATTACACATTCCCAAGTATATTATTTCCATCACCTTTGTCACCACTAAGTATGATGCACATTATTATTATTATATAGTGTTCAAAAACCTCTAGTAATCATCTATTATCTTTTTACATTGTATAGTGTTCCAAGCGGGCTGGAATTTTCTACTCTAACACTAGATATCTCGTGTCAAAAACAAATCATAGCAACTACTTATGGTGGGACTTTTCAAATCTGAGCATTTAACCAAATTGTTGGCCTGTAAGGAGTCTAGTATAGTCATAAAGAAGCTTCATGAAATTTACACCTGGACACATCATCATGAAATTTGCACCTCGAGAATTCCATTGATTTCGACTACAACCATCATTCACTGAAATTAAACCTTACACTATTCAAGTTCAAACATCAAATAAATGAAAATATTTGCTACATTCAGGTCATGTTAGTCATGTATTCTGATACTATTCATGCAAGCAACATTTTGATACTCTACATTAACAATGGCTACAAATGTGTAGCAGCTAGCCATTTTTTCACAAGTGTAAATTACCATTTTTTTTACTGATAGAAACGCCATGAGCAAAATGCGGAAATGAACGATATGCCTTGGGCACTTTACATCTGTAAGCCTGTAACAACTAAAAGATCAGGCCAAAAGTTTGTAATACAGCGACGGCTGACAAATTAATATACTCATGTGTTTACTCATTTCTTGACTAAACAGTGGATTTTTTATCATGCTCCAAATCTAATTAATTAGGAACAAGGAGCAACCAAGAAATGACATCTAGTCTAGGGTTTAAGAAGGCAAGAACCTTAAGCAAGAATTGAAAGGTGGGAGAACGAATTGCGCACCTAGTTTCTAGCCTTTACAATGAGGGAGGGGAGAAAGACCGGGATAGGAAGAAGGGGCGGCGGACGCTCAGATCTAGTTGTCGCTAGCATTGCCCTTTCCTGTGTCGAGTATGGGTGGCGAGGGAGGTAGCGGAGGAACTTGAGCAGGCCCAGATCCGGCGACAAAGGAAGCTGAGAAGGTGTGGGTGTGTTGAGGATAACCTTAGTATGTGCAAGAGTAGTGAGTTAGGTTTTTGCTCTAAATGTCTGTATATATAGAAGAATATTATCACAAACGGCTAATACAGAAAACCGTCTATAATAAATTCTAACACAAACGGTTTTTACAAAATCTGTATGTTATAAATAGGTCATCACAGATGATTTTTTTTTATAAAAACCTTCTGTAATGTATCACTGAAAGCCTTTCACAAAACCCACCTGTGATAAGTTCATACATCATAGATAGTTTTTATTATGAACCGTCTGTGATGTCTGTGATATATCACAGACAGTTTGTGTAAAAAAAACCGTCTATGATAAGTAAGTCATCACTGACGGTTCTTATTATCGGTTGCAATATAAACGGTGACGCTAGTAAGACCGTCTAAGATAACTACGCTGCAGTTTAACACTAATAGATTTTGCAGAACCGTATGTAATGAGACATCCAGTATGACCTTCTCGTATTAGTAGATGGCCTAATTCTCTATGCTCTCTTTCCTTCAAATTATCTCGTGTCCTACGTGGTAAGCTTTACAGACAACTGACATCACACCATTAAACACGACCTAACCCACCCAACAGCTCCTTAAGTTCCTGTCCTACCGCTCATTTGCATAACACTATTAAGAGTCTTATGATACTTCTAATGTGTCACTTTTTGGTTGTGGATTTCAAGAGATGGGTATATATATAGAGAGAGAAATCCTTTTCCATACGGTAGTATATGCTCCTACCTTTCAATATACCGCATAAATAAACATATTATATATCTTTATCTCTTTTGGTATATTTAAATACTAAATCTAAAATACTCCAATATAACATAGTTGAAATTTTTTTATTAGAGCCTTTTATTTTTGCTATATACCCTTTTTCACAAGCGAAAAAGAATATATACATAAATTATGCTATAAAAATAAACTTTGATAAAAAAATTCATGGAACTTACTTTAAAGTATTGTATAATAATTATTAAAGTATGCTCAAAAGGATAAAAATGTATAATTTATTCGTTTAAATGGTATATGATAAGTTAAAGTACGTAGCCCCAGAAGTATGGAACCATTTTCTAAAATGATTCAATACTCCTAAGAGTATGTACTCCTACTTTTCATATACCACTTTAATAATAATTAGTAGATATTTCAAAGTGAGTTTCATAAAAAATTTTATAAAAATCTACTCTTTATAGCATAATTTGTATATATACTTCTTTTATACATAGAAAATGATATGTAGCAAAAATAAATAGCTCTCATGAAATTTTTTTAACCAAATCATATTAGAGTATCATAAAATTAGTATATAAATACACCAAAAGCGATAATAATATATAACATATTCGTTTTAAGTAGTATATTAGAATTAGGAGTACATACATACAGCAACACTTCACAGAAATAGCCATGAAACGCATTTGGAAGTGAGGGTTGTGCATAGTGGTACGGTCTGTCCTTGACAAGGCCGAGCAAGGCATGTCGCGGGAGGGGTGGGGGCACCCATTCACAGTGCACAACCGTGCACACGCATGCAGAACTGCACACAGATGCAATGGACTCCTGCAAACACACACAGAAGCAGATGCAATGTACTCCTGCAAACACACATAGACAGCAGGTACAGAACTTCTGCCCACTTTGCTCGCCCAGGCGCATCTGGCACACATCCACACGCAACAGGCTAGATAGACTGATCCTATGATGAAACGAGATCAGTTTAAAAAAATCTGCACATAAAGTCCCAACTCTCAACGCACATTTCCTGCGGCGGCAGTTTTTGTATCTTGTGTACACAGCGAGAACTAAAATGAACAATTTTTCCATCAAATAAACAGATTGTAAATTCCTTTGGTCTATTGATGTCTGTAGTATATCACAGTGGCACATAAACATTGTAGACCTTTTGAATGGATCGTCAACAAGTGAACCTGCAATCACATGAGCACTTCCGTTAGTTATAGGTAGAAACTATGTAAGCGGAAATGCAACGGCTCCATCACACTGGGCAAAGATGGGGGAATAAAAAAAAAATGAGCCAATGCACAAGCAAGCAGCATAACTGGTTAGTGTAGGTAAAAAAGATGAAGAAATTGAAGCTAGCACAGATTGAAACTTGTACGTAACCCACTTGTATGCCTAGTGTAATCTTATGGACAACCAGGTCTAACATGTTCTTCTGACAGTCTAGAGACGGCCGGGCCTCAAAACAATATCTATTATAGATGAAGTAGGCTATTGATTTTTTTCTATGTTTACATCATTGTCCTCTAGAATATACCAGCTGCTCTATGGTCTCTTTGCTTTTGAAATATAGCAGGTACCAAGAAAAATATGCTTTCACTGTCAAAGATCGAGACATTATTGTTCGAGAATGATGCATGTGAAACTTTGGTTTCATCAACATGCTTTCAAAAGGTAAACATCCTCTCGTTTCTAAATTACAAGATGTCAAAAACAATTTGTAGTAAGGTGTTAATGCGGTCAAAAGCTATGTCCTCAGAAAATGAATTGATTAATGGTGGCTATTTGGTTATACCATGCAGAAAGGATGAGGGAACAAAATAGCTGAACAAAGCAGCTGCTTGACTAGTCTCACCAAGCTGAGTCAATGGTTCTGCTGCATCAAGAATTAAACAAAAGTAACCACCAATTACCAAACCACAGATGATCATATAAAAGTTTTCCTTGGGACTGTGCGTGCAATCTAAAGTTAGAAAAGTGTCATTTATTACCAGACTAGAAGAAAGATGAGAAGGAAAGATTGCACAGAACATGGAATTTGAGCACTGTTCAACAATGCAAGCCATCATTTATGCCTTTAAGCTACCATTGTGTAATTGTTCAACAGCTAAACCAACAAAACAAGCAGGCATGGAGATCAGTCACTATAATTAAATTAGAAACCAAGGGAACTATGTAGGTAAGCAATTGTGAAGAAGAGCTAAATTGAGGACGATGGTTTCAAACACAGTAAGACAATAGAGTGACCTCCGAGAAACTTATCTGAATATATAATTACCCTTTCTGGAAAAGGAAGGCACATTTTCTTATATTGACTTATATTGGTCCTCTGCCTTAAAGTGAGACTTGCAACAGGAAACATGGCAGGAATGATACTAAGAGAGGAGGGACTAAGATGGAAGTAGGAATGTCAGAAGTTCCCTGTCACAGCCCTGGAATCCCTGGGATCTCAGTGCGTAGCCGTGACGAGTCGGTGGAACCCCTAGGCCTTGGCGGCGGCCAGGATTCCCCAGGTTGCTCGCCGTCAACCGGAACAGGGGAGGAGGAGGTAACTAAAGCTAATCTTCTTTATTACTTCTTGCCTCAATCGTTAAGGATACAAGGCTATATATAATACTGAATACTGCAGAGTCCAGCTCTTATACACCGAGCCCGACTCCTATTAGTATTGCTTAGCTAATAAACTGGAAACCATATCTAACTAGGATTCGGCGCCCTTCATCACGGCTTATCCTGATGCCGTCGATGGTAGACTATAACATCTCTCCCCTCCTCGCGAAGCAGCTCGTCCTCGAGCTGAAATGTTGGATAAGTCTCCTGGAAACTAGCCAATGGAATCCACGATGCATCAGCTACGGACATGCCGGTCCACTGAATGAGAATATGTTGTTGACCCTGACGCCGAGCAGTCTTCAGCGCGCGTAATGGAGTTGGAAGCACCCTCCCATGCTGGAGCAGAGGCAGCGGTGGAGGCGTAGGTGGGGGAGCACCTTGAAATTTCTTCAATAGCCCGACGTGGAACACATCATGGAGTTTTGTAGACGGAGGTAATTCCAGTTTGTATGCGACGGAGCCGATCTTCTGCAGAATTTTGTAAGGGCCAAAATATTTCGGTCCCAGCTTGCTTCCTGCTGCCAACCCAAGTGAAGCGGCCGGCCGATGAAGGAGACGCAGCCATACCAAATCACCCACAGCAAAAGTGATGTCACGGTGATGTTGATCGTAATACTTCCTGGCATACTCCTGAGCCTGAAGAAGACGGTCGCGAATATCTTGAAGGAATTGATCCCGGGTGAGTAAAGCAGCCTCCACAGCTTGTACCCCCGCCGTTCCCTTTTCATATGAACGCAATGTTGGTGGATCACGTCCGTAGACAACTTTGAACGGGGTTTCGCGCAATGCTGAGTGAAAAGAGGTGTTGTAACAGTACTCAGCCCAAGGCAACCAATCCAGCCATTGACGAGGACGATCTCCTGTTAAACAACGCAAATACATTGCAATGACTTTATTAACAGCTTCGGTTTGGCCGTCGGATTGAGGGTGATAAGCGGAGCTGAGGTGCAGACGGATGCCCGCAAGACGGAATAGGTCTTGCCAGAAGTTGCTGGTAAAAACTGGGTCTCTGTCACTAACAATGGATGTTGGTATTCCATGAAGACGCACAATTTCATCAAAGAAAACTCTGGCAACGGTTGTCGCTGAGTAAGGGTGAGCCAATGGGAGGAAATGTGTGTATTTTGAGAATCGATCGATGACCGATAGAATGACCGTTTTACCATGAACTCGTGGAAGACCCTCAATGAAGTCCATTGCAATGTCAGACCATGGCTGAGTAGGAATGTCTAATGGTTGCAGGAGGCCAGCCGGGTGTAAGTGTTCGATCTTGTTGCGCTGACAAACAAGGCAAGTGCGCACGAACTCCTGCACAATCCGTTTGGCGCCTGGTACGCGGAAATCCCTGCGCAACCGGCAGAGTGTTTTCTGGGTACCCTCGTGAGCTGCATGGGCCGACGTGAGGATGGTCTGAACCGAGGGTGACGAAGCTGGCACATAAACCCGACCAGAGTGGAGGATGAGGCCATCCTGTATGGACCATGGGGCGCCCAATTTACCGGACTCAATCTCAGACCGTAGTTGCTGCAATTCTGGGGTGGACACGACCTCATTGCGCAATTCTGGAAACAGGGCCAGAGCTGGAGAAGAAATGGCCATCAGACTTGTTGGAGGACTGTCGCGGCGAGATAACGCATCAGCGACGGTATTAAAACGGCCAGGTCGAAATTCAACCGTGAAATCATATCCGAATAGCTTACTGACCCAGTGATGCTGCGGAATAGTTGAAAGACGTTGATCCAATAGGAACTTTAAACTATAATGGTCAGTGCGAATGAGAAAGGCACGCCCCCATAAGTATGGTCTCCAATGGCGAACTGCTTGAACGAGACCAATCAGTTCCCGTTCATAAGCCGGTAATTTAGAATGGCGTGGAACGACTGGCCGGCTGAAGAACGCAATTGGTCCGAACCCCTGATGAAGCACGGCTCCAATGCCCGTTCCCGAAGCATCGCATTCAACAACGAATTGCTGTGTGAAATCAGGCATATGTAGCACCGGAGCTGCTGATAGTGCAGTTTTGAGAGCCTCAAAGGCTTGCTGAGCGCTGGGTGACCATCCAAAAGATTCTTTCTTAAGGAGATTGGTGAGGGGTGCAGCTATTTTCCCAAAATCGCGAATGAATTTGCGATAATACCCTGCAAGGCCGAGAAATCCCCGTAATGCTTTGATTGTCTTGGGTTGTGGCCAGTCTGCAATTGCCTGGATTTTGGATGGATCCATGGCCACTCCTCCTTCTGAAATCACATGGCCCAGGTAGGAGACGGATGACAGACCAAAAGAGCACTTCGACTTTTTGAGAAATAGTTCATGGTGCCGTAGAAGGAGAAATACTTGGCGGATGTGCTCCAAATGTTCTGACCAAGAGGGGCTGTAAATCAAGATATCATCGAAGAAAACCAAAACGAAGTGCCGTAAGTATGGCCGAAGAACATCCTGCATGAGGGCCTGGAATGTGGCGGGGGCGTTCGTTAATCCAAAAGGCATAACCAGGAATTCAAAAAGACCTTCGTGTGTTCGGAATGCCGTTTTAAAGATATCCTCTGGGCGCATGCAGACTTGGTGATATCCAGACCGAAGATCAAGCTTTGTGAAGAACCTTGCGCCCCGAAGTTCATCCAATAACTCTTCAACCACTGGAATTGGAAACTTGTCTTTGATGGTCAATTCATTGAGAGCTCGATAATCGACGCAAAAACGCCAAGTGTTATCATGTTTCTTTACTAATAAGACTGGAGAGGAGAAGCAAGAATTACTCCGCTGTATAATGCCGCGCTGGAGCATGTCGATGCACTGGCGTTCCAATTCATCTTTCTGATGGTGTGGATACCGGTATGGGCGTACTGATACTGGTGTCGCCCCTGGCTTAAGATGAATACGATGGTCGTGCGGCCGAATGGGAGGAAGACCTGATGGTTCGTCAAAGAGATCCTGAAATTCCTCTAGGAGAGGTTGCAGGGAGTCCAGGTCGGTCTGGACTAGGGCATGCACTGCGGGAGCAATTGTTAGCCCTTGCCATTGGACTCGGCGTCCTGCCAGCCAGAACATCATTGTGAGATCATCAAAATCCCAAAGAATTGGGCCAAGAGTCTTCAACCATTGGACTTCGAGAACGATGTCAAATCCAGACAAGGGTATGCCATAAGCTTGAATGCTAAATGGGATCTGGTTCACCATGAGCTGAAGATTACTGCAAAATCCTGTACATGGCAGTTTCTCGCCATTTGCTATGTGGACGCTGAGGCTCTGGCGGGGAATGAGTTGCAATGCCGCTGAGTTGATGGCCCTTGCGCTCAAGAAATTATGAGTAGAGCCTGAGTCGACGAGGGCAACAAAGGATTGAGTACCAATCTTGACTGCCAACTGCATGGTGCCTCCATTGGATGCCCCGGTGACTGCGTGGAGAGATATCTCAGGTGATGGTTCTCCGGCTTCAATGGCCTGTAGTTCCAATTGGTCCACGCCTGTGTCGCTATCCTCATTCATATCAATATATGCCAAAAAGGGTTGTTTGCAACGGTGCCCCGGCAGAAATTTGTCGTCACAGTTATAACATAAGCCTTTGGCGCGGCGGTCGGCTAATTCCGTTGGTGTAAGACGGCGAAATGGTTTTGCCGGACGTCCTCCCAAGGCTGCCCCAGGTGGTGGTGGCGCGTGTGATTGTCCTGGGGCCGGAGCTGGTGTAGATGGAGGTCGCTGCTGTGGGCGCCAAGGACGGGATGATGCCGCTGTGGTGGTCGTGATGTGCGCCCGACGCTCATAGGCGCGGGCGAGGCTCATTGCTACCTGGAGATTGGCTGGTTGTTGAAGTTCCACATCGGTTCGAATAGGCTCGATCAAGCCTGCGGTGAATATCTGTACCTGCTACAGGGGTAGCAACCGATCAGCCCGGCAAAGTAAGGCTAGGAAATTGGCCTGGAACTCGCTGACTGATCCCGTCTGGCGCAAACGGGTTAATTCCCCCAAGGGATTACTGCGAGTTGGCGGCCCAAACCTCATGTGGCAGAGGTTCATGAACTGGTGCCACGTTGGCTGTCCGTCGTCACGCTCTAACTGAAAATACCATTGCTGGGCGATCCCCGTGAGGTGGTATGCAGCGAGCCATACCTTGTCGCCCTCCTCTGTTCGCTGGCCACGGAAGAATTGTTCACATCGATTCAATCAGGACAGTGGGTCGTCTGTGCCATCATAAGTGGGAAATTCCAACCTGTGATATCTCGGAGCAGGGGAATATGCGTTGGATTGCAATTGCGGACGTGAGTTCATGGAGACTAATGATGGTGCCGGCGGTTGCTGAAGGAACTGTGGCACCGGCGCTTGCTGAAAGAACTGGGGTATGGGTGGCGGCAGGCGGAACATCGCGTCGCCTGTTAGGGCCGGGTAACCCTGCGTGGACATCATTGGTGGTGCGGAAGACATCAATGGGTCTATAGGGGCGGAGATGGGTGGCATGGAGATGGCGGCAGCAGATGAAGCTGGGTGGAATCCGGATGCAGCGAAAGAGGGGGCCTTCTCTGATTCAAGAGCAACGAGCTTGGAGTTTGTAGCGATACTCTGGCGAGTCAGATCGGAGAGCTTGTCCTGCATCTCCGCCATCTGCGCCTGGAGCGCTTTGAACATGGCGCCCACGGAGGAGGCGTCATCTCCAGAATCCGAACTGGGCATCGCTGATACCAAGTTGTCACAGCCCTGGAATCCCTGGGATCTCAGTGCGTAGCCGTGACGAGTCGGTGGAACCCCTGGGCCTTGGCGGCGGCCAGGATTCCCCAGGTTGCTCGCCGTCAACCGGAACAGGGGAGGAGGAGGTAACTAAAGCTAATCTTCTTTATTACTTCTTGCCTCAATCGTTAAGGATACAAGGCTATATATAATACTGAATACTGCAGAGTCCAGCTCTTATACACCGAGCCCGACTCCTATTAGTATTGCTTAGCTAATAAACTGGAAACCATATCTAACTAGGATTCGGCGCCCTTCATCACGGCTTATCCTGATGCCGTCGATGGTAGACTATAACATTCCCCAAGATGGCTTATAGTAGGAAAAGGAGGAACTGCATTTCAGCTATATGGACAGATGTTGATCAGATGAGTGAGATGGCTAAGCATACCACTATGGAAATTGCAACTTCCTCTTGTAGAGATATTTTTGGTCCAAATGTTGAAGGTGGGTGCTCAGAGATGGATAACTTGTGGGAGATGATGAAAATACAATGATGCTAATGACATGGTTCTCAATGCATGAATCCTAAGTTCATTACAAAGCAGTTGATCTTGATTGTTTGCTACATATTTTGTCAGAACTTCTGGTCCATAATCAAAAATATTTTCTAAAGAAATCTGAAGAACTTCCCCTCTAGAATGAACTATGTCATTATTTGGTTAAGGAAAAAGTCCATTCTTCGTCCCTCAACTCTTTGTGTGGTTTAATTTTCGTCCCTCAGCTGCAAAACCGGGTAAAACATGTCATCCAACCCTCAAAACCGTTTAGAACCCATCCCTCCCACTAGCAAAATGCAGTTTTGACCAAGTTTAACCCGCGTTGGATCCGAGCTAGCCAAAACGAGGTGGGGCCAGTGTGTCACTGAGTCCACGGATAACTCACGGGGTAGGCTGGACCAACGTGTCATTGAAATACTAAGCATTCTTCGTTTTTAATATAAAAATGAAGGTGGCCCCGCCTCATTTCGGCTGACTGAGATCTAATATGGCGTGCCACATGCATCAAACTCGGTCAAAACCACCTTTTGCTAGCAGGAGGGACAGATTCTAAATGGTTTTAAGAGTTAGAGAATGTGTTTTACGCGGTTTTGCAAATGAGGGACGAAAATTAAACTATGCAAAGAGTTGAGGACCAAGAATGGACTTTTTCCTTTGGTTAATTACAGAGGTCTGTGATATGTGTAAGGTGAAAACTTTGGCCAATCAATCTTCTTAAATGCAGCAAAAAGGCAATGGTCAACATTTCTACCAATATATTAATTACAGTATTGGTACCATTATATCTAACTTCCCAAATGCATTCAGAATACTGAATTGGACAGGAATGCTGCATAAAGGATTAAACAGGAATGCTGCATAAAGAAGGGCCCTCTTGTGTCAATGTGAAGTTATCAGCAGTAACCTAAGAAAAGTTATGAGCAGTAAACCTAAGAAAAGTATCAGTTTAGAAGGCTCAGACAAAAGCATCAGTTTAGAAGGCTCAGACAATGCAATCATATTTCCTTATTCCTTTTTAATCGTGAAACAGGCTATATATATGGTTGCTAGCTGGTAGAAAGGAAAAGGGCATCTTCATGTGTTAGATAGCTACCTAAGTTTTGGTAAACTTACATTATGGGGGTAAACCCAACATGTTCTCTCCAGCTATTACAGACAAAGCAACCAAAATCAAATGGCTCATTTACTGCTCTGAGCAAGCCTCTGGACCGCCTATGGACTTCAATGCAACTGAGATTTTCTATTTTCAGCAATAAAAGCAACAGCTGTAGACTGTAGATAGTCAACAAAATTATCAGGTTTAAGCGAAAATGAATGGCACTATGATTACTGGGGTTGATGTTTTGCAGATGGAATTAACAAAAGCTTAGTGCTTGGAAATAGTCTCTTAACTCGCAGATTAACAAGAGGTGTTTGCAAGCAGATGGCTTTCTTTCGTACTCCTGAACATGTTAATTGCAATCTATATGTAATTTTTTTTATCTGCTTAAAACTAAGGATCGGTTCATAATCATGTGATTTGAGAATGGAAAGCGAAAAATCAGCCAAAAATTAAGGCCTTGTTCTGTTAGATATGTGCATTGATAGGACCCTCACTAGGAAGAACCTAACCAGCATATATTGGCTTCTAAGGAAACTAGAGAAATTAGGTGTGCTGATGATACTGTGGAGTGTGGATCATCCGATGTTTCGCTGCTGCATTATTATTAATTTTTCTTGAGAAATTAGTGTTTCAATCAAACTAATGAACATCTACAAGTAACGGATTGGCTTGCTCGTCTCAAACATACTCCCAGTAATGCGTCCTTCTTGTGATATCAGCTGCCTACTGTCGAATACGAATTGCTTATTACAAACTTAGTAAGTCTGAATAAGCATATGCCACTGTTAGTCCGTTACCGTATGACGATTGAAGATCACTAGATCAGAGATGTGCGGTGTGCCTGAAAATGGACGTGAACAATCAAGTTTCTACTATTTCATCTCCAGCATTTCCTGCTTTATCAGGTTTTCTGGACTTCTTAAGAATTATATGCCCTTTTAGGATACCTAAATGACATTGCATTGTACCTAAGTTTCAACCAATTTGGATGTTTCTTTACCTTCAGTTAAGAAAAAACAGTAGTCCTAAAGTCCAAAAACACAGATGGAAGAAATTTGAGCTTCACTGAAAAGAGTGAATAGTTCTGAACAGGTTATAAACAACGAAGAAAATGGTAACCAATACAAATAGCTGTGTTTTACTGTGTGAATACCTCCAATTGATCACACATTTGTACTCAATTCTTGTTGCTGGGCACGCCTCCATCCTGCGAGCTGCTGTCCTGTGAGCTGCTGCCAGCGCCCCCATTGTTCCCACCCTGCTGCGGCGTTTGCCCTCCCAATCCACTGAACGGCCAGGGCAGTGACACGGTGAACCTCCTCTCTACCACCCTCGCATTCCCCCCCCTGTCCTCCCCTCCATCCTCAGTGGCACTAGAGCTCCCAGATGCAGCTGCAGCAGCGATGCCGACAGCTGACTGTGGGTTCGAGGTCTTACGGCCCTCATAATCAAGGTCATCGGTGGGCAGCTCGAACCGGCAGATGGGGCACGAATTGTGGAGCTCCAGCCAGGGCACGATGCAGTCAGCATGGTAGATGTGCTTGCAGGGCATCTGCTTGGCCCCCTCCCCAGGTGAGAAATCCTCCTTGCAGACGGCGCACTCGGCGCCCTCCGCCGCGGCGACCATCGCATCAGTCACGACGACGTCAGGGAGAGCGGACAGAGCCGACTTGGCAGCCGGCGGCGTGCCGTAGCGGTTGGGGTCGTTCTCGGCGAGCTGCTCGATGAGTTGCTCCAGATCCGGGCCGACGTAGTAGTCCCCGAAGCTTGCCCCGCCGACACGACCCAGGCCGGGGGTGAGGCTGACGCTGGCGTCGTCGAGGAGGACCTGGATGTTGGCGCCGCCCTCCATGAGGGTGTGGATGTAGTTCTGGAAGAACACGACCGGGTCGAAGGCATCGGGCTCGTTCTCGGGGGTCGCCGTGCCGGCGGCGGAGGCAGCGCCGCCACCGACCCTGACGCGGTCACCCCGGAGGTCGAGGATGCTGGTGAGGAAGGCGGAGAGGTCACTGGAGGGGGACGTCGCCGTGGAGGACGAGGAGGATTGGGAGGGAGAGGCGGCGGCCGCGGTCGGGATCATGGGGGGGAAGGCGAAGGGGAAAGGGAGGATGGTGGGGGCAGGGACGGTGACCTCCTCCAGGAAGTCGCCGTGGCAGTCGGGGCAGGAGAGCTCGCCCATGGCGGCGGCGGAAGCGGGGAGGAGGACGGTGCGGTTGCATTGGTAGCAGAAGTACTGCTTGCGCGCGACGGCGGCGTAGTAGGCGGCGGCTGGAGTCGACATGGCGTCGCCCGGCGATCTCGCGGCGGCGTCGGTGGAGGCGGCGATGGGAGTTTTCGTTTTGGAATTTAGGTCTTCGCTTTTTAGTGTCGCTTTAATCTTTTTCCGGGGGTTTTCTCCGGTTTTACGAAGAACGGGGACGCGGACTGGGGAGTCGGGATTAGGGACGGTATGTTGTTGAAGTAGGATAGGATGAAGAAGTTATTTCCGCTTATGATTTATAACTCAGAATACAATTTATATTTCTCTACTGTTTAAAAATAAAAGTTGGTGATAGCGGTTTATCTATCATCTACCTTTCTCGTCAACATGAGTCGTTGTATCTGTATTAAACGAAAAAGATGAAGGCGGGTTTGCAGCAGCCAGCCAACCACTTAACTGTGTTTTGCAAAAACTCCCTGCGCTACACATTAAATTTTGCGAACACCCCCTACCGCACCCCAGCTCTTCATCCTGTTACCCCGACTGACCTCGGCCACTCGCAAGTCATGGCTCCAACGATATGGGGTTTAGGTGCCCACCTCGTCGTGCCACTATTCGTTACCTCCATGCTCACCCTGCCGCGAGCCACCCCCACATCTCCTCCATCCTCATCGCACCGCCTCCACTAGAATGGGATCGAGGTGCATCCATCTCCTGCATCTTGGCCATGCTCTGGTCACAATCGGCCTACCATCGTCGCCTTCAGTGAGTCAAGCCACAACCCCTTAGTTTCCGTGACTAATTTGGGCAGGACCAAGGTGAATTTGGCCACCTGTCAGAGGCGGCTGCTTGGATTGGTTTGTTGGGGTGTTTCGTGTTGTCGTACATTCCACTACTCCTATCATTGTGGGCGTGATGGCGAATGTGTCATCTAGGAACCAAAGCCTCCGTTCCTAGTAAGCATTTTGGGACAACTGGAGTTGTCAGTTCATGCATATTATTGGTATTTGATTCTAATATGTTCCTAACATTACATGGATTTTTTCTACATTTTATCGAGTAGTTAAACAAGCCAAGTGAAAGGGAACTGCATTGATATGTAGTTGGTGTCGTGCATTTCAATATTGGAAGGGGAATTGCAATGATATGCAATTCTCTGTGTTTGGTTTACGAGTTCTTTTTTTTTTTGCTTAAGGAAAATGACTAGTGGGAGCAGGCTAGGTAAAACCTGCGGGAATTGAAGGCGGCAAACAACTACTTTGGTTATTGCAATGCCACCAAAGAATTTGCTGGTACATGTTACTTGTAATCTTTTTGGTTTTCTTTTCATGCATAAGGAATTTTGCATGGGGAAGATTTTGCCAAGAATTGGAATAAGTGGACCTTGAACTTGTAGCGAACAGCGGTATGATATATACTACCTTTTGAGTAACCTACTTGCTAGCTTCTTCTATAACATATTACGTATGTACATAAGATAGTCGAACTCTTATCATAGTGGGATATAATGGTGGGCCTAACTTTGGTGTAGGTTTGGTAGTTTTGAGGCTCAACAACAGGTCTAGTAATGTTGACATTCAACAACATGTGCACGTTATTCCTATATATTTTGTTGGAGCAAGACGTAGAGATGTTGTTGGCATTAAGATGGATGTAAGTTCTTGAGTGGTCGATGTTTTAGACTCATAGTGCTTCTAGTGCATACAAGTGAATATTTTTCTTGTTTGTGTAACAAATATTGGTTTTAAAATGCTGCATCCTTGCCTTCTCCCTCCCCGTTGCAGTGCCGCCGGCTTTGCCGCTTGGCCACCGCCTCCTTGTCTTGTGGCTTGCGCTCTCGATTCCACTCCCTCCCTCTCAATGGCGTCTACATCGGCAGCGACGATGACGGCGAGGAGGGAACGCATGGTAGAGGACCGACGCCGGTGAGCGGACGCTAAGGAACCCACGGCGGAGGCGACTCAAGCCTGTGTGCTAAACAGACCATCTTTGACCTGTCGTGTTACATGTGCCCAGGCTAATCAGCACGACACGATCTGGAGCCTCCTTGGGCTATGCCTGGGTCCAAGGTGGAGCCTATGGGTTAGCACGATATGCCATAGTTAGTTAATTGGGCCAACTAGGTCATGTCTAAATGGTACATGGCTATACAGGCCCATGTCGGACCGTGCTAGGTGATCTATTTGCAGTGGTGAATCCAGAACAAAAATGATGCGGGGGTCTCATGTTCTATGCATGTACTTATCAACACATCCATCAATAACGTAGTATATAGTATTGTATTCTGAAATTTGCACATCAACTAATTTTCATGAGAAAGTTCAATGGTCCATAACCATTATTTTAATTATCGCGCTATAGCGGTCAAGGTACCCCGAGCGTTACATATCGGTTGTTATTGTGGTTTGGTGCAATATCACCGATATATTAGACTGTTACACACGCTATCCACTACAAGCTATATCAGCGCTACTACCCAAGAATGTTCAAACTACCTCTGACATAGGAATGCACCTCTTGATTTGCTAAGTTTCACTAATATCAGCCTTTCCATTGAATGGGCTTCCATATCCTCACCTAATCTAATTAATTAACCTTCTATATTCCCAAAATCCCTAGCTTTTCTAGTTAATAACATTCCATCTCTTCCTCTACCCATTAGAAATTTCTCCCTCGTCAGAAGAGGAAGGAAGAGCCCATACATACCTGAGGCCTCAAATAAGGTAAGTCTAATTCTTAATCTATTTCCTTGTATGATTTAACAAACAAGGCAAGTATATGATATCAAAGGATAACGAGAAAACCAAGAAACAAGAATATATTCTCTATGTGGATAGAAAAGAAAGAATAAAGGGGCATTGATTTTCCATTTTCTTCTTCATAGGATGAAGATTGATCAACAAAACACTACACGTCTTTTTATGATTTTGATGTTATCTTAGTTATAGACCTGTGAGATTTGATATTTTAGATGTTTTTATGTAAATTGTGGTTAAGACTTATAGTTTAAGATTAAGTATCTTTTTATATTGCAAGTGTTTTACAGCTCCGTATGTAGTGTTCGCTGTATTTCTGATATACGCCATCTACTATAAAAATAGTCCACCGCTACGCTTCTGCTATCCGCTATTGAAAACCTTGTCCATAACTATTTATCAGATAGCTTAACAAAATCGAGAAACACACTATTAGTGAAGGATCTAGGGTGAATCTGAGAATAAAAGATTGTTAGCATTGGTAAAAAACAACATCTGAGCCCATTGCCTACAAAATAGATAACAAAAATAATAAGTAAAATTTCAAGTAAAAGAATTATAGAATAATTGAATAAAGTGAAGCAAACTACATTTTATAGTTGGTTTCGACGACTTCTCAAATTATGGAAGCAATCTATTATAGAGTTATTGGTAACTCCCTCTATTCCACGTTTCTCCAGATAGCAAATAAGACTATTACTCATGAACTAATCACCGATGTGGTTGTGTGGGAAAGCCGAGAAGGTAAGGCATTTGGGGCATTGGCGAATAGGACAACAGGTGAAGTCGCGAAGACAAGCCACATCACTGGCGGTTGGCGTGACCGTGTGAGCGTGGCTGTACGGCCTGTGCCCTCGTATGGCTGCCCGCTGGCCTGGGCAAGGCTACTGGCCGCATGTTGGTCTAGGCCACGTGGGGCGCGCTGGCTGGGCCGCACACTAGCCTAGGCACTAGTTTTAGTATGTGGGAGCATAAGTTTTAGACTTATAGGAGCACACTATGTAAACTTAGGTTTTGAGTAAGTAAAATTGAAATCAGCCTGAAGGCCTATGCCCCCATAGTCCTCGGTGCATCTGCCCCTTGGTTCCTATCCATTTGGCTGGATCTGATTATGGTTGGAACCATTCAATATGCTAAAGAGGTAATTAAAATCTAGTTTAATGTGAGGTGATTTCACTTATTACTTTAGCGGAATGGTGCACTTATTACTTCAGCGGAATGATGCATAAGTTAATCTTCTAAAAGTCAAGGGATTGTGGTTAAGATGAGAACCATCAAGTGTATTGAAAGATGATTGAATCATCGGACTCGTGTTCGGAGATGGATTATTTGCATGGAATGTGTTTGTTTGTGATACGATCTTACTTCACGTAAGTGCAATGGCAAAACACTACAGTATATTATTTGTAGCAAAATAGTGTGACGTACTCTAACGACTACTACAGCAGATCCATTGTAGCAAATACAATGTAACAATCAATCTAGAACAAAAAAATTGATCATATACCCTCTATTTAGTTGGAAATTGAGGATTTACCCTCCTGACCTACGTGTCAGTGACTTATGATGACCCACGTGTTATTGAGATATGGAGGGTAAATTCTCAATTTCCCAAATCAAGGGAGGGTATATGATCCAATCTCCCATCCAGAACAGATGACCACTTTTTCTCTTTATCCTTAATTATTTTTTTTATATTATAAAATAAGAGTGTAACTTTAGGGGCTTGATGGGTGATCCTAATATTGCTTATTGCGGTATTGCTCGCCCTCGCCTCTTCAGTAGCCCTCCCTCTGCTCACCACCGCCGTCTCTCCTCCTCTACCATCCCCAGCAAGCCGCCATGGCGAGCCCCGCGCGGATCGAACTGGATAAGCTGAGCGTGGAGCAGCTGAAGGCACTCAAGGAGCAGACGGATCTGGAGGTCAATCTCCTCCAGGACAGCGTCACCAAGATCCGCTCCGCCGCCACCCGCCTCGAGAACGCCTCCGCCGCCCTCCACGACCTCTCCCTCCGCCCCCAAGGCATGGCTCCTCCAACCCCCTCTCCCCTCATATCGCACGCTCGATCCTTCTCTTCCTTTCCACGGTCGTTTGATTTAGTTTTTTGTTAACCTTTCTTTTGCGGTTGGGGGTGTGCAGGGAAGAAGATGCTCGTGCCGCTCACGGCGTCCCTCTACGTGCCCGGCACGCTCGACGACGCCGAGAAGGTCCTCGTCGACGTCGGCACCGGCTACTTCATCGAGGTATCTGGCTGCCTAGCTGCAATTGTTGAGATACATGAACGGTTTATAACTTAAGAGTATGTTTGCTTGTTCAGTACTTCACTGAAGCTCTCAATTCGGTAATATGAATTGGAATGATGACCTTCTTCGGTTATACCAAAAACATATTGGATGGATTGTGGTGACAATGTGAGGAAGACCGAACGATCAGCAACACAGCTTCAAGTTGCCATGAAACCTTGATAATGGGACAAAAATTATCCAAACTTTTTTTGCTCTGTCCCGCTGGCTGCATCCAGTGATTTCCCATTGGGCACCTGGCGGGGGAGGCATTGTTTAAAATTTACTCATGAAAATGAATGTTTTCATGGTCTGTAATTTAGGCGTTTGCTAACTCTTTTACAACCTAGTGGATGTAGTATCCTAAGTAAACCATATGCATACCCAAATGATGCAGCTTTTTTTTGTTTGCATTTGTGTCGCCTTTTGTGTGATTCTTATTTTTTTTATGTGCAGAAAACTATGGCTCAAGGAAAAGAATACTGCGAAAGGAAAATTAATTTGCTGAAGTCCAATTTTGATGAACTAGTTGAGGTAATATCAACTTATCATCAGACTGCACTGCTCTTGTATATGTTACCTTTTTGCCCACCAGGAGGACAAATGCTTGAGCTTTCATGTTTGTTGAAATGCTAACTGAATAGAAACACTCAGGATACCGACATTCATAAGTCTATTTTGAACTTGAGTAATTTTTAGTCTGTGTGAGGTAGAAATAGACTTGCCACGCAAAATTAAGAGGAAAGGTTTGTATTTCTGTCCGTGTGTGCTCTAAGCCTGTAACATGTGGACTCTTTTGTTTGATCCACCTTAACTCATATGCTCACTTCTCATCGCTTGTGTTGACATACAAATAGCATTCTGGGTTATCTAAGAACCAGTTCGGTGTCACCACCAGATTAGCCTTGGGCGCCATGTGACTAGCCAAGTTGATGGCAAGATGGAAGTCAATGCCTAACACAGATGATTAGTGTTATTGCAACTGCTGATTGTATTATTATTAACAGTGTTTACAAAAAGAGTTTATTATGAATACCGTAGATCAAAATCAAGGCCTCGGGCTTCTCTCATTCATGTTGTAGAAATACATAGAGCTATAACTAATTAACTGTGAGGCACAGACACCATTACTAGCATGGAAGGCATCTGCATGACATTCTCTAGTTACAAACTTACAATTGAAAGATTTATCAATAATTTGTTAATCCTTTAGGCATGTTAAGAATATGGCATTGTTTATCATTTTACATTACTTATACATGTTTTGGTTAATCATAATGTTCGAAATGTGCTATAGCATGGTGGAAAGTGACATAAAAATTCGAGGCTAATAACATAAATCACTAATTTCAATTGCTGGAGACTTTTGTAATTTGTACTATTAACTAGGTTGCCCTGTATGATTTTATTGTCTGTTGTGAACACAGTCTTCAAGGAAGTAACAAATAAGGCTACTGTAACAAGATTGTCTTGTATAGAATGGTAGCCGCACAAATCAATTATTTCTGTTTTACTTCTATTGTCACGTGCTGAAGATACTGTTCTCGCGCACTGTTCACGCATGTGAATAGTACCGTGTATTGCAATGTTCTAAAACTGGGTCTACTAGGTCGTATACTCGACTGTATACAAATAACGGGTGTCCCTACCTGTTAGCCGGTTATCTGCATAATCGGGCTGGTTATACCATATAATAGGCCGATTATGCCATATAATCACTACTAGGTTGGGTGACGGTCGAGTACCAGTTACCGATTTTTAGAATCTTGGTGTACTATAGCAGCGCGCATGACAGGGTTAGATTGATTAGAATAGAGATAAGAATAGTTAATTTACTTATTAGATGGGTTTAATTCCTTATAGATATGTTCTATTTATTAGAGATAGGTTTTCTTAGAGATAGAGATTATTTCTTGGAGGTCAAATCGAGTTATTTCTATAAAAAGGCTAGCACGTATCTATTATCAGGAAGCAATGGATAATGAAGAGCTATTTCCAAGTCCTCGATTTCTAACTCTGGTCTCTCCCCTAGACCGACTACTTTGGATCTGTTCCTTCCTCTAACCGATGCCTTCTCCTAGCGCTGTTCTATCTTAAGTCATCGGTGTCCAACCTCTCTCCGTCGGATGTTTATACCGTTATGAACTAAGGTTTATGACAATTGGTATCAGAGCAGTCGATCCTTTTCCACGACTTCTGCTTACCATGAAGTGCGCAATTGCTGTTCCGCATTGGCTGCCCTCATCACTGGCAATTTCCTCGACATCGAGCAACGCTAGTGCCCTCGCACCTTTATCATCAATCGTCACCAACACACTGTTGATCTCCTATGCCAAGCACTGCAATTACTCGTCAGATTGGGTCTATCAAGGGCTGCAACTATGGCCGCCACCACAACTCAAGGATGAGCTGTCGCCGAAGGTGAGAGAAGTTGTCACGTGTTGGAAATACTGTTCATGTGCATTGTTCACGTGTGTGAATAGTACCGTGCACTGTAACAGTGCGCATGGCAAGCTTAGATTGATTAGGATAGAGATAAGAATAGTTAGTTTCCTTATTAGATGGATTTAATTTCTTGTAGATATATTCTATTTATTAGAGATATGTATCCTTAGAGATAGATATTATTTCTTAAAGATCAAGTCAAGTTATTCCTATAAAGGGCTAGTATGTATCTATTATCAGAAAACAATGAGTAATGAAGAAGTATTTCCAAATCTCCGATTTCTAGCTCTGGTCTCTCTCCTAGACCGGCTACTCTGGATCTGTTCCTTTCCCTAACCAGCGTCCTCCTTCTCCTAGCACCGTTCTACCTCAAATCGTTGTCATCCGACGTTTCTCCGATGGATGTTTATCCCGTTATAAACTAAGGTTCATGACATCTATCCATTACTAACTACAATTATGTCATTGAACACACAAACTAACATTTTATTCAGCTACTGTATGACTGGATCCTCCTTTGCTGAACTTCTATGCAGTGCTAAATATGATGTGTGAGATATAATTTAAGTAAATGGGCCACATGCATGTAACTGATACTCAAAAGTTGTATATTTCTTAACTGTAATGCACAATTATATCCTGAATACTGTCTAAGCAGATGAACATTCCATACTTTATGTGCAGATGGCTACCAAGAAGAAAACTATAGCAGACGAAATGGGTCTGCTTCTACAGGCTAAGCTGAGGCAGTCATCACCGAGCTCAAGATAATGAGAGCTGAATGCGCTTCTCGTCTCCACTTCGTTGGACCGCCGGGCAGTTAGTTTGCCGCATTCAACATAGGAAGATGTTAGCTACGTTGGTCGTGTGTGCAAGTCAACGGGTTCACTGAGATGATTTACTGAACCTTACCAACCTGCCTCTCATCAAACGTCATGGAGCAATTTTGAAGTCGGTGTTGAACATACAGCTTAGCTGTGTAACTTGTATTTTTGGTGTCTTGGTTCTCACAATGCTGCCAATGTATGACCCATCACTTCTGAGTGTGTTGCATTTTACATCTGAATGGTTGATTTCGTTTGGACATATTTGATTTGCTGTTCCTTGTACCTTTTCGAAGTTCTCATATGATCTCATAAATGCTCACATACCCGCTATATCTAAACAAATATCCCCACCAACTACAGTTAGTGATACTAAATCTGACGAGAATGAGCAACATTATCCCAAATTCAAATGGTTGCCCTGTTCTTCTTGGCTTTGTAGCCAGCTTTTGATTTCGTCTTTTCTCAGCAAGCAATCATTATTAATAGGGTGAAAGTCACGGGGAAAATTGCTCCCATGCCACAAAGTTAAATGTCATCCTCTCATTTGCCACAAAGTTAAGTGGCTTTGTTATTATGCCACAAAGTTGGGTGTTTTATCCTTTGTTTTGCCATTTTCTTCATTTTAATTTTATTTTGCATTTTCAGGGATTTCAAAAGACCCTTTTGCCCTCGTCCCCGCTCCCACTCCGGCGCTGCCGCTCCCGCCGCCTCGTCGGCCTCCCCGCGCTCGCCAGCGCTCTCCACGCCACCCGGTCGCCGGCCTGAAGCCGCGCCGTTTCGGCTTCGCCGCTGTGCCCCGTGCTCCGCCTCTCGCGCCCGGGAATGGGGGAGGCCGCCCCGTGCTTCGCCTCTCCGCCTCCGACCCGGAGGTCTCCGGCGCCGCCGCCGACGGCAAGCCCCGCCGAAACCGAAACGGCAAGCTCATATGGCGGAGGCGGAGAGGCGGAGCACGGGGCGGCCTCCCCCATTCCCGGGCGCGAGAGGCGGAGCACGGGGCACGGCGGCGAAGCCGAAACGGCGCGGCTTTGGGCCGGCGACCGGGTGGCGTGGAGAGCGCTGGCGAGCGCGGGGAGGCCGACGAGGCGGCGGGAGCGGCAGCGCCGGCACCGGAGTGGGAGCGGGACGAGGGCAAAAGAGTCTTTTGAAATCCCTGAAAATGCAAAATAAAATTAAAATGGAGAAAATGGCAAAATAAAGGATAAAACACCCAACTTTGTGGTATAATAACAAAGCCACTTAACTTTGTGGCAAATGAGAGGATGACATTTAACTTTGTGGCATGGGAGCAATTTTCCCGACACGAAAAGAGCCACATGGGCCAGTCCAAAGCCCAAACAGAGCAGCCCATCTCCCACGGGCCATGGTGTCGCCCGCGAAACGGTCGGCAGCGCGCGCCGCGGTCGCATGCGCGAACGCACGAATCGGATCGCGCTCCCCAATTCTTCAACCCCCCCCCCCCCCCCATCCCCCTCTCCTCGTCTCGGCCTCACTTCCTCCCTCCGCTCGCACTTCCACCGCCCCGCGACTCCCGCTCGCGACCAGTGGCGAGGAGAGACCGGGGTTAGCTGGGCGCGTCGTGGCGATCACCGCCCCCCGAATCCAGCTCGAGGTAACGCGCACTTGGGCGTCTCGGTTCCTGCTACTAGCAGTTTTTGCGTTGCGGTTTCGGGAGCGACGCGTCTCGGGTGGTTTGGTGTAGCGCGCGCGGAGAAGGCATCGCGGGCTGGATTCGTAGTGATTTGGTGCACAATTATGCCCGATTCGTAATTTGCATTGCTCTTTAGCTTTTGTGGTTAGGGCAATTACGGGGGTTGCTGCACTGCCGCTTGCTAATTTGCTATGCTGTCTGCTTCTAATCGGATGTGGAATCGCGTGAGTCGCCGGTTTGTTTAGTGTTGTTGGAGGTATTGAAAGCACTAGTGCTCGAGGGATTTAAACACCTCTCTCACACTGCGCGCGCGCGCGCGCGCGCGCGAGAGAGAGAGAGAGAGAGAGAGAGAGAGAGAGAGAGAGAGAGAGAGAGAGAGAGAGAGAGAGAGAGAGAGAAGAGAGATTTAGGTTACCATCAGACACTTTCACTATTCTTATTTTTTTGGAAGCTTCGTTTAGGTAAGGCCATCCATTGCCATTGGCTTGTTGTATATTTCGGAGATTTCAAACCATTTTGTTCGACTCCCTTTCAAGCCTTTGAGGATTTCTCTTTTTTTTTGGTTGAATTGAGCATGCGGTGTATCAGATTGGAGAGAAGAATTCCCTGTCTTTTTTTCCCTTTCAGATGGCAAATGCAATTTATCTCCATTATGGAATTTGCAGCAGTTGGATTTTATCCTTTTTATCATTTGTTAGAATAACTAAATTGATTGCAGCAACGTAACTTGTAACAGCGACATGACGGGGGGCCATGAACAGAGATCTGAAGAATTATTTGGCGGTTTTTACTTCGATGAAGATGCTGTAAGGTACCACAATCTCGTTAGCATTAATTGATGTCATATGTACTGTATATCACTGCAATTCTAGCTTTTTTATCACTTCACCATAAATTGCTTGGAATTGATTGTGAAATGACCGTACATGCAAAAGTGCAAAAGGCTTCAAGCTCGATGGAGTAATGTTATTATGTTGATGCATGCGCGTGACAAAAAGTATAGGGCAACACCTCTTTTCTCCTTTTATGTTATTTAAGTATATTTGCTACAGGGGAAATTTTACACTGTTCGTTGAAAGAATATTACTCTATTTTCTGCAGTTGTAGCTTCCTCTAATTGTTGGTTATTTGCTGGAACATTTTAACAGCGAGGATGTGTCATTGGATGAGTTGGACAAGGAACTTGAAGAGCACAAGAACTATGATGTGAGTTTAAAGGCCATTGATATTTCTCGTTCTCCATTTCCATATTAAAATGGCCTGAAGTAATTATTCTCACCATTAGAGTGCTAACTTTGTTAAGGGTATATGTGTCTTTTCCTATATATCTATGGTCTGAGTCCTTGTAATTCTTGTACTATTTATATGCCACATAAGCTATTGCAATACAGTCAAGCTATTCATCCATTCACTCATTTTACATGGTATCAGTGCCTAGATTTCCAACCTAGCTCACTCAGCTCAGTCTTCCGGTGTTGCCCTCGGGAGGAACTAATCCTGGGGGTGGCCACCACCTCGCCGGTCTACCGCCGCCATTGATCTGGCGACCGCCGCCACGGATCTGGCTGCCTCCTTGCACGGATCCGGGCTTCCGCTCACGTCGTCGGCCCGCGCTCGCGTCAGCGCTCCGCGTCGCACCTGCCTCGGCCGTCGACGCCCACCGCTTCGGCTGCCTCCTCGTGTGGATCTGGTGCCATCACCCTCTCTGGCCGCCTCCTCCAGCCAGATCTGGTTGGATTTGGTTCCCTTCCGTCTCCACTGCCACCGTCGCCAGATCCGGCGGCTCCCTCGTCAGGCCGTCGTCGTCCGCACTGGATCCGGCCGCCGCCGCCTTTGATCCGGCCATGCCTCCTTAGCGCTGCCCTGGATCTGGCCGCCACTGCCTCGGTCGGCTCCTCGCCGTCGGACTTGCCAGCTTCGGGCCCTCCACCGCCTGCCTCGGCCCCCACTGCCCCGGGTCCCCGCCACCTCGGCCAACCCAGGCCGACGCCGACGTCGCCGCCTTGGCCCTCCTGGCCGCTGGAGACCACTGCCTCCCCCAGATTCGGCCATCCCCCCACCGGATCCAGCCTCCACCGCCTCTGGGCCGTCGCTCCGCACCTCTGGTCGCCACCGCCACCGTTTCGGCTTGGTCTCCCCGCGCGCTTGCCTACTACTCTTGCTGATGGGGGATTGGAGGATTTGGGCCTTGGGGAGAGATGGATGGGTTCTTATACTGCTGCTAATATCTCGAGTCTATTCTTTCTTTGTGTCGTTTCTTTCGTTGCGTCCATCCAAATCCGTTGTCTCTATCTATCAGTTCGTCAAATCCGTGTAAGTCCATAAAAATCCTGTCAGTCAGTCGACTACTTTGCTAACCACGATTCATCCTCTTAGATTGAATGTGGTCTTTTCTTTCCTTTTGCATAGCCGCAGCAGCCACTCTTCTCCTTGAACCACTACAAATTGTAGAAGTCTTTATGATGCCGCCGTTACTCTTTGAGCCACCGCCCCAAGGTTCTAAGGCCGTTGCACTTCTTCTGTACCGCGCCTCTGCTGCGCTTCTTGTGCACTGTGCCGCCACCGTCTTGGGCTTCGATTTGTGTTGCTATGCTTCTATCTCCCTCTTCGGCTTGATTTAACAGATCTCTACTTGTGTCACCTTCCACATCCTTTTCATCGTGTTGCCGTGGTTGACTTTGCTCCCGCTTACCTCTACTTTCTAGCCCTTGCACTTTGTGCCTTTTGGGTTGTTGCACAATTCCGGATGGTTGGTACTCGACATAATTTTCCAAGAGCCGCACACTACGATGACATTTTCAATACACGGACTTTGAATTTTTCCTTTTTTAGTGTCAATCCTTTCATTATCCAATATACACACCTTCTGAAAGATGATTGTTTTTTTAATAAAAAAGAAGTCAAATCCTGACGTAAGTAAGATCTAGGCTGTTTATCATTAGTTCCCACCCCAACATACATCACCCAGGTTCTTCGAAGCATTAGCTTTCTTTCCTCATTGCAATCATATATTCATATCAATGCTCATATGCTTTTCTGTGTTGTTCTCCAGGTACTAATAAGTATTCTAGCCAATGGTGAAAAACAGAGAGACAGGGCAATCATGGTTGAAGGCAACTTAGGCCATATTGAACATACTCTGATTGAAGTAAGTACGAGCCTCTGAAAGCTTTATCTATGTCATCACTCATCATCAATGTATTTATAGAACTACAAAAACGATGCAGCACATGTGTGCCTTTCAGTAGTGATGGTCTGATGGATATTCGATTATTTTATGGTACTTCTGAATTTTGTTTAGAACAGGCAACAATTTGCTCATTTTCTATTCTCCTTTTTGAAATTCCCTGGAGAGGAAAAGTAATGGAATGATTATTCAGTTTTAGTTCTTTTAGTTTTTTCTGTTTTGTTTGTTGCTCTGGTTTGGGCCCTGTGGTTTTGCCAGTCGTTGTAAGGCTAACCGGGTTGTGTATATCTTCACTTTCTACTTAATAGAATGACATGCAGTTCTCCTGCGCGTTCTAGAAAAAAATGATTATGTCAGGAGACTCAGGACAAATATTATTCCAAACAATATAATTCTGTCCAGTTTTTTTATTTGAGCAGAGTGCGGTTAAACTTTTTTAAATTGTCTTTGTTGTTCTGTTTGTTTACCACAAGCTAAATATAGATTTTATGCCTAGCTTCATTTCCCCTAAAATTATTTTGAACTATAAAACATTGGGAATATTGTCTTATGTGGCCAAAAAAGAAACCTTAGACAGGATGCATTTTCCCCCTTATGGATGACTGTATCATGTGTTGCTTAACAACTCAATACACGGCTCTGTCAAATATCACATGGACATAGCAAAACTCACAAATCCCAACTCATTCGAAGTTTTGTGAAGCTTACCCTAAGAACATACAACTTTGTATTGCGACTTATTTATTGCTAACTTCTATTCAGTTATAATGTATGAAATATCCAACCAAAGATCTCTTTCATAGTTAGCTATATTATGTCACTACTTTTGTTCATCTTCAATATAACTGTGTAGTGATATTTTTCATTTTTCAATCAGTTCATTTCTGAATTTTTTATATAGAAATATTGCATGGAAATACATGGGTCTCAGAGAATCTTTCTTTACATCTACAGGATTATGTTGAAGACAGCGACAACCTAGTTCTGTTGCATGATCAGATTCATGACTGTGACATCATTTTGTCACAAATAGGATCACTTCTTAGTGGATTTCAGGTATATTCTTGATTACATGTTTAGTGCATGCGTGATCTCCATTTTTTTTTTAAATTTTCATGTTATAGCTGAAATGGTTGCTAGCTGCAGTCTCAGGAGAAGTTAAATAGGCAGTAGGTTTGCTTTTTCTCTGAGAAAAACTACATGTATGGATTTGGTGGTTCATACATGTGCATATGTAGTGTGTGGGACGTGGGTGTCTGTGTGTGTGTCTCTCGAAGTACTGTAACATTCTTATTCAAAGATAATGTGGCTAGCAGTGTGTAATTGCTTATTCAACCTTGATTAAGTTGTCATTGTCTCTTAAATTGAGCTTTCATTCTCTTAAACTGATAACTTGGTGGGCTGATTTACTGTCATACAGTAGACCCATTTTCATATCTAATCCTTCCATAGCACGGTTCCATGAAATAACTCAGGAAGAGGTTTTTGAAGGACTCAAGGACCAGAGTATAATAATTCAGGAATCCAGCTGTCATTAAGATATTTGTGATGTTTGATGAACTAAATTACTAAGTACCTTCATAGAAAAAGGCGTGCTTAACTGGTTACTTGATACATGTGTTTCCTTTTAGTACTAACTGAATACCCGTGCGTTGCTATGGATTTTTAAAATTTATTATACTACATGTTTTAAAACTCATGGGTGGTAAAATTTTTTAGAATATGCATACAAACATGTTCTAAAAGTTTTTAAATCCGTCAAGTAAGTCGGAAGCCGTCGATCACACCTCGTGGTCGTAGGTCGGGAGCCCTCGAGCACATCTCGTCGTTGTAAGTCAGAAGCCGTCAACTATCGCGCGTGATCGTAGGTCGGGAGCGGTCGACCATCGCTGTTGGTCGTAAGTTGGCAGCAGTTGACAATCGATCGTGGTCCTATATCGAGAGCCTTCGACAATGGCTCATGGTCGTACATCGGAAGCCGATGACTATCATTTTTTGTCATAAGTCGGAAGCCATCGAGGATATCTTATGGTCGTAAGTCGGAATACATTGACCAGCGTTTGTAGTCGTAAGTCGGAAGACATCGAGCACACCTCGTGGTTGTAAGTCGAAACACACCGACCAGTGCTCATGGTCATAAATTAGAAGCCGTCGATCACGCCTCGTGGTTGTAAGTTAGAAGGCGTCGACCATTGTGCGTGATCGTAGGTTGGGAGCGGTCGACCATCACTGATGGTCGTACGTTGGCAGACCTTCGGTGTGCTTGTGCCCTGTCACCCGACTGCCGGCGCCAGCCTGCTCGACTCCGGCTTCGAGCACTGCCCCCTTCGATTTCGACCATTGCCCCCATCGACTTCGATCACTGCCCCCTTCAACCACTGTCCCCTTCGACCACGGCGGTGGAGGGCAGGTGGGGAGGTGGTGGCGGGCAGATGGGGAGAGGAGGTGGCGGGCAAATGCATTGGGGAGGCGACGAGAGGGGATGCGACGCTGCTAGGGGAAGTTGGGGGACTACGACCAGACGCTGTCGTATGGGAAAGGAATTGGTGGTGGCGTTGAGGAGGAGGCGCGGCACGAGGGTTCAGAGGAGAGAAGGAGGCGGCGGTTGCGGGAGGTGGAGTGGTTGCGGGAGGCGGAGGATGCGGGGGAAGAGAAGAGGAGGAGCGCAGCCCGACCTTTTCTACGAGGAGCGGAAGAACTACCTACATGCGGATTTGGACGGTTGATCTTTGATTGGACGGTTGAGAAGAGAGGAGGGAGAATGGACTGACGACTACCAACTCACATTTTTATAATAGTAAAGACATTTGCACATAGATGTTCAATAGTAGCTCCCACTTCAATTAGATTGTGATTATAATCAAATTGCTGAAATTTGTGTTAAATGACCCACTTGGCATGGCAGGTTCACATTGGTTCGATAAGCTCAGAAATTAGAAGTCTCCAGGAGAAATCCTTGGATATAGGTGTGAGACTGAAGAACCGCAAGGTAATGACAATCCTGTTATGATATGGTACGATAATCTTATGTAGTTAATAGTTTTCTGTACTTTAGCAAATTAGCTTATGAGGAACAGGCGTTTACTCAGAAATTCAATTGATTTTTTAAAAGCTTAATTAGCAGATTTTAGCACTAGTATATTTGATGCACTAATATGGTTTACCTTCGCTCACATAAGAATTTATACTGTACAGTTGGTTGAAACAAAGCTTGCAAAATTTGTCGAAGAGATTGTTGCTCCTCCTGGTTTGGTGAATGCTATTATTGATGGAGAGGTAAACACCCAAAATATGACTGTAATTTGATTCTGTGGTTTTGCAGTATGACAGGTTACTTTTGAATTTTGCCTTGCAGACTGCAAATTTTTACATTTTGCAACAGCTATGACTTTAGTATTTTTTTCTCTAATGCACATGCAGATACAAGTAGATGTGCATATGACACGTAGTTACTATCCTGTTACTTATATAGTAATCACACATAGACATTTTGACAACTGTGAATGCATAGTGTAGTAATGGTTTCTTGTCTTAGTTACGCACAATTGTCCAAGGGTGAAGAGCACTAAAACTAGTGGTATCTAAATGTTGAGTTCAGGTATTGGTATCCTCTTCAATTTTTAGAAAGGTCTGGAATATTTTATCTAGTTCTCAATTTCTCATCAAGTCACTGTAGTTCATATGGATTATTAGTTTGTTGTTGTTGGTAGGCTCATCTATTTCGTCTCCCATTTAGACATTTAATCCATCCCAAGCTGTGTAGACAATTGTGAATCCGGAGATATATTGTGGCTGCCGGTTGGATATTGTTCAAATTGGTTAGATTTTCACATTCAAATTGCCTTCCAATAGGCACATATTTTTTTACTGAAATGTCTGAACTCTGGCACTTCTTGGTAGCCTTTTGAAGGAACTAGCTAACCATACAATACATCAATTTGAAATTTTCAGGTGTTTTCCCTTTTCAAAGAAAACAACATTCTCCTTTTGTTTTCCTGAATTGCATATATGCTATTTGCAAAGCTGCATGAATATAATATAGTTCAAATGATTTGCTATTCCAGTTTCTTTTGGCAGGTAAATGATGGTTATATTAAAAGTCTGGAGATTTTGAGCAAAAAGTTGAGATTTGCTCAAGTTGATCCGATGATTAATTCATCAAAAGCTCTGAAAGATATTAAGCCGGAATTGGAACGGCTTCGACAAACGGCTCTATCCAAGGTTACCTCAGAAATGCTCTCATCTGGATTGCTTTATTGTATTTGATCCTCAAGTTAATAGAAAACCTATTTGTGTTCCTCTTAATTTTTGCTTGTGCTAATTAGTGAAAAATATGTACTGCCAGAATGATGCTCCACACTCATTTTCCCCTCGCATTTACTTTTTCAGGTGTCCGACTATATCATCGAGATATTCTATGCTATGAGAAAGCCTGGAACTAATATCCAGATACTGCAACAAAATTTGCTTCAGAAATATAGGTATATGCAGTGGAAAATTAAATTTTCATATAGAATAATTACCTATTCTTTTCTCTCCATGCAATGATTTTCTTCAGGGTATTAACTCCTCATGCTCCTGGTCATATGAAGAATCTTATCCATACTCTTCTTGTTCTGTTATTTAGCAATGTGACCTTTTACATTAAACTATACTGCTACACTGTTGAAATTTGAATGCATTTTCAGTTCTTTTAGGAGTCAGTTTCATGCTTGGTAAAGCTCCAGATTTCAAACTAAATGGATAGTAAGGAAAACTATCTGAGATGAAATCTTTAAAAGAAAAAAAAACAGAACAAATGGCACTTGCTAAGGTGAAGTCCAAAAAATTCAAAAGATGAAAGGCTACTGTGTCTAATCTTATTTCCTCTGGTGTATATTCCTCCAGGTAATGTTTTTCCCATTTGTTCTACGGTTACACTAACGGATAAAACAAATTCAAAAAGACGTCATTATTTGCCTTTTTTTTATGGAAGACATCATTGTTAGCTTTATTTCAAATAGTCATGTCACTGTTACCTATTCAACAAATGCTAAGCATTGTCTGTTTATTTGCTACATGAGCTAATTGTTGCTTACATGGTTTCTCAGGTATCTCATTCTCTTTCTTAAAGAGCATGGATCCGAGACATATAATGCTGTCTCGGCAGCATATGTTGATACAATGAACAAGGTAAAGCAGTATGAAATTCTATTCACTTTGTCCATGACTACATGAATGAGTGGGGAATATGAGCTGCGAGATCACAAACATGTTGATACGATAATATCTACTGTGCTGTCAATAGAATTACCTTTTGCATAGCCACCTGAACTCTCAGTGTCATCTAACCTACTAATATGATGACATCTGTGCTTTTATGGTGTGTTGTCTTGTTGGCCATGCTCACAAGTTGGTGAGCAGTCAGTACTGTACATGCAACTGTGTCAACACTACCAATTGGACATAACAAGATCCTTGGTTGTGTACATACAGCCATGAATTCTCCATTCATAAAAAGAATATAATGAATTCATAATATGATATTTTTTTTCTCGAACACGCAGGAAAGCGTATCTTTGTATCAAGAAAGGAAGATAAAACTGTTAGATGTGTATTATATAACTGTGTATTTACCCTATTGTATAAGGGGTTTCTTGCATATATGCCACCTGTACATGTATATATATATTGGCCCTTTGGCCACATGATGAATACAAGTGCTATTCTCAACATGGTATCAGAGCCAAAACCTAGGGTTTCGTTATACCTAGGAATCTGCGCCTGTCTCTCACGTAGCCGCTGCTGGTTTTCTTCAGCCGCCGTCGGATTTTCTGGTGCCCGCTGCCCCCGCCGACCGGTGCTTGAGACCTCTCGGATCTGAGGTCGCCGCCGGCTCTTCCTGCTCGAGACCGCCGGCCGCCGCCGGCTCTTCCCGCTCGTCACCGTCCGCTCGGATCTGAGGTCGCCTCCGCCTGTCCGCGCGGATCGCCGTCGCCCATCTCTTCGCCGGCTGCTGTCCCGCCGGCTTCCATCCCGCCGGCCGACGCCCGCTGGTCGCTGCCTCGCCGCCCGCTAGTGGCCGCCCTGCCCGAGGCCGCCGCCGCCGGCTGCTCTTCCCCTCATCTTCGCCGCCGTCGGCTGCTCATCTCCCGCTGACCGCCGCCGTCGCCGCCGCCCCCGACCCCGCTGACCGCCGTCGCTGACCCGCCGTCCGCCGTCGCCGACTCCTCTTCTTTCGGTCGGGTTGGAGGCTTTGAGTCTCAGTCGGTTTGATAGAGTGTTGTAAACCGACCGGATCCAAAAAAAAGAGCCAAAAAAAGGCCAAAACAAAAACAAAAAAAAAGAAGGAAAAAATGTCTTCTGCAAGTACCGTTTTTGTTCCTCGTTGCCCGGTGATCTTCGATGGTCTCAATTATCGGGACTGGTTTCAGCACATGCGCATCCACATGCGTGGTCAGCGTCTTTGGGAGTTTCTTACGGGCGAGTTGCCTTGTCCGCCTCGTCCTACTCCACCTGTTGAGCCTGTACTCCCGAAGGATGCTTCTGAAGATGCTCGTACAAAGGCGTCTGAGACTTTTGAGGATGCCATGGAGACTTTTCAGACTCAGTATGCTGCTTACAAGACATGGATCGATGAAGATGCTCGTGCCTCTGCTATCTTGGTTGCTAGCATGGAGGTGCATCTCACTGGTGATATTGTTGGACTGGCTTTCGCACATGTGATGTGGACGCATCTACGCAGTCGCTATGAGCCATCTGGTGATTCCTTGTATCTTGCTGTTGTGCAACAGGAGCAGTCGCTGCAGCAGGAAGATGCCACTGTGGATGAGTTCTATGCTCAGTTGTCTGCGATATGGCGTCAGATCGACTCTTTGGGGCCAGATGTTTGCCGCACCTGTCAGTGTTGTCAGCGTCAGCAGTCTCACATGGAGCTTCGCCGCATCTACGATTTTTTGACACGTCTCCGGTCTGAGTTTGAGCAGTTTCGTGCTCAGTTGCTAGCTCGTCATCCTCGTGTGACTTTGTTGGAGGCCCTTACAGCTGTTCGTACTGAGGAGATTCGACTTCGTAGAGCGGGTTTGCTATCGTCATCATCATCACTTCCTTCGGTGTTGGTCGCTTCTCCGGCTTCTATACCCGCTGTGCCTTTGGTTACTTCTTCCCCAGTTGTGCCTACACCAGTGACAGCTGCTATTGGTAAGGGTCTTCACTGCACATATTGCAACAAGGATGGACATGTGGAACAGTTTTGCTACAAGAAGAAGAAGAATCTTCGTCGTGGTGCTCGTCCTCCGCGGAGCACTGGAGGTTCCTCCTCTCAGCCGGGTTCTGGTACCCCTAACACTCAGCAGCTTCTCACATTGTTAGGCCGCATGATTGCTTCTGCATCGTCTGGTTCTGCTGGTTCTGCTGCTCAGTCTTCCGGTGAGAGACCACCTTCTACTTCTCCTTCCTCAGGTACATCACCTTGGATTCTTGATTCTGGTGCTTCTTTTCATATGACATCTGATTCCACCTGTCTTACTTCCATTAGTCCCTTAGCTGCTCCTATCACTGTCCACACAGCAGATGGTACCTCTCTTTCTGTCACAGGACGAGGCACTCTTTCAAATTCTTCTTTTCATGTTCCTGCTGTGTCTCATGTTCCAAAACTAACCATGCAGCTCATTTCTGCTGGCCAGCTTACTGATCATGGTTGTCGTGTTATTTTCGACTCTGACTCTTGTTGTGTTCAGGATCGTCGCACGGGGACTCTAGTTGGTACTGGCCCTCGCCGCCGTGACTCCCAACGGCTTTGGGAGCTTGACTGGCTTCGCCTTCCTTCCGCTGCCCCAGTCAGTCTTCTCGCCTCCACTTCTGCAGCTGCTACAGCCTCCACCGCTTCGTTTGCTCAGTGGCATCATCGTTTAGGACATCTTTGTGGTTCCCGCATGGCTTCTTTACTTCGTCGAGGTCTTTTAGGGTCTGTGTCTGGTGATGCTTCTCTACATTGTCAGGGTTGTAAGCTTGGCAAACAGCTTCAACTCCCTTATCCTTCTAGTGAGTCAGTGTCTCAGCGTCCTTTTGATCTTGTTCATTCTGATGTATGGGGACCAGCTCCTTTTGTTTTGAAAGGAGGTCATCGATATTATATCATTTTTATTGATGATTTTTCTCGCCATACATGGATATATTTTACGTCATCTCGTAGTGAGGTTTTATCTATCTACAAGGCCTTTGCCACCATGATTCGCACTCAGTTTGACTCTCCTATTCGCGTTTTTCGCGCTGATTCCGCTGGAGAGTACTTGTCGGGAGTACTTCGTGGCTTTCTTGCTGAGCAGGGCACTCTGTCTCAGTTTTCTTGTCCAGGTGCTCATGCTCAGAACGGTGTGGCTGAGCGCAAGCATCGTCATCTTCTTGAGACAGCTCGTGCTCTCATGATTGCTTCCGCTGTTCCACCGCATTTTTGGGCTGAGGCTGTTTCTACTGCCACTTTCTTGATCAACATTCAGCCCTCCTCTGCTTTGCAGGGTGGGATTCCAGTTGAGCGTCTCTGTGGTCAGACTCCTGATTATTCCAGACTTCGCCTTTTTGGGTGTGTGTGTGCTATGTTCTTCTTGCACCTCGTGAGCGCACCAAACTGACCGCTCAGTCAGTTGAATGTGTTTTTCTGGGCTACAGTGCTGAGCACAAGGGATATCGTTGTTGGGATCCTGTTGCCCGACGGATGCGGATTTCTTGGGATGTAACTTTTGATGAGTCTCGTCCTTTCTATCCTCGTCCGTCTCCTTCCTCCACTTCAGCATCTGTCGTTGAGCCGTTTTCATTTCTGACTTTTCCATCCAGTCCTATAGTCACCACTCCACCACAGCCTTTGGTCTCCCCGGTACCTCCTTCTCAGTCAGTACCTTCTTCACCACCGGCATCCTCTCCCGAGGTGCTCCTGATCTTGTTCCTTCTTATCCTCTCTACTATACTCGTCGCCCGCGAGTTGAGGTTCCTTCTGACGGGTCATCTCCTTCGGCTACTCCTCGTTATAGTCTTCGCGATCGCCAGTCTATTCGGCCTCCTGAGCGTTTTGGTTTTGCTGCCGCAGCTCTTGCCGAACCGACTTCTTATCGTGATGCTGTTGTTCATCAGGAGTGGCAGCATGCGATGGCGGAGGAGATCGCTGCTCTTGAGCGTACTGGCACGTGGGATCTTGTTCCCCTTCCTGCGCGTGTTACTCCTATCACGTGCAAGTGGGTCTATAAGGTTAAGACTCGTTCTGATGGTTCTCTTGAGCGTTACAAGGCTCGTCTTGTAGCGCGTGGTTTTCAGCAGGAGCATGGCCGTGACTATGATGAGACTTTTGCTCCTGTGGCTCACATGACCACCGTTCGCACTCTTCTTGCTGTGGCCTCTGTTCGACAGTGGTCCATCTCTCAGTTGGACGTCAAGAATGCCTTTCTCAATGGCGAGTTGCGTGAGGAGGTCTACATGCAGCCACCCCCTGGGTATTCTGTTCCTGAGGGTATGGTTTGTCGTCTTCGCCGATCTCTCTATGGCCTCAAGCAAGCTCCTCGTGCCTGGTTTGATCGTTTCTCCTCTGTTGTCACTGCAGCTGGTTTTTCGGCGAGTGCTCATGATCCTGCTTTTTTTATCCACACTTCATCTCGTGGTCGGACGCTTCTCCTTTTGTATGTTGATGATATGATCATTACTGGAGATGATCCTCAGTATATCACTTTTGTCAAGGAGCGGCTTCATGAGCAGTTTCTTATGTCTGATCTAGGTCCTCTTTGTTACTTTCTTGGGATTGAGGTTATTTCTACTCCTGAGGGTTTCTATCTGTCCCAAGAAAAGTATATTCAGGATCTTCTTGATCGTGCCTCTCTTACTGATCAGCGGACAGCTGAGACTCCCATGGAGCTTAATGTTCATCTTCGTCCCACGGATGGTGAGCCTCTTGCTGATCCTACTCGCTATCGTCATCTTGTTGGGAGCCTTGTTTATCTTGGTGTCACTCGCCCTGACATTTCGTACCCTGTGCATATCTTGAGTCAGTTTGTTTCTGCTCCCACTCAGCTCCACTATAGTCATCTTCTGCGTGTTCTACGATATCTTCGTGGAACTATCTCTCGTCGTCTCTTTTTCCCTCGCTCCAGCTCTTTACAGCTCCAGGCATATTCTGATGCCACCTGGGCCAGTGATCCCTCTGATCGCTGGTCTCTCTCTGCTTATTGCGTTTTTCTTGGTGGTTCTCTCATTGCTTGGAAGACTAAGAAGCAGACAGCAGTTTCTCGTTCGAGTGCTGAGGCTGAGTTGCGAGCTATGGCTTTGTTGACTGCGGAGGTTACTTGGCTACGGTGGTTACTTCAGGACTTTGGTGTTTCTGTTTCTGCTCCGACTCCTCTTTTGTCTAACAGTACAGGTGCTATTAGCATTGCTAAAGATCCGGTGAAGCATGAGCTTACTAAGCATATTGGTGTTGATGCTTCCTACATGCGGACACAGGTGCAAGACCAGATTGTTGCTCTTCAGTATGTGCCTTCCGAGCTTCAGTTGGCAGATTTCTTCACAAAGGCACAAACCAGGGCTCAGCACAGTTTTCATCTCTCCAAACTTCATGTTGTTGATCCACCATAAGTTTGAGGGGGGGTGTTAGATGTGTATTATATAACTGTGTATTTACCCCATTGTATAAGGGTTTTTTTGCATATATGCCACCTGTACATGTATATATATATTGGCCCTTTGGCCACATGATGAATACAAGTGCTATTCTCAACAAAAACAGGGGTTTGAAAAACCCTTACAGACCCAAAACACACACACCCAATAAACCTACTCTAACCTATGGTACAGGAAACAAAAAACGACCTCGACCAAGGAGGATCTAGACCAAATCCTGAGGCGGAGCAGTTAGGTATGAAATACCCTTTGCTCCAGCCAGACCCCAAATCCTCATCTCCTCACTGACAGCAGCCAAAAGAGTCCTAACGTCTAGAGCAGCCCCATCAAAGACGCAGCGATTGCGGAGATTCCAAAGAGACCATGCCCCCAAAATGATGATGGAATTAAGGCCTTGCCGGACCTGACCACGAACTGCGTTGTGTGATTTGGACCACCATTCTTCAAAGGAGGGCTCACCCGGTTGAGGGGAAAGGTTCTGTAATCTCACCTTTTGGAGCAGGTCAAACCAAAATTGGCGGGCAAACACACAAGAGATCAAAAGATGGTTAATGGTTTCCTCCTCTTGATCACAAAGCAAGCAGCGGGGAGGGTGTTGCATGTTAGTCGCTGGACTCTTGCTCTTGGTGATAGCAAGATCCTTACTCTCATGGAGAGGATGACACTAGGAGATGGGGCAAGTTTTCTTGTTTATTGCTCACACAATGCCATGCCAACCTGAGGGGTTGGAGATACATACTTATAGGCTGAGAACCAGCCAAGCATATGCTAAGATGCTATCCTAGATGCTGTCCTAAAGCGGTCAATATGCTGTCCTAAAGCAGATGCTGTCCTAAAAGCAGATGCTGTCCTAAAAGCAGATGCTGTCCTAAAAGCAGATGCTGTCCTAAAAGCAGATGCTGTCCTAAAAGCAGATGCTGTCCTAAAAGGAGATGCTGTCCTAAAAGGAGATGCTGTCCTAAAGCAAAAGCAGATGCTGTCCTAAAAGCAGATGCTGTCCTAAAAGCAGTCAAAAGACAAAAACTACCACAGCCCCACAAAGACCACAGTACAGAGACTTATTCAGCATTCTCCCCCTAAGTCTTGTGCGTCGTCTTGTGGGAGGGTTGAACCATCCTGATCTTGGAGCAGAGCTCAAGGAACTTGATCCTTCCAAGAGGCTTGGTGAGCAAATCCGCAAGCTGATCCGTGGTGTTGATGTAGCTTGCCTTGATGCTTCCTTCATCCAAGCAGCCTCGGATGAAATGGTACTTCACCCGGATGTGCTTGCTCCGTTCATGAAAAACGGGGTTCTTTGCCAGGGCTAGGGCGGACTTGCTGTCCACCCTGAGCTCCACTGCTTCAGTGTCCCCGCCGAGGAGATCACCAAGCAGTCGAGCGAGCCAGAGGGCCTGAGTCGAAGCGGTGGAAGCCGCTATGTACTCGGCCTCACAGCTGGACAGGGCCACCACCTGCTGCTTGACTGACTGCCAGCTAACGAGGCACTTGCCGAGGAAGAAGAGAATCCCGCTTGTGCTCTTGCTGGTGTCGATGTCGCCTGCGTGGTCGCTGTCGCTGTACCCGATGAAGTGCGCCGCGCCGGGACACCTCGGGTAGTGCAAGCCGTAGTCGGAGGTGCCCGCAACGTAGCGGAGGATCCTCTTCACGGCCTGCTGATGCTCCGTCGTCGGTCGCTGCATGAACCGACTGACGTAGCCGACGGCGAACGCCAAATCTGGACGCGTGTGGACGAGGTAGCGAAGGCTGCCCACGATGCGCCGGTACTGCGTCGCGTCCACCTCCTCCGCCGTGCTGTCGCGGCTTAGCTTCAGCCTTTCCTCCATTGGAGTGTGGGCTGGGTTGCAGTCGGTGAGCCCGCCCAGCTCGACGGTGCGCTTGGCGTAGGCGGTCTGACGAAGGGAGATACCGGAGCTGTCCTGGTGGACCTCTATCCCCAGGTAGAAGGAGAGGAGCCCCAGGTCGCTCATCTGGAAGACGGTCTTCATCTCCGCCTTGAACGCCTCGACCTCGGCCTCCTTGGAGCCGGTGATCACCAGGTCGTCGACGTAGACGCCCACCAGCAGGGCGTTGCCGCCTTTGCCCCGCCGGTAGACCGCAGCCTCGTGTGCGCTCTGCTGGAACCCCATTTGCTTGAGGGTGGAGTCCAGCTTAGCATTCCAGGCTCGTGGTGCCTGCCGCAAGCCGTAGAGGGCCTTGCGCAGGCGGAGAACCTTGCCCTCCTTGCCGGGGATGACGAATCCCGGCGGTTGGCGGACGTAGACCTCCTCCTTCAAATCGCCGTTGAGGAAGGCGGACTTGACGTCCATGTGATGGACGCGCCAATCCTCCTGGGCTGCAAGTGCGAGGAGAAGACGAACGGACTCCATGCGCGCGACGGGTGCGAAGGCGTCATCGAAGTCGACCCCCTCCTGCTGCACGAAGCCTCGTGCCACCAAGCGAGCCTTGTGCTTGACGATGGTGCCGGCTTCATCCCGCTTCAGCTTGAACACCCACTTAAGGGTGATCGCGCGGTGACCGGCAGGAAGATCCGCCAGCTCCCACGTCCGGTTCCGCTCGACGGCGTCCATCTCCTGCTTCATCGCGACACGCCACGCCGCGTCTCCCTCCGCCTCAGTAAAGGAGCGAGGCTCGCCGTCGTCGCACGCCAAGTGCAACTCCGCCTCGAAGTCGCGCTGCGCCAGTCCAGGGACGGGCAACTCGCCGAGGATGTTGTCCATGGTACGATAGCGCAGAGGTTCGTCGTCGTGGTAGACGTCGACGCGGTCCTCGTCGTGAGATAGCGGAGTAGCGAACTCCACCATGCGCTGCTCGTCGTGGACCGAAGCTGTTGGGGCCGATCCTGGTGGTGTGGCCGCCGGTGCAGGAGAGTGGTGAGCCGGTGGTGAAGAGTGGGGCGTAGCCGGTGCCGAAGGTGGTAGAGCACTCGCCGGAGCTGGTGGCGAGCAAGGTGTCGAGGTGGACGAGCTCGGTGAAGACGAGCTGCTAGCTCCCCCGGCTCTCTCGAAGTGGACGTAGTCGATAACAAAGTCCCTGAGAGTCGAAGTCGAACCGTCGTCCACCGCCTTGTCCCACGTCCAGCCTCGCCCTTCGTCGAACACAACGTCACGCGAGATGCGGACTCGCTGTGTGTCAGGGTCGAGGATGCGGTAGGCCTTCGAGCCCTCCGCGTAGCCGATGAACACTCCCGGAGTGCTCCTGTCGTCAAGCTTGCCGATGTGGCCAAGCTCCTTGGCGAACGCGAGGGAGCCGAAGACCCGCAAGTGGGAGACCGCCGGCTTGCGCCCATGCCAAGCCTCGTACGGCGTCCTGCCGTCGAGCGCCTTGGTAGGCGAGCGGTTGAGGATGTAGACGGCCGTCACCACCGCTTCTCCCCAGAAGACAGCCGGCATCCCCCTCTGCTTGAGGAGGGCCCGAGCCATCCCCACAACCGTCTGGTTGCGCCGCTCGACGACGCCGTTCTGCTGCGGGCTGTACGGCGCGGAGTAGTGGCGCTGAATGCCCTCATCAGCGCAGTACGACGCGAATTCAGCCGCCGTGAATTCGCCGCCGTTGTCTGTGCGCAGCACGCGCAGCTTGCGGCCGCACTCTGCCTCCGCAACAGCCTGCGTGCGCCTGATGGCGTCCGCAGCCTCTCCCTTGCTGCCGAGGACCATCACCCACATGTAGCGGGAGAGGTCGTCGACGAGCAGCAGGAAGTAGCGTCGTCCTCCTGGTGTGGCCGGTGTCACCGGGCCACACAAGTCCCCGTGCACGAGCTCGAGCCTCTCCTTGGCTCGGAAACTCGCCTGCTGGGGAAAGGGGAGTCGCCTCTGCTTCGTCAACACGCAGACGTCGCAGAGCTGCTCCACATGGTCAAGGCACGGCAGGCCTCGCACCATTTCCGTGGCACTGAGCCGCTTCAGGGCCTCGAAGTGGAGGTGCCCAAAGCGCTCGTGCCACTGCCACGCCTCGTCGTCCCGACGAGCAGCGAGACAGATGGGTTGTGCCACCTGCACGTGAAGAGTGTAGAGTCGATTTGCGCCTCTGGTTACCTTGGCAAGAAGGCGGCGTCGAAGATCCCAAATCCGCAGCACCCCGTGCTCGATCTCGACACGCGAGCCGTTCTCATCCAGCTGTCCCAAGCTGATGATGGAGTTCCGCAGATCGGGGATGTAGTAGACGCCGGTGAGCAACCGGTGCTCGCCAGTCTTGGCGACGAAGACGACAGAGCCGACGCCCTTGATCTCCACGGCGGAGGCATCGCCGAACTTGACGGTGCCTCGAACGCCTGAGTCGAGCTCGGAGAAGAACTCCCGCCGCCCGGTCATGTGGTGGGTGGCGCCGGTGTCGAGGCACCACCCGTCGGTCTTGTCATTGACGGGACTGTCGCCGAGGAGGGCGTGTGCTTTTGGCTCGTCAAGATGGAGGAGAGCCACTGCGGCCGGTGCCGCTGGAGGTAGTTCGATGCTCGCATGAGCAATGAACAGGACCGGCTGCTCCTCCTCCGCTTGTGCGACGTGGGCCTGGCCGCGTCGTGGTTGTCGACACTCCCTGGCCCAATGACCAAGCTTGCCACAGTTGTGGCAAGAGTCGTCTCGTGCCGGCTTTTGCTTGCCAGCATCGCCGCCCTGGGCGCCTCCTCGCGCCCCTGCCTGGGCGTCTTTGCGTGGCTTGCCGCGCTTGCCATGCTTGCGGCCGCCTGTCGTGGAAGAAGGCTCCCCCTTCTTCCTGTCACCTTGGCCGGCAGCCCACTGCTCCCGAGTGAGGAGGAGCTTCCCGCCAATGGTGACGGGTCCCGAGAGGCTCTGTGGCTCATCGATGTCGACGACCTTGAGGCGACCCAACGCCTCCTCGATGGTCATCGTGGAAAGGTCCAGCAGAGACCCGATCGAGCGAGCCATCTGCTTGTACTTCTCGGGGACACAGCGGAAGAGCTTCTCCACAGCTCTCTCCTCGTTGTAGGTGTCGTCACCGAACTGCACCAACTTCTGCAGCAGAGTGTTGAGACGGAGAGCAAAGTCATCAATGTCTTCACCTGGCTTGAAGGCCAGGCTCTCCCACTCCGTGCGTAGTGCCTGCAGTGTAGACTTGCGGGCGCGGTCGCTGCCGATGCGTGCTGCAGCGATGGCGTCCCAAGCCTCTTTGGCAGTCCGCTTGCTGGTAAGCGAGAACTGCATCTCGGGCGGGACTGCAGCGATGAGAGCATCCAGCGCCCGTCGATCCTGGTCGTAGTCGACGTCGCCGTACCGGACTGCATCCCACATATGCCGCACCTGGAGCCTTACCCTCATCACCGCAGACCACTCGACATAGTTGGTCTTGGTGAGGGTAGGCCACCCGCCGCCGGGGCCGACGTCCCTGACGACAGCCTGGTACTCGTGGTGACCACGGTACCGAACCGGGGAGAGAGAGCCGCGTTGCCTGTGAGGGCCGCGCTCTCTGTCGACCCGTACGCCGTCGCCGTGCGCGCCTCCTCCAGGAGCGCCACCGCCGTGCGCGCCTCCTCCAGGAGCGCCACCGCCGTGCGCGCCTCCTCCAGGAGCGCCACCGCCGTGTGCACCTCCTTCAGGAGCGCCGCCGGCGCGTCCGCGCCTGTCTGGGCTGCCGCCGCGCTCTTGCGCGTGCGCGGCTGCCCATTGCGCCGTTCGCCCTTGCGCTGCCTCCCTCTCCATCAGCTGAGGGTCCGCGTCGGCGCTGTCATCAACAGAGCCGGAGCTGCTGTTGCTGCCGTGCAGAGCCTTGACCTCTGCTGCTGCCGCACGCGCTGCATCTGCCGCCGCCGCCGCTTCCACCTCCGCTCTGGCTGCTGCCAGCTCCGCCGCTGCCAGCCTTGACGCCCTTTCCGCCGCCGCAGCGGTCTCTACCGCCGCTCGCTTGCGCTGCTCTGCCGCGGCGAGCTCGGCCGTCTGCTGACGCCGCATGCTCGAGGCGACCGAGCGCTGAGACTGCCCTGCGGACATGGCGCGCTACTGGGGGGCTGTTGCGTGGAGAGAGGGCTGCTTCTGACGAGCTGCCGCCCGTCTCCGGAGAGGAGTGAGCGGGGACAGCCGGAGCTGCTGCTGCTACCGGCTGGGGCTGCTGTGAGGCCGGAGAAAGAGATGAGCAGGAGATGCTCAGGCTACAGGATACTAAGGCTCTGATACCACTTGTTAGTCGCTGGACTCTTGCTCTTGGTGATAGCAAGATCCTTACTCTCATGGAGAGGATGACACTAGGAGATGGGGCAAGTTTTCTTGTTTATTGCTCACACAATGCCATGCCAACCTGAGGGGTTGGAGATACATACTTATAGGCTGAGAACCAGCCAAGCATATGCTAAGATGCTATCCTAGATGCTGTCCTAAAGCGGTCAATATGCTGTCCTAAAGCAGATGCTGTCCTAAAAGCAGATGCTGTCCTAAAAGCAGATGCTGTCCTAAAAGCAGATGCTGTCCTAAAAGCAGATGCTGTCCTAAAAGCAGATGCTGTCCTAAAAGGAGATGCTGTCCTAAAAGGAGATGCTGTCCTAAAGCAAAAGCAGATGCTGTCCTAAAAGCAGATGCTGTCCTAAAAGCAGTCAAAAGACAAAAACTACCACAGCCCCACAAAGACCACAGTACAGAGACTTATTCAGCATTGATACCACTTGTTAGTCGCTGGACTCTTGCTCTTGGTGATAGCAAGATCCTTACTCTCATGGAGAGGATGACACTAGGAGATGGGGCAAGTTTTCTTGTTTATTGCTCACACAATGCCATGCCAACCTGAGGGGTTGGAGATACATACTTATAGGCTGAGAACCAGCCAAGCATATGCTAAGATGCTATCCTAGATGCTGTCCTAAAGCGGTCAATATGCTGTCCTAAAGCAGATGCTGTCCTAAAAGCAGATGCTGTCCTAAAAGCAGATGCTGTCCTAAAAGCAGATGCTGTCCTAAAAGCAGATGCTGTCCTAAAAGCAGATGCTGTCCTAAAAGGAGATGCTGTCCTAAAAGGAGATGCTGTCCTAAAGCAAAAGCAGATGCTGTCCTAAAAGCAGATGCTGTCCTAAAAGCAGTCAAAAGACAAAAACTACCACAGCCCCACAAAGACCACAGTACAGAGACTTATTCAGCATTCTCCCCCTAAGTCTTGTGCGTCGTCTTGTGGGAGGGTTGAACCATCCTGATCTTGGAGCAGAGCTCAAGGAACTTGATCCTTCCAAGAGGCTTGGTGAGCAAATCCGCAAGCTGATCCGTGGTGTTGATGTAGCTTGCCTTGATGCTTCCTTCATCCAAGCAGCCTCGGATGAAATGGTACTTCACCCGGATGTGCTTGCTCCGTTCATGAAAAACGGGGTTCTTTGCCAGGGCTAGGGCGGACTTGCTGTCCACCCTGAGCTCCACTGCTTCAGTGTCCCCGCCGAGGAGATCACCAAGCAGTCGAGCGAGCCAGAGGGCCTGAGTCGAAGCGGTGGAAGCCGCTATGTACTCGGCCTCACAGCTGGACAGGGCCACCACCTGCTGCTTGACTGACTGCCAGCTAACGAGGCACTTGCCGAGGAAGAAGAGAATCCCGCTTGTGCTCTTGCTGGTGTCGATGTCGCCTGCGTGGTCGCTGTCGCTGTACCCGATGAAGTGCGCCGCGCCGGGACACCTCGGGTAGTGCAAGCCGTAGTCGGAGGTGCCCGCAACGTAGCGGAGGATCCTCTTCACGGCCTGCTGATGCTCCGTCGTCGGTCGCTGCATGAACCGACTGACGTAGCCGACGGCGAACGCCAAATCTGGACGCGTGTGGACGAGGTAGCGAAGGCTGCCCACGATGCGCCGGTACTGCGTCGCGTCCACCTCCTCCGCCGTGCTGTCGCGGCTTAGCTTCAGCCTTTCCTCCATTGGAGTGTGGGCTGGGTTGCAGTCGGTGAGCCCGCCCAGCTCGACGGTGCGCTTGGCGTAGGCGGTCTGACGAAGGGAGATACCGGAGCTGTCCTGGTGGACCTCTATCCCCAGGTAGAAGGAGAGGAGCCCCAGGTCGCTCATCTGGAAGACGGTCTTCATCTCCGCCTTGAACGCCTCGACCTCGGCCTCCTTGGAGCCGGTGATCACCAGGTCGTCGACGTAGACGCCCACCAGCAGGGCGTTGCCGCCTTTGCCCCGCCGGTAGACCGCAGCCTCGTGTGCGCTCTGCTGGAACCCCATTTGCTTGAGGGTGGAGTCCAGCTTAGCATTCCAGGCTCGTGGTGCCTGCCGCAAGCCGTAGAGGGCCTTGCGCAGGCGGAGAACCTTGCCCTCCTTGCCGGGGATGACGAATCCCGGCGGTTGGCGGACGTAGACCTCCTCCTTCAAATCGCCGTTGAGGAAGGCGGACTTGACGTCCATGTGATGGACGCGCCAATCCTCCTGGGCTGCAAGTGCGAGGAGAAGACGAACGGACTCCATGCGCGCGACGGGTGCGAAGGCGTCATCGAAGTCGACCCCCTCCTGCTGCACGAAGCCTCGTGCCACCAAGCGAGCCTTGTGCTTGACGATGGTGCCGGCTTCATCCCGCTTCAGCTTGAACACCCACTTAAGGGTGATCGCGCGGTGACCGGCAGGAAGATCCGCCAGCTCCCACGTCCGGTTCCGCTCGACGGCGTCCATCTCCTGCTTCATCGCGACACGCCACGCCGCGTCTCCCTCCGCCTCAGTAAAGGAGCGAGGCTCGCCGTCGTCGCACGCCAAGTGCAACTCCGCCTCGAAGTCGCGCTGCGCCAGTCCAGGGACGGGCAACTCGCCGAGGATGTTGTCCATGGTACGATAGCGCAGAGGTTCGTCGTCGTGGTAGACGTCGACGCGGTCCTCGTCGTGAGATAGCGGAGTAGCGAACTCCACCATGCGCTGCTCGTCGTGGACCGAAGCTGTTGGGGCCGATCCTGGTGGTGTGGCCGCCGGTGCAGGAGAGTGGTGAGCCGGTGGTGAAGAGTGGGGCGTAGCCGGTGCCGAAGGTGGTAGAGCACTCGCCGGAGCTGGTGGCGAGCAAGGTGTCGAGGTGGACGAGCTCGGTGAAGACGAGCTGCTAGCTCCCCCGGCTCTCTCGAAGTGGACGTAGTCGATAACAAAGTCCCTGAGAGTCGAAGTCGAACCGTCGTCCACCGCCTTGTCCCACGTCCAGCCTCGCCCTTCGTCGAACACAACGTCACGCGAGATGCGGACTCGCTGTGTGTCAGGGTCGAGGATGCGGTAGGCCTTCGAGCCCTCCGCGTAGCCGATGAACACTCCCGGAGTGCTCCTGTCGTCAAGCTTGCCGATGTGGCCAAGCTCCTTGGCGAACGCGAGGGAGCCGAAGACCCGCAAGTGGGAGACCGCCGGCTTGCGCCCATGCCAAGCCTCGTACGGCGTCCTGCCGTCGAGCGCCTTGGTAGGCGAGCGGTTGAGGATGTAGACGGCCGTCACCACCGCTTCTCCCCAGAAGACAGCCGGCATCCCCCTCTGCTTGAGGAGGGCCCGAGCCATCCCCACAACCGTCTGGTTGCGCCGCTCGACGACGCCGTTCTGCTGCGGGCTGTACGGCGCGGAGTAGTGGCGCTGAATGCCCTCATCAGCGCAGTACGACGCGAATTCAGCCGCCGTGAATTCGCCGCCGTTGTCTGTGCGCAGCACGCGCAGCTTGCGGCCGCACTCTGCCTCCGCAACAGCCTGCGTGCGCCTGATGGCGTCCGCAGCCTCTCCCTTGCTGCCGAGGACCATCACCCACATGTAGCGGGAGAGGTCGTCGACGAGCAGCAGGAAGTAGCGTCGTCCTCCTGGTGTGGCCGGTGTCACCGGGCCACACAAGTCCCCGTGCACGAGCTCGAGCCTCTCCTTGGCTCGGAAACTCGCCTGCTGGGGAAAGGGGAGTCGCCTCTGCTTCGTCAACACGCAGACGTCGCAGAGCTGCTCCACATGGTCAAGGCACGGCAGGCCTCGCACCATTTCCGTGGCACTGAGCCGCTTCAGGGCCTCGAAGTGGAGGTGCCCAAAGCGCTCGTGCCACTGCCACGCCTCGTCGTCCCGACGAGCAGCGAGACAGATGGGTTGTGCCACCTGCACGTGAAGAGTGTAGAGTCGATTTGCGCCTCTGGTTACCTTGGCAAGAAGGCGGCGTCGAAGATCCCAAATCCGCAGCACCCCGTGCTCGATCTCGACACGCGAGCCGTTCTCATCCAGCTGTCCCAAGCTGATGATGGAGTTCCGCAGATCGGGGATGTAGTAGACGCCGGTGAGCAACCGGTGCTCGCCAGTCTTGGCGACGAAGACGACAGAGCCGACGCCCTTGATCTCCACGGCGGAGGCATCGCCGAACTTGACGGTGCCTCGAACGCCTGAGTCGAGCTCGGAGAAGAACTCCCGCCGCCCGGTCATGTGGTGGGTGGCGCCGGTGTCGAGGCACCACCCGTCGGTCTTGTCATTGACGGGACTGTCGCCGAGGAGGGCGTGTGCTTTTGGCTCGTCAAGATGGAGGAGAGCCACTGCGGCCGGTGCCGCTGGAGGTAGTTCGATGCTCGCATGAGCAATGAACAGGACCGGCTGCTCCTCCTCCGCTTGTGCGACGTGGGCCTGGCCGCGTCGTGGTTGTCGACACTCCCTGGCCCAATGACCAAGCTTGCCACAGTTGTGGCAAGAGTCGTCTCGTGCCGGCTTTTGCTTGCCAGCATCGCCGCCCTGGGCGCCTCCTCGCGCCCCTGCCTGGGCGTCTTTGCGTGGCTTGCCGCGCTTGCCATGCTTGCGGCCGCCTGTCGTGGAAGAAGGCTCCCCCTTCTTCCTGTCACCTTGGCCGGCAGCCCACTGCTCCCGAGTGAGGAGGAGCTTCCCGCCAATGGTGACGGGTCCCGAGAGGCTCTGTGGCTCATCGATGTCGACGACCTTGAGGCGACCCAACGCCTCCTCGATGGTCATCGTGGAAAGGTCCAGCAGAGACCCGATCGAGCGAGCCATCTGCTTGTACTTCTCGGGGACACAGCGGAAGAGCTTCTCCACAGCTCTCTCCTCGTTGTAGGTGTCGTCACCGAACTGCACCAACTTCTGCAGCAGAGTGTTGAGACGGAGAGCAAAGTCATCAATGTCTTCACCTGGCTTGAAGGCCAGGCTCTCCCACTCCGTGCGTAGTGCCTGCAGTGTAGACTTGCGGGCGCGGTCGCTGCCGATGCGTGCTGCAGCGATGGCGTCCCAAGCCTCTTTGGCAGTCCGCTTGCTGGTAAGCGAGAACTGCATCTCGGGCGGGACTGCAGCGATGAGAGCATCCAGCGCCCGTCGATCCTGGTCGTAGTCGACGTCGCCGTACCGGACTGCATCCCACATATGCCGCACCTGGAGCCTTACCCTCATCACCGCAGACCACTCGACATAGTTGGTCTTGGTGAGGGTAGGCCACCCGCCGCCGGGGCCGACGTCCCTGACGACAGCCTGGTACTCGTGGTGACCACGGTACCGAACCGGGGAGAGAGAGCCGCGTTGCCTGTGAGGGCCGCGCTCTCTGTCGACCCGTACGCCGTCGCCGTGCGCGCCTCCTCCAGGAGCGCCACCGCCGTGCGCGCCTCCTCCAGGAGCGCCACCGCCGTGCGCGCCTCCTCCAGGAGCGCCACCGCCGTGTGCACCTCCTTCAGGAGCGCCGCCGGCGCGTCCGCGCCTGTCTGGGCTGCCGCCGCGCTCTTGCGCGTGCGCGGCTGCCCATTGCGCCGTTCGCCCTTGCGCTGCCTCCCTCTCCATCAGCTGAGGGTCCGCGTCGGCGCTGTCATCAACAGAGCCGGAGCTGCTGTTGCTGCCGTGCAGAGCCTTGACCTCTGCTGCTGCCGCACGCGCTGCATCTGCCGCCGCCGCCGCTTCCACCTCCGCTCTGGCTGCTGCCAGCTCCGCCGCTGCCAGCCTTGACGCCCTTTCCGCCGCCGCAGCGGTCTCTACCGCCGCTCGCTTGCGCTGCTCTGCCGCGGCGAGCTCGGCCGTCTGCTGACGCCGCATGCTCGAGGCGACCGAGCGCTGAGACTGCCCTGCGGACATGGCGCGCTACTGGGGGGCTGTTGCGTGGAGAGAGGGCTGCTTCTGACGAGCTGCCGCCCGTCTCCGGAGAGGAGTGAGCGGGGACAGCCGGAGCTGCTGCTGCTACCGGCTGGGGCTGCTGTGAGGCCGGAGAAAGAGATGAGCAGGAGATGCTCAGGCTACAGGATACTAAGGCTCTGATACCACTTGTTAGTCGCTGGACTCTTGCTCTTGGTGATAGCAAGATCCTTACTCTCATGGAGAGGATGACACTAGGAGATGGGGCAAGTTTTCTTGTTTATTGCTCACACAATGCCATGCCAACCTGAGGGGTTGGAGATACATACTTATAGGCTGAGAACCAGCCAAGCATATGCTAAGATGCTATCCTAGATGCTGTCCTAAAGCGGTCAATATGCTGTCCTAAAGCAGATGCTGTCCTAAAAGCAGATGCTGTCCTAAAAGCAGATGCTGTCCTAAAAGCAGATGCTGTCCTAAAAGCAGATGCTGTCCTAAAAGCAGATGCTGTCCTAAAAGGAGATGCTGTCCTAAAAGGAGATGCTGTCCTAAAGCAAAAGCAGATGCTGTCCTAAAAGCAGATGCTGTCCTAAAAGCAGTCAAAAGACAAAAACTACCACAGCCCCACAAAGACCACAGTACAGAGACTTATTCAGCATTGATACCACTTGTTAGTCGCTGGACTCTTGCTCTTGGTGATAGCAAGATCCTTACTCTCATGGAGAGGATGACACTAGGAGATGGGGCAAGTTTTCTTGTTTATTGCTCACACAATGCCATGCCAACCTGAGGGGTTGGAGATACATACTTATAGGCTGAGAACCAGCCAAGCATATGCTAAGATGCTATCCTAGATGCTGTCCTAAAGCGGTCAATATGCTGTCCTAAAGCAGATGCTGTCCTAAAAGCAGATGCTGTCCTAAAAGCAGATGCTGTCCTAAAAGCAGATGCTGTCCTAAAAGCAGATGCTGTCCTAAAAGCAGATGCTGTCCTAATCCTAAAAGGAGATGCTGTCCTAAAAGGAGATGCTGTCCTAAAGCAAAAGCAGATGCTGTCCTAAAAGCAGATGCTGTCCTAAAAGCAGTCAAAAGACAAAAACTACCACAGCCCCACAAAGACCACAGTACAGAGACTTATTCAGCATTCTCCCCCTAAGTCTTGTGCGTCGTCTTGTGGGAGGGTTGAACCATCCTGATCTTGGAGCAGAGCTCAAGGAACTTGATCCTTCCAAGAGGCTTGGTGAGCAAATCCGCAAGCTGATCCGTGGTGTTGATGTAGCTTGCCTTGATGCTTCCTTCATCCAAGCAGCCTCGGATGAAATGGTACTTCACCCGGATGTGCTTGCTCCGTTCATGAAAAACGGGGTTCTTTGCCAGGGCTAGGGCGGACTTGCTGTCCACCCTGAGCTCCACTGCTTCAGTGTCCCCGCCGAGGAGATCACCAAGCAGTCGAGCGAGCCAGAGGGCCTGAGTCGAAGCGGTGGAAGCCGCTATGTACTCGGCCTCACAGCTGGACAGGGCCACCACCTGCTGCTTGACTGACTGCCAGCTAACGAGGCACTTGCCGAGGAAGAAGAGAATCCCGCTTGTGCTCTTGCTGGTGTCGATGTCGCCTGCGTGGTCGCTGTCGCTGTACCCGATGAAGTGCGCCGCGCCGGGACACCTCGGGTAGTGCAAGCCGTAGTCGGAGGTGCCCGCAACGTAGCGGAGGATCCTCTTCACGGCCTGCTGATGCTCCGTCGTCGGTCGCTGCATGAACCGACTGACGTAGCCGACGGCGAACGCCAAATCTGGACGCGTGTGGACGAGGTAGCGAAGGCTGCCCACGATGCGCCGGTACTGCGTCGCGTCCACCTCCTCCGCCGTGCTGTCGCGGCTTAGCTTCAGCCTTTCCTCCATTGGAGTGTGGGCTGGGTTGCAGTCGGTGAGCCCGCCCAGCTCGACGGTGCGCTTGGCGTAGGCGGTCTGACGAAGGGAGATACCGGAGCTGTCCTGGTGGACCTCTATCCCCAGGTAGAAGGAGAGGAGCCCCAGGTCGCTCATCTGGAAGACGGTCTTCATCTCCGCCTTGAACGCCTCGACCTCGGCCTCCTTGGAGCCGGTGATCACCAGGTCGTCGACGTAGACGCCCACCAGCAGGGCGTTGCCGCCTTTGCCCCGCCGGTAGACCGCAGCCTCGTGTGCGCTCTGCTGGAACCCCATTTGCTTGAGGGTGGAGTCCAGCTTAGCATTCCAGGCTCGTGGTGCCTGCCGCAAGCCGTAGAGGGCCTTGCGCAGGCGGAGAACCTTGCCCTCCTTGCCGGGGATGACGAATCCCGGCGGTTGGCGGACGTAGACCTCCTCCTTCAAATCGCCGTTGAGGAAGGCGGACTTGACGTCCATGTGATGGACGCGCCAATCCTCCTGGGCTGCAAGTGCGAGGAGAAGACGAACGGACTCCATGCGCGCGACGGGTGCGAAGGCGTCATCGAAGTCGACCCCCTCCTGCTGCACGAAGCCTCGTGCCACCAAGCGAGCCTTGTGCTTGACGATGGTGCCGGCTTCATCCCGCTTCAGCTTGAACACCCACTTAAGGGTGATCGCGCGGTGACCGGCAGGAAGATCCGCCAGCTCCCACGTCCGGTTCCGCTCGACGGCGTCCATCTCCTGCTTCATCGCGACACGCCACGCCGCGTCTCCCTCCGCCTCAGTAAAGGAGCGAGGCTCGCCGTCGTCGCACGCCAAGTGCAACTCCGCCTCGAAGTCGCGCTGCGCCAGTCCAGGGACGGGCAACTCGCCGAGGATGTTGTCCATGGTACGATAGCGCAGAGGTTCGTCGTCGTGGTAGACGTCGACGCGGTCCTCGTCGTGAGATAGCGGAGTAGCGAACTCCACCATGCGCTGCTCGTCGTGGACCGAAGCTGTTGGGGCCGATCCTGGTGGTGTGGCCGCCGGTGCAGGAGAGTGGTGAGCCGGTGGTGAAGAGTGGGGCGTAGCCGGTGCCGAAGGTGGTAGAGCACTCGCCGGAGCTGGTGGCGAGCAAGGTGTCGAGGTGGACGAGCTCGGTGAAGACGAGCTGCTAGCTCCCCCGGCTCTCTCGAAGTGGACGTAGTCGATAACAAAGTCCCTGAGAGTCGAAGTCGAACCGTCGTCCACCGCCTTGTCCCACGTCCAGCCTCGCCCTTCGTCGAACACAACGTCACGCGAGATGCGGACTCGCTGTGTGTCAGGGTCGAGGATGCGGTAGGTCTTCGGCTCCCTCGCGTTCGCCAAGGAGCTTGGCCACATCGGCAAGCTTGACGACAGGAGCAGAAGGCTCCCCCTTCTTCCTGTCACCTTGGCCGGCAGCCCACTGCTCCCGAGTGAGGAGGAGCTTCCCGCCAATGGTGACGGGTCCCGAGAGGCTCTGTGGCTCATCGATGTCGACGACCTTGAGGCGACCCAACGCCTCCTCGATGGTCATCGTGGAAAGGTCCAGCAGAGACCCGATCGAGCGAGCCATCTGCTTGTACTTCTCGGGGACACAGCGGAAGAGCTTCTCCACAGCTCTCTCCTCGTTGTAGGTGTCGTCACCGAACTGCACCAACTTCTGCAGCAGAGTGTTGAGACGGAGAGCAAAGTCATCAATGTCTTCACCTGGCTTGAAGGCCAGGCTCTCCCACTCCGTGCGTAGTGCCTGCAGTGTAGACTTGCGGGCGCGGTCGCTGCCGATGCGTGCTGCAGCGATGGCGTCCCAAGCCTCTTTGGCAGTCCGCTTGCTGGTAAGCGAGAACTGCATCTCGGGCGGGACTGCAGCGATGAGAGCATCCAGCGCCCGTCGATCCTGGTCGTAGTCGACGTCGCCGTACCGGACTGCATCCCACATATGCCGCACCTGGAGCCTTACCCTCATCACCGCAGACCACTCGACATAGTTGGTCTTGGTGAGGGTAGGCCACCCGCCGCCGGGGCCGACGTCCCTGACGACAGCCTGGTACTCGTGGTGACCACGGTACCGAACCGGGGAGAGAGAGCCGCGTTGCCTGTGAGGGCCGCGCTCTCTGTCGACCCGTACGCCGTCGCCGTGCGCGCCTCCTCCAGGAGCGCCACCGCCGTGCGCGCCTCCTCCAGGAGCGCCACCGCCGTGCGCGCCTCCTCCAGGAGCGCCACCGCCGTGTGCACCTCCTTCAGGAGCGCCGCCGGCGCGTCCGCGCCTGTCTGGGCTGCCGCCGCGCTCTTGCGCGTGCGCGGCTGCCCATTGCGCCGTTCGCCCTTGCGCTGCCTCCCTCTCCATCAGCTGAGGGTCCGCGTCGGCGCTGTCATCAACAGAGCCGGAGCTGCTGTTGCTGCCGTGCAGAGCCTTGACCTCTGCTGCTGCCGCACGCGCTGCATCTGCCGCCGCCGCCGCTTCCACCTCCGCTCTGGCTGCTGCCAGCTCCGCCGCTGCCAGCCTTGACGCCCTTTCCGCCGCCGCAGCGGTCTCTACCGCCGCTCGCTTGCGCTGCTCTGCCGCGGCGAGCTCGGCCGTCTGCTGACGCCGCATGCTCGAGGCGACCGAGCGCTGAGACTGCCCTGCGGACATGGCGCGCTACTGGGGGGCTGTTGTGTGGAGAGAGGGCTGCTTCTGACGAGCTGCCGCCCGTCTCCGGAGAGGAGTGAGCGGGGACAGCCGGAGCTGCTGCTGCTACTGGCTGGGGCTGCTGTGAGGCCGGAGAAGGAGATGAGCAGGAGATGCTCAGGCTACAGGATACTAAGGCTCTGATACCACTTGTTAGTCGCTGGACTCTTGCTCTTGGTGATAGCAAGATCCTTACTCTCATGGAGAGGATGACACTAGGAGATGGGGCAAGTTTTCTTGTTTATTGCTCACACAATGCCATGCCAACCTGAGGGGTTGGAGATACATACTTATAGGCTGAGAACCAGCCAAGCATATGCTAAGATGCTATCCTAGATGCTGTCCTAAAGCGGTCAATATGCTGTCCTAAAGCAGATGCTGTCCTAAAAGCAGATGCTGTCCTAAAAGCAGATGCTGTCCTAAAAGCAGATGCTGTCCTAAAAGCAGATGCTGTCCTAAAAGCAGATGCTGTCCTAAAAGGAGATGCTGTCCTAAAAGGAGATGCTGTCCTAAAGCAAAAGCAGATGCTGTCCTAAAAGCAGATGCTGTCCTAAAAGCAGTCAAAAGACAAAAACTACCACAGCCCCACAAAGACCACAGTACAGAGACTTATTCAGCATTCTTGTTAGTCGCTGGACTCTTGCTCTTGGTGATAGCAAGATCCTAACTCTCATGGAGAGGATGACACTAGGAGATGGGGCAATTTTCTTCTTGTTTATTGCTCACACAATGCCATGCCAACCTGAGGGGTTGGAGATACATACTTATAGGCTGAGAACCAGCCAAGCATATGCTAAGATGCTATCCTAGATGCTGTCCTAAAGCGGTCAATATGCTGTCCTAAAGCAGACAAAAGACAAAAACTACCACAGCCCCACAAAGACCACAGTACAGAGACTTATTCAGCATTCTCCCCCTAAGTCTTGTGCGTCGTCTTGTGGGAGGGTTGAACCATCCTGATCTTGGAGCAGAGCTCAAGGAACTTGATCCTTCCAAGAGGCTTGGTAAGCAAATCCGCAAGCTGATCCGTGGTGTTGATGTAGCTTGCCTTGATGCTTCCTTCATCCAAGCAGCCTCGGATGAAATGGTACTTCACCCGGATGTGCTTGCTCCGTTCATGAAAAACGGGGTTCTTTGCCAGGGCTAGGGCGGACTTGCTGTCCACCCTGAGCTCCACTGCTTCAGTGTCCCCGCCGAGGAGATCACCAAGCAGTCGAGCGAGCCAGAGGGCCTGAGTCGAAGCGGTGGAAGCCGCTATGTACTCGGCCTCACAGCTGGACAGGGCCACCACCTGCTGCTTGACTGACTGCCAGCTAACGAGGCACTTGCCGAGGAAGAAGAGAATCCCGCTTGTGCTCTTGCTGGTGTCGATGTCGCCTGCGTGGTCGCTGTCGCTGTACCCGATGAAGTGCGCCGCGCCGGGACACCTCGGGTAGTGCAAGCCGTAGTCGGAGGTGCCCGCAACGTAGCGGAGGATCCTCTTCACGGCCTGCTGATGCTCCGTCGTCGGTCGCTGCATGAACCGACTGACGTAGCCGACGGCGAACGCCAAATCTGGACGCGTGTGGACGAGGTAGCGAAGGCTGCCCACGATGCGCCGGTACTGCGTCGCGTCCACCTCCTCCGCCGTGCTGTCGCGGCTCAGCTTCAGCCTTTCCTCCATTGGAGTGTGGGCTGGGTTGCAGTCGGTGAGCCCGCCCAGCTCGACGGTGCGCTTGGCGTAGGCGGTCTGACGAAGGGAGATACCGGAGCTGTCCTGGTGGACCTCAATCCCCAGGTAGAAGGAGAGGAGCCCCAGGTCGCTCATCTGGAAGACGGTCTTCATCTCCGCCTTGAACGCCTCGACCTCGGCCTCCTTGGAGCCGGTGATCACCAGGTCGTCGACGTAGACGCCCACCAGCAGGGCGTTGCCGCCTTTGCCCCGCCGGTAGACCGCAGCCTCGTGTGCGCTCTGCTGGAACCCCATTTGCTTGAGGGTGGAGTCCAGCTTAGCATTCCAGGCTCGTGGTGCCTGCCGCAAGCCGTAGAGGGCCTTGCGCAGGCGGAGAACCTTGCCCTCCTTGCCGGGGATGACGAATCCCGGCGGTTGGCGGACGTAGACCTCCTCCTTCAAATCGCCGTTGAGGAAGGCGGACTTGACGTCCATGTGATGGACGCGCCAATCCTCCTGGGCTGCAAGTGCGAGGAGAAGACGAACGGACTCCATGCGCGCGACGGGTGCGAAGGCGTCATCGAAGTCGACCCCCTCCTGCTGCACGAAGCCTCGTGCCACCAAGCGAGCCTTGTGCTTGACGATGGCGCCGGCTTCATCCCGCTTCAGCTTGAACACCCACTTAAGGGTGATCGCGTGGTGACCGGCAGGAAGATCCGCCAGCTCCCACGTCCGGTTCCGCTCGACGGCGTCCATCTCCTGCTTCATCGCGACACGCCACGCCGCGTCTCCCTCCGCCTCAGCGAAGGAGCGAGGCTCGCCGTCGTCGCACGCCAAGTGCAGCTCCGCCTCGAAGTCGCGCTGCGCCAGTCCAGGGACGGGCAACTCGCCGAGGATGTTGTCCATGGTACGATAGCGCAGAGGTTCGTCGTCGTGGTAGACGTCGACGCGGTCCTCGTCGTGAGATAGCGGAGTAGCGAACTCCACCATGCGCTGCTCGTCGTGGACCGAAGCTGTTGGGGCCGATCCCGGTGGTGTGGCCGCCGGTGCAGGAGAGTGGTGAGCCGGTGGTGAAGAGTGGGGCGTAGCCGGTGCCGAAGGTGGTGGAGCACTCGCCGGAGCTGGTGGCGAGCAAGGTGTCGAGGTGGACGAGCTCGGTGAAGACGAGCTGCTAGCTCCCCCGGCTCTCTCGAAGTGGACGTAGTCGATAACAAAGTCCCTGAGAGTCGAAGTCGAACCGTCGTCCACCGCCTTGTCCCACGTCCAGCCTCGCCCTTCGTCGAACACAACGTCACGCGAGATGCAGACTCGCTGTGTGTCAGGGTCGAGGATGCGGTAGGCCTTCGAGCCCTCCGCGTAGCCGATGAACACTCCCGGAGTGCTCCTGTCGTCGAGCTTACCGATGTGGCCAAGCTCCTTGGCGAACGCGAGGGAGCCGAAGACCCGCAAGTGGGAGACCGCCGGCTTGCGCCCATGCCAAGCCTCGTACGGCGTCCTGCCGTCGAGCGCCTTGGTAGGCGAGCGGTTGAGGATGTAGACGGCCGTCACCACCGCCTCTCCCCAGAAGACAGCCGGCATCCCCCTCTGCTTGAGGAGGGCCCGAGCCATCCCCACAACCGTCTGGTTGCGCCGCTCGACGACGCCGTTCTGCTGCGGGCTGTACGGCGCGGAGTAGTGGCGCTGAATGCCCTCATCAGCGCAGTACGACGCGAATTCAGCCGCCGTGAATTCGCCGCCGTTGTCTGTGCGCAGCACGCGCAGCTTGCGGCCGCACTCCGCCTCCGCAACAGCCTGCGTGCGCCTGATGGCGTCCGCAGCCTCTCCCTTGCTGCCGAGGACCATCACCCACATGTAGCGAGAGAGGTCGTCGACGAGCAGCAGGAAGTAGCGTCGTCCTCCTGGTGTGGCCGGTGTCACCGGGCCACACAAGTCCCCGTGCACGAGCTCGAGCCTCTCCTTGGCTCGGAAACTCGCCTGCTGGGGAAAGGGGAGTCGCCTCTGCTTCGTCAACACGCAGACGTCGCAGAGCTGCTCCACATGGTCAAGGCACGGCAGGCCTCGCACCATTTCTGTGGCACTGAGCCGCTTCAGGGCCTCGAAGTGAAGGTGCCCAAAGCGCTCGTGCCACTGCCACGCCTCGTCGTCCCGACGAGCTGCGAGACAGATGGGTTGTGCCACCTGCACGTGAAGAGTGTAGAGTCGATTTGCGCCTCTAGTTACCTTGGCAAGGAGGCGGCGTCGAAGATCCCAAATCCGCAGCACCCCGTGCTCGATCTCGACACGCGAGCCGTTCTCATCCAGCTGTCCCAAGCTGATGATGGAGTTCCGCAGGTCGGGGATGTAGTAGACGCCGGTGAGCAGCCGGTGCTCGCCAGTCTTGGCGACGAAGACGACAGAGCCGACGCCCTTGATCTCCACGGCGGAGGCATCGCCGAACTTGACGGTGCCTCGAACGCCTGAGTCGAGCTCGGAGAAGAACTCCCGCCGCCCGGTCATGTGGTGGGTGGCGCCGGTGTCGAGGCACCACCCGTCGGTCTTGTCATTGCCGGAACTGTCGCCGAGGAGGGCGTGTGCTTTTGGCTCGTCAAGGTGGAGGAGAGCCACTGCGGCCGGTGCCGCTGGAGGTAGTTCGATGCTCGCATGAGCAATGAACAGGACCGGCTGCTCCTCCGCTTGCGCGACGTGGGCCTGGCCGCGTCGTGGCTGTCGACACTCCTTGGCCCAATGACCAAGCTTGCCGCAGTTGTGGCAAGAGTCGTCTCGTGCCGGCTTTTGCTTGCCAGCATCGCCGCCCTGGGCGCCTTTGCGCGGCTTGCCGCGCTTGCCACTCTTGCGGCCGCCTGTCGTGGAAGAAGGCTCCCCCTTCTTCTTGTCACCTTGGCCGGCATCCCACTGCTCCCGAGTGAGGAGGAGCTTCCCGCCAATGGTGACGGGTCCCGAGGGGCGCTGTGGCTCATCGATGTCGACGACCTTGAGGCGACCCAACGCCTCCTCGATGGTCATCGTGGAGAGGTCCAGCAGAGACCCGATCGAGCGAGCCATCTGCTTGTACTTCTCGGGGACGCAGCGGAAGAGCTTCTCCACAGCTCTCTCTTCGCCGTAGGTATCGTCACCGAACTGCACCAACTTCTGCAACAGAGTGTTGAGACGGAGAGCAAAGTCATCAACGTCCTCACCTGGCTTGAAGGCCAGGTGCTCCCACTCCGTGCGTAGTGCCTGCAGTGTAGACTTGCGGGCGCGGTCGCTGCCGATGCGTGCTGCAGCGATGGCGTCCCAAGCCTCTTTGGCAGTCCGCTTGCTGGTAAGCGAGAACTGCATCTCGGGCGGGACTGCAGCGATGAGAGCATCCAGCGCCCGTCGATCCTGGTCGTAGTCGACGTCGCCGTACCGGACTGCATCCCACATATGCCGCACCTGGAGCCTTACCCTCATCACCGCAGACCACTCGACATAGTTGGTCTTGGTGAGGGTAGGCCACCCGCCGCCGGGGCCGACGTCCCTGACGACAGCCTGGTACTCGTGGTGACCACGGTACCGAACCGGGGAGAGAGAGCCGCGTTGCCTGTGAGGGCCGCGCTCTCCGTCGACCCGTACGCCGTCGCCGTGCGTGCCTCCTCCAGGAGCGCCACCGCCGTGCGCGCCTCCTCCAGGAGCGCCACCGCCGTGCGCGCCTCCTCCAGGAGCGCCACCGCCGTGTGCGCCTCCTTCAGGAGCGCCGCCGGCGCGTCCGCGCCTGTCTGGGCTGCCGCCGCGCTCTTGCGCGTGCGCGGCTGCCCATTGCGCCGTTCGCCCTTGCGCTGCCTCCCTCTCCATCAGCTGAGGGTCCGCGTCGGCACTGTCATCAACAGAGCCGGAGCTGCTGTTGCTGCCGCGCAGAGCCTTGACCTCTGCTGCTGCCGCACGCGCTGCATCTGCCGCCGCCGCCGCTTCCACCTCCGCTCTGGCTGCTGCCAGCTCCGCCGCTGCCAGCCTTGACGCCCTTTCCGCCGCCGCAGCGGTCTCTACCGCCGCTCGCTTGCGCTGCTCTGCCGCGGCGAGCTCGGCCGTCTGCTGACGCCGCATGCTCGAGGCGACCGAGCGCTGAGACTGCCCTGCGGACATGGCGCGCTACTGGGGGGCTGTTGCGTGGAGAGAGGGCTGCTTCTGACGAGCTGCTGCCCGTCTCCGGAGAGGAGTGAGCGGGGACAGCCGGAGCTGCTGCTGCTACCGGCTGGGGCTGCTGTGAGGCCGGAGAAGGAGATGAGCAGGAGATGCTCAGGCTACAGGATACTAAGGCTCTGATACCACTTGTTAGTCGCTGGACTCTTGCTCTTGGTGATAGCAAGATCCTAACTCTCATGGAGAGGATGACACTAGGAGATGGGGCAATTTTCTTCTTGTTTATTGCTCACACAATGCCATGCCAACCTGAGGGGTTGGAGATACATACTTATAGGCTGAGAACCAGCCAAGCATATGCTAAGATGCTATCCTAGATGCTGTCCTAAAGCGGTCAATATGCTGTCCTAAAGCAGACAAAAGACAAAAACTACCACAGCCCCACAAAGACCACAGTACAGAGACTTATTCAGCAATCCTCGGCGTGCCAGACGGTCCGCAGTCCAGCACTTATCATGAGCAGCCAGCCACATAAAGAAACGACATTTATTTGGGGCCCAAGTTCTCCAAATTCGCTCCCAGGGACTAAACTCAATGCTTCCCTGAAAGAAACCTTCATATGCTGATTTTGCTGAATAATTTCCATTGGCAATGAAGTGCCAAATGTGTTTATCTTCTAACTCGGGCTGCAGCACCACCTGAGAAAGGAGATCCCAGAGATCCAAAAAATCAGCAATGGCCCCAACCATCATCGCTCCTATAAAATCCGCAATCCAGTTATGACCCGTGAGAGCCTCCCTCACCGTGCGCTTATTGGCATAAGCTCATATGATATATTTATCACCACTGCTATCTGTGGAAACTTACTTGTGTGTCTGGTTGTCTGCTTTGTGGAATCCACGGAGACCTGTCACTAGAACTTTGCTACATCAGTTGCTTTGCTGGATAGTTATGTTCCCTAAGAACTTAACTCCAGTTTGTTCCTTATGATATGATGATACATGCTAAATACCTTGTCATTTTTTCCCAAATAGGTGCTGAGTGCAGATTTTCAAGTGTATGTAGAAGCATTGGAGAGGTTGAAGCTAGATATTGGTGTATCGAGTGATTTGATTGGATATGACGCCAACATCGTTGATCTTATAACAAGGGGAAGAGAGCATTTGAGAAATCATCGTTTCATGTTTTCTTTAGGTGAACGAGCAAACATTTTGAAGGTACATCACTATATATTGTATAATATGTGTTAAATTTAGTTGAATATGGTTCTTTACTGCATTCACATTTGATTTCTATTTACAGCAGCTTCATGGAAATATTATTTCCAAATGCAAAATATTGCATCCTGTTGAACTCTAGGCCTCTAGGGTGCAAACTTCAGAAAATAGCTGCTTTTCTAAGGATTGTACTATTTTCCTGTTTACTCCACTTTGCAGGAGATTGATCAACCTGGCTTGGTTCCTCGTATATCTGAAGCCAGTTCTCTTAAATACCCTTATGAAGTTATTTTTAGGAGTCTACAAAAGCTTCTGATGGACACTGCTAGCTCTGAGTAAGTGAGTATCCATTTATTTAATCAACAACCAAGTACCTTAAGTGAGTATGGTAACATTACTAATAGTTTCCTATTAAACATGCTTTTCAGGTATCTTTTTATCGAAGCATTCTTTGGTGAAGAGTCATTGTTTTATCGAGTTTTTGAAGGTGTATTCTTTTCTTTTTTTATTCATCTTCTCTCCTCTTTTTTCAGAGGCTACACATTCATGCCAATATCTAACATCCTGGTATTCCCAAAAAATAGATTGACGTAACAGAGTCACTATATCATGGCTATTCATAGAGTAGAAAGAAAAAACACAAAGACACAGATTTTGGTTTCTCTGCAATACATGCAAATGTACATAAATTGTTTCCTATTCTTAGGAGTTAATGTCTCATAAGTATATTATGTATTAACTTATTGAAGAAATATTTATATTATTTATTAGTATGCACATTTGTATTTAATTTTTTTTCCTTATACACACACAAAAGAACCCTCTGCAACTGCTTTCAAATCATTTGATTCTCATTTTGTAGTTCCATCTGGGCCTTAAATACACAACTTATGGTATACAAAACACCACAATTTGAGAAATACAATATAAAACTGTGAACCCCAAACATGATGTTCATTGTAATGTGAAAAGTCCATCAATTAATTACTCAAGTTTGTTTTACAAACAAAGGTTCTAATGTTTCCTTTTATGGAGTACTTACTGAATGTCCTAGGGCATCTGATGCTGATGGTCGGTACTGTTTTCATTTCCCATGTTTCATAATAAATTAATTGGAAGAGAGGCATCATAAGGCATAAGCTACCGATGGTGTGACAAAACCTCACATCCTCCTTCATCCTTGTTATTTTCAGGACCTTTTGCAGTTATTGACGAACATTTGGATGTTACTCTTCCAAATTGTCATGATGCGGTATGCCTGATGCTCATGATCTGCATAATTAGGAAGCACCAGGTAGGAAGGTATTTGCCATTTTCCCTTTGTAGGAAAAAATGGACTAATATAGTTGATCAGATATTATTTTTATTTACAATACAAATAAGGAGTGAGCAAATTGATTCTCTAGCTTACTTTCCTATTTCTTAATCTGTCAAGTACTCAAATTATGTTACATAACAGTAGTACATTATGCCTCCCCCCCCCAAATAAAAAAATAGTCATACTCTTTCAGCAATTATAATACTCATAAAGAATTTGAACGTTGGTTTGTTTGTACTTTGTAACCAACGTAGCATCAGGAGCTCCATTGTGATAAAGAGAAGGAATATATGATGGTCGACTATGTCAAAGTTGAGAAATTTTGCTTACATTTGCTTTCATAATTACATAGTTCTGCTATCTTCCAGAATTTAATCTAGATCCATATCTGCCATAGCCAAAGTAATGACATCTCAATACCCTCCATGTAGGGATGGCAATCCCCCTATGGGGGGCAGGGGACGAACCCCCCTCATGGGGGGACAGGGATGAGGCCCCGTTATCCTAGCGGGGCGGGGGATAAACTCTCCCCATGGGCCCCATAGGGACCTACTAAGATATTAAAATATATTATTTATATTTATATGTTATAGTTTTGAATATGAAATGTGTATTCATTTTCATATGTGTACAGACACACCACACACCCAATATGGGGGGTGACCTTCATATATATCGCCAATATGGCTGGGTATACAAGGAATACAATCAAGTATACATAGCAGGTGCTAATTATAGCTAATCACATATAGACCCGCCTAATATATCTAATACCCGCCCGCAGTCTAAGCGGGAGGATTCCGGACGCATAGACTGGACCTGAACTCAGTAAACAGCTGTAGAGGAAGGCCCTTGGTCATGATGTCTGCGAACTGGTGAGAGGACGGCACATGAAGGACCCGAACTTGTCCCAAGGCGACCTTCTCACGGACGAAGTGAATGTCAATCTCAATGTGCTTCGTGCGACGATGATGAACGGGGTTGGCTGTCATGAAGACAGCGCTGACATTGTCGCAGTATACAACTGTCGTCGAGGCAATGGAGACGTGGAGCTCCTGCAGGAGCTGGCGCAGCCAGCAACACTCGGCCACCACATGAGCAACAGCACGGTACTCGGCTTCTGCACTGGAGCGGGAGACCGTGGTCTGACGCTTGGAGGACCAAGAAATCAGATTGTCGCCGAGGTAGACACAATAACCGGAGGTGGAGCGCCGAGAATCTGGGCAGCCAGCCCAGTCGGCATCGGAGTAGGCGACCAGTGACTGAACAGGGCCGACACCAATGTGGAGGCCGGAGGAGAGAGTGCCCTTCAGGTAGCGTAGGATCCGCTTGATCAGCGAGAGGTGCGGCTCGCGAGGATCATGCATGAAGAGGCACACCTGTTGGACGGCGTACGCCAAGTCAGGACGAGTCAGCGTGAGGTACTGGAGCGCGCCAGCAAGACTCCGGTACGCGGACGGATCAGCAACAGGAGCACCGGCGGTTGCGGACAGCTTGGCCTGAGTGTCAACAGGTGTCGACGTAGAGTGACACTCAGCCATGCCGGCGCGTTGAAGAAGCTCGACGGCGTACTGTCGCTGGGATAAGAACAAGCCGTCGGCGGAGCGAGTGACGGAGATCCTGAGGAAGTGATGGAGTGCGCCCAGGTCAGTCATGGCAAACTCAGAGTGGAGGCGCCCAATGACCCGCTGAAGAAATGCCGTCGAGGACGCAGTAAGAACGATGTCGTCGACGTAGAGGAGCAAGTAGGCGATACTGGTCCCGTCTTTGTAGACAAAGAGGGATGTGTCGGAAGGCGAGGCGATGAAGCCAAGCTGGCGAATGTATGTCACAAAACGCTGGTACCAGGCTTGGGGAGCCTGCTTCAGGCCGTAGAGGGAGCGCTGCAACAGACACACATGGTCAGGAAAAGCAGGGTCGACGAGGCCTGGGGGCTGCTGGCAGTAGACGGTCTCCTCCAGATGTCCATGGAGAAAAGCGTTCTTGATGTCCAGCTGATGGATAGGCCAGGCGCGTGAGGCAGCAATGCTGAGAACAGCCCGGATGGTCGCCGGTTTGACCACCGGGCTGAATGTCTCGTCGTAGTCGATGCCGTGGCGCTGGGAGAAGCCACGAACCACCCAGCGAGCCTTGTGGCGGGCAAGGGTACCGTCGGAGTGGTACTTGTGCTTGAAAATCCACTTGCCTGTGACCACATTGGCGCCGGGTGGCCGGGGCACGAGGCGCCATGTCCCGTTGTCGATGAGTGCCTTGTACTCCTCAGCCATGGCCGCATGCCAGTTTGGATCAGCCAAACCGTTGCGGTAGTTGGCGGGAAGCGGAGACGGAGTGGTCGTCGCAGAGAGACCCACATACCGCACCACTGGTATGGCCCCGGACTGGGTCCGCGTGACGCGTTGGTCCTGCTGTACAGGAGGTGCTAGTGGAGTTGCGGGCACCTGTGGCTGCTGGACAGGAGCAGGAGCATGCTGCACAGGTGCAGGAGCCGGCGCCGGTGCTGTAGAGGACCCGTCATGCGCCCGGGGACGCCGGCTGTAGGTAAGCCGGAAGTCCCGAGCTGGTGGAGCGGCGTGAACAACAGCTGGAGCCGGGGCAACCGCGGGAGGAGCAGCAGGTGGTGGAGCGGCTGCTGGTGGAGCAGCAGGCAGCACGGGGCCAGGAAACAAGATCGCGGGATCGTCGGTCAGCTCCTCGATGAATCCTTGGTGGGGCTGTCCAACAGCAGTGGGCAAGGATGCAGGATGCACCAGCACTGTAGTACCTGTAAGCAAAAAATCCAGGTCGCTTGACGAAGACCCGGAGGGGTAAAGCCCGAAGGGAAAACAAGTCTCATCGAAGACCACATGGCGAGAGATGATGACGCGCCGAGTGGCCATGTCGAGGCAGCGGTACCCCTTGTGGGAAGAGGGATAGCCGAGAAAGACACAAGCTGTGGAGCGAGGGGAGAGTTTGAGGCGAGCCGTGGCGGTCAAGTTCGGATAACAGAGACACCCAAAGACACGCAAGTGAGAGTACTCGGGAGGTTTGTTGTGGAGTAGAGTATAAGGAATGGTGTGGCGAACAGCAGAGCATGGACGCCTGTTCAGAAGATATGTGGCTGTGGTGAGCGCCTCAGCCCAGTACTGAGCAGGCATGTGTGCATGGAGGAGCATCGTGCGGCTGATGTTGTTAAATGTGCGAAGAAGTCGTTCAGCCTTGCCATTTTGTGGAGAGGTATATGGACACGAGAGGCGGAAATGAATACCACGGGAAGCAAAGAGAGTATGGAGGGTATTGTTTACGAACTCAGTGGCGTTGTCGGCTTGGACAACTTTTATGGCAAGGCTGAATTGAGTGTGGACATAATTGCAAAAATTTGTAATATGTGTAGGGACATCAGATTTGCGAGTGAGGGGAAAGGTCCAACAGAAATGAGTGAAATCATCAAGTAAAACGAGATAATATTGATGCCCGGATACACTGGCAACCGGGGATGTCCATACATCACAGTGAACAAGTTCAAAAGGCATGGAGCTAAAGGAACTAGAATCTGGAAAAGGAAGGCGCACATGTTTGCCAAGCTGACAAGAATGACATATTTGGCAGCTGATGGACGCATTACGACGAAGAATGTCGATGGTGGCAGAGCTGGGATGACCAAGACGGTGATGCCAGAGGTGGGTGGAGATGGCGATGCTGGCGTGTGGAGCGGAAAACGTAGCAGGGAAGGTGTAAAGATCGCCAGCACTATTGCAGCGAAGCATCACGCGTCGGGTCGGGATATCCTTGACAGAAAAACCAAGAGCGTCAAATTCTATAAAGCAGTTGTTGTCCCTAGTAAACTGACAGACAGATAGCAGATTGCAGACTAGGGATGGGACAACTAAGACATTATTAAGATGAAAATTTGACTCTGGTGTATTAAGGACAGATTCGCCACGGCATGAAATAGGGAGAGTTTGACCATTGCCAACGGTAATGGAAGAGTAAGGAGGGGGATGACGAGAAAGGAGTATACCATCCGAGGAGCTCATGTGGGAGGAGGCGCCGGAGTCCAGTACCCAGGGATGCTGGCCCTGGAGATGCATCTGATTGAGGGCAGCAACAAGACCATCCTGGTTCCACATGGGAGCCTGTTGGGAGAATTGGAGCGGCGCAAATGTCGTCGGGGGCTGTGCAGGCGCGAAGGCTGTGTGAGCCTGAGGAGGAGGGGCGCCAAGCACGCCGGGGCGCCAGCCGCTCTGCTGAGCCGAAAGAGAGCCCTGTGGCGCCCATGGATTGTAGCAAATCCAGGGGCCCATGGGCCGGTATTGGCCATTCTGGCCAGCCGGCTGGGACGCACTCGCAGTGCCGCCGCTGTTCCAGCCACGCCGGCCCTTGCCCTTGCCACCGCTGCTATTGCCACCACTGCCGCCCTTGTTGCTGCTGCCGTAGCCGGTCACATGAGGGTTGGGTGTACCTCCAGAGGTGACTGTGGCAGCGAGAGCACGGCATCCGCCCGGGCTGGTGCAGCCAGACCCGGTGGTGGCGAGGAGGGCGGTGCTGGCGACCATCTTTTCATCGTTGGCGAGACGGAGCTCCTTGAGTGCCAGCATGTCATGGGCTCTGGCGAATGTGGGAAGTACAGCGGAGTTGGCGATATCGTCGGCGGTGTTGGAGAGGCGAGGATTGAGGCCACGCAGAAGGGCGAGGACGAGCTGCGAGTCCTCCACAGGATGGCCGACGTCGCGAAGGGCGGCAGCCTTGGTCTTCAGCCGCTGGCAGTACGCCGAGATGGTGCTGTCGCCTTGCACCATGGAGTGGAATTCGTTGAGAAGGAAGATGGCACGCGGCTCCCGGTTTGCGCGGAAGATCCCCTCAATGGCCACCCACAGATCACGGGTGGTTGGATCGGCGTCGTCCATGGCGAGATCGAGGACGGAGTCGTCGACAGAGCCGGAGATCCAGCCCCGGACGCAGCACTCCGCGGCATCCCACTGAGGATCATCAGGTCGAGGGGGGCAGAGCCGTCGATGTGCGAGCGAAGGCCGAACTTGCCGCACAGCGACTTGAAGAAGAACGCCCACTTGGAGTAGTTGGATTGAAGGTCCAGCGTAATCGGGATGTGGGACTTGACATGGACGGTGGCGTAGGGGTGAACCACGAGCGATGCAGCAGCACCGGCGCCCATGGGCATGGTGGGAGTGCCTGTCGCTGGCAGGGTGCCGGCACCGGTGGCCAGGGAGGAGGCGGAGGCGAGTGAGGCCGAGGTGGCCATCGGAGATGGGAGAAGGCGATCAGGAAGGGAAGTGCGGAAATAGGATCGGATAGTCTGATACCATGTAGAGACACACCACACACCCAATATGGGGGGTGACCTTCATATATATAGCCAATATGGCTGGGTATTCAAGGAATACAATCAAGTATACATAGCAGGTGCTAATTATAGCTAATCACATATAGACCTGCCTAATATATCTAATAATATGTTTAGGCGAAATGTGTATCTATCTATATATATTGTAAATTATGTTTTGAAGCTATAATTTGAGAAAAAAAAGTATACTAAATACTTACAAATTAATGAATGTAGTCATACAATATTTTAAAATATACATATAAACTATTTTCCAACCCCCATGGGGATCTCCACAGGGGTTAGGTCCCCGCAGGGGACAGGGACGGGGGCACACTCTCCCCGGTTAGCCTTCGCGGGGCTGGGCGGGTCCATGGGGCTACCCCCGCAATCCCCCACCCCGTTGCCAACTCTACCTCTAAGGCTCTAACTGAGCATTTACCATTTAGTCCCATCATCTGGCAATCGGCAGTGCCAACTGAGTGACAAAACCTTTTTTTATAATCACAACAAATCATTTTCTGCAAGTAATAAACTATGACAAAAAATGCCCCCGCTATAATTGCACGAACTTTAGTTGCTCTAAAGTCCATTGCTTAAAAAATTAAATCAATGGTGCTTCTGCTGCAGGATGGTTCTTTATATAATAAATTTCACTTGCTAAGTCACCGTGTACTTTTGTCAATTGTTTGCAAAATAAGATAACTTGAGGTGTTTTCCCCCTTATTTTTGTTATTTCAGTTGGTTATGTCCAACAGGCGGCTTCCTTGTCTAGATATGTATTTGGATAAGGTTCGTAATAAGGCATCAATTTATTCTGAATGACCTACTAACTCTGTTCTTAATTTTGATATTATCTTTTTTATGTCTTAAATCAATTGTTCCCTGTCCTCTTTGCTTTAGGCTGTCATCCATCTCTGGCCACGTTTCAAGACAGTGTTTGACATGTATCTTCAAAGCTTGTACCAATGCGATGTGAAAATGTTATGGGTAGATGGGACTCATCCACACCATATTGTAAGGTGCTATGTGGAGTTCACAGCATCCCTGGTTCAACTGAATGCTGAATGTGGAGATGGTCAGGTTAGTTGAATTACATAAATAGCCGCTTATAAGCAACATGCTTATCTTTTCGCATAGGGTTCTGCTAGCGTTAGTTTCTGACTTTTTTTCAATGCAAAACTGCTGTATGTCTAAACCATCAAATGTTCCAAAATTTTATTGGTAACCACTATATTTGTAGTATGTGGTTACTCGATGGCCTTGATCACCTATTTGCACTTATTAAATCTGCATGTTGTTCATTTAATCATTCACATGCCATTGTGGCCTCTTCTATCAAATTTTTGGTTAACTAAGTACCAATCAAAAAATATATTTCGTGAACTTTTAATCAATTATTGGCATTGTTGGTGCATTTGATGTTACACACAAGAAAGCATGACATCAGTCAGCAACTCCATAGAGGCATAGCCGCATAGGTGTGAAACTGGTAACAGTGAGTTTGCACCACAGGGCGCCATACAAATTTTTCAAAGAAGTGCAAAGTGAATTAGTAGTGGAAATATTTATTCAAAAATAGGAATTTTAGTACGCCCGGTGCAATCCAGTAAAATCAATTTTGTATCATGGAAGACATCTTTAAATGCAAGCAGGATCTCTGTTCCAGCTTTAGCAATATTGTATCATTGTCAGTCAGCTTTTCCAATAGTTTCCTTGGTCCAGTGAAATCTCTGATTTGGCTACATGTTTATGTGATATTATGTTTCATATGATTTATGCAGCTTGATATGAACCTGGAACGCTTGCGGTTAGCTGTTGATGACATACTTGTTAGACTTGCCGAAAATTTTGCAATTCCCAAGCTGCAGCACCTGTTTCTTTTGAATAATTATGACATGACCATTTCTGTCCTGAAGGTTAGTTTCTTGCCTGTAAAAATATCATGTTATACTCCTTTCAATTTTTTTGGGTTTAATGCGGCTATTTATTTCAGGAAGCTGGTGATGAAGTGAAAAAACTGCAAAGATATTTTGAAGAGAAGCTGGAAAGTAACATGATATTATTTGTGGTAAACCAATCCTATCACCCTTTTTGTATCTGTAACTGCTGTGCATCATTATTTATCTTGCTTTTTTACTATTGGACCGGTTCTCGCTGGTGGGTTGTGCTTGTTTGCTGATGGCTTCCAGTGGGATCTGGTTTAAACTGGATGCTAGGGTGAATTCCCGACTCCACTGGAACTTGGATGGAAACTGGCCAGTAATCACCAGTTTTTTTTTCTCGAACAACGCAGGAGAGCTAAGTGTCATTTCATTAAGAAGAAAGAAAAAACGGAAAGACAAGAGTCTACTCCAAGTACAAGGGGGAAAAAACTAACTCCCGCACCCAACACTAAAAACCAAGAAAAACTAACACCACAGCACACATCAAGCCTGTGTGCAAAGCAGCTGAAGAAACATCTCATTAAGAGCAGAGGCTCCAGCCATGCACCACAAAGCACTCTCATTAGCCACAGCTTGTAGAACCAAATGGACATTTGGAGGAGCTCCTTCGAACACACAAGCATTACGATGCTTCCATATTTCCCAAGCGACCAAGATGATTAAAGAATTCAGCCCTTTTCTCATTTTTTTATCAAACCCCTTGATTGCTTGGCACCACCAATTGGAAAATCGAGACTCTCCAGGCTGAGGAGCAAAAGTTAGCAAACCCAGTCTGCTCTAGATCAGAGCCCAGACCTATCGAGAGAAGACGCAAGATACAAGGATATGCTGAATTGACTCCTCTGCTTGATCACATAAGGGGCAGGCTGAAGGGTGGGGTAACCCACGTTTAGCCAGCCGATCAGCTGTCCAACAACGGTTGTTGATGGCTAGCCAAACAAAAAATTTGTACTTTAAAGGAGCCCAACTCCTCCAGATCCTTTTCCAGGGAGAAAATCTGATCGTTCCCAGGAAAAAAGCAGCATAGGCTGACTTGCTGGAATAGATGCCGGATTGTGTCAACTTCCAACGAAATTGATCAGGAGTATCTTGTTGCAAAATTACCCCATCCACCAAATCCCAGATCAGCAAATATTCCACCAAGACCTGAACAGAAAGAGCGCCTCTGATGGCCTTCACCCATCCACGATTGTTGAGGGCCTGCGCAACTGTCCTAGTTTTTATTAATCTCTTAGGAACCAAACTGTACAGGTTTGGGGCAAGTTCAGCCATATTCTTTCCTTGTAACCAACGATCCTTCCAGAATTTAATAGATTCTCCGCTGCCCAAAATGTAGATAACAGCCACGTCAAAAAGGGCTCGGGCATTCCGCAGAACTTGGATAGGTAATCCAGCCCAAGGTCGCGAATCGCTTAATTTTTCAGCCCACAACCACCTGATACGCAGAGCCCAACTCAATGTTTCGAGCTTATGTATGCCCAGGCCGCCGTACTGCAAAGGGCATTGAACTTTTTCCCAAGAAACTAAGCAATTTCCACCGTTGGCCTGCTCTTGACCTTTCCAAAGAAACCCTCTTCGCTTTTTGTCAATTTTAGTCAGCAAATGGCTGATTTTGGCTTTTTTATGATACTTTTTTCTAAAAAATCTACAAATTAAATTTAATAGATATCATAAAAAGTCATGACATAATTTGACACAAACATAATCCCAGTATCTTTATGATTTTTCACTTCAGATGTACTGGTGCAAACTTGTTATACATTTCTCCCTTGTGAAGTTCTGGATTTCCCTTGTAAGTATCTTGGTTTGCCTCTCACTAAAGAAGCTGACAAGGGCGCAAATTCAGCCATTCATTGATAGAATTGCAGACCGACTGCCTAGTTGGAAGGCTGATCTCCTCACCAAGGCAGGTAGGAAGGTCCCAGTGCAATTTGTGCTTACTTCAATGCTTGTTTATTTGGCCATGGCAATCGACCTTCCATCTTGGGCAATTAAGGCCATTGATAAAATCCAAAGACGTTTTTTGTGGAGGGGAAGGAAAGAAGTCAAGGGTGGCCACTGCTTGATTGCTTGGGTAAAAACTTGCCGTCCTACTGAGCTGGGGGGCTTGGGCATTATAGAACTCCAAAGGATGAATTGAGCGCTTCGTATGAGGTGGTTGTGGCTGCAAAAAACCGAGCCAAACAAGCCTTGGTCTGCATTCCCTATTAAAGTCCACCCATGTGTGCAGGCTTTCTTTTCCATTGCGGTGGTGACCGAGGTTGGGGATGGTGCAAGGACTTTATTCTGGACGGACAGATGGATCCATGGACAGAGGATTGTGGATCTTGCGCCACGGTTATTTGCCTTAGAACCCAATCTTAGAGCCAACAAGCGTACTGTTCTTGAAGCTCTTGTGGATCAGACTTGGATTTCTGACATTCAAGGGGCTCTTTCTGTGGGAGTCATTGCTGAATTCCTGGAACTTTGGGATGTTATTTCAGAAGTGGTTCTTTGTACAGGAGTTGAGGACATGCATTCTTGGCGTTTTTCCAGCTCTGGTCTTTATTCAGCGAAATCTGTTTATACTGAGTTGTTTCAAGGGGCTGTCCTCTTTGGTCCCTGGGAGAGAATTTGGAGATCATGGGCTCCGGGCAAATGCCAATTCTTTATGTGGCTGGTGGCTCACAACAAATGTTGGACAGCTGATAGACTTGAAAAGAAAGGATTACCACACCCAACCTGCTGCGCCCTCTGTGATCAGGAGCCTGAAACAATCAACCATTTGCTGGTGGGTTGTGTGTTTGCCCGGGATTTCTGGTTCTTGTTACTCCGGGGGGTTGGGTTGCATAGCCTTTCTCCGCAGCCTACAGTCGCATCCTTTGATGATTGATGGTCTGATGCAAATTCCAGGGTTGAAGGGGAGGTCAGGCAGGGCCTCAATTCATTGATAATCCTGGGTGCTTGATCTATTTGGAACCTCCGCAACCGTTGTGTTTTTGATGGAGTCTCACCAAGTCTTTCCTTGATCATGGTCCAGGTTAGAGATGAGCTGAAACTTTGGGGTTTGGCTGGGGCACGTGGTATTTCTTACCTCACTGCCCTAGCACCTGAGGAAGGCTAGGTCAGGGTTGTTGAGGCTGGTCTTGGTCTCCCTAGTGGGGATTGGTCTTGGCTCATGTTGAGTGTTGTTTGTAAGGGTTCTTCTTCTTCTTAATTCAATGATACGCAGCTCTCCTGCGTGTTCGAGAAAACTGGGAGGTTACAGCCTGTTCGTTGAGCTCTGGGCATGGCTACAAAGGGGTGCTTAGCAGATGTTAAACTCCCTAAACTTTATTAGTCATTCTGGTTAACAATTGTCGCCAACATGGCATACGGGAATGGATGCAGTGCTGATGCTGTCAGTTTCCTTATGAAGCCAAATTTAGCTAATTTTTAATGCTTCTTTTTCTGAAATGGAAATTAATTAACTGATCTTTTTCAATGGATAGCTTTTCATGTATTCTATTTATCTTTGTTGGAGTACAGGACGAATTGCTCATGGATCATTTTGGTGATTTAATTAAATTTGTGAAGAGCCGCATTTGTAAGTTGCACAAAACTCAAGTACCAGTGCGTGTGAATGTTGTTACTCATAAGATATGCAGAAAATAACTATCCTTATGGTTTTTTTAGCTGAAGACCTGATTTTTTACACTGAGCGCCCAAACATTGCTGATGTTGAGCCAGTTGTGAAGAACTTCGCTGTGAAGTGGAAAAGTGCTCTAGAGCTCATGCACAATGAAGTTGTAACTTCTTGCAGTAACCTTTTGTCTGGGATGGCGATTCTAAAAGCAGCAATGGCTCAGTTGCTTAATGACTATAACAGACTCTCAGAATGTGTGAAGATAATCCCAGGGGGATCAGCTTTGAACAGGAATCTGGTTTCTATCACCTCGATTTCATATGAAATCAGAAAATATTCAAGAACACTCTAGTTTCTTGTTATGGTATCCAGGCAACGATTAAAAAGATGAAAAATAAATTAGCATTGATATTTTTTAGTCCACTCCAACAAAATAATGTTATTTGTAGTTGGATTTCAAAATTAGGAAATTGCTAATAATACAAGTTTGAATATTCTGTACTTTATGACCATTATTCTTATAGCTTATTTTATGTATTGTACTGTTACTGAAAGTTGTGGATCAAATAATACTCGTCAATAATGGCCTAGTCACAGTTTATTCCAGAAAGTTTTTGACTTACTGATGCAGTACCTAATACCTATATTATTATTTTCTGTAAATATAATGAATGCAAAAATCTGTAGTTCTCCATTAGGAGAAATCGGTGCTCTAGTACAGGTCAAAGTTAAAGTGACTGGTAAGATATAAAAAATATGTAAAAAGCTTACTCTACAGTTTTGTTAATGGCTTGTCCAGTTTTACTTCTGATTATTCCTTTACGGTTTGGTCATGGAAAAATGTAAAATGTTCAAGCTTATACACAGTTGTCTGATATGTACTTCTCAATCACCTGAAGCTTGCTTATATGATTGAACTACCATAATACGGGGTCCATCAAGTCCTCCAGCTATCCTAGATACAAGATATTTTTTTGAACAAACTTAGACTTGGCATTTTGATCGAGTACTTTCAGTTCACATATCGTTATCAATCACTGACGGTAAGTATGCTTTAGCTTATCTTTTCCTTATTTTTCTCTCAGACACTTACATTTTCAATTTGTGTTAAATAAGGTTCTGAGGGGAGAAAAGAGGCTGTCACGGAACTACTATATCTGGAGCTGGTCCAATTGAAAATTCTATATGCTCATCTTGTAAGTCTTCTAAATTCTTCTGGTTGTTTTATGTTAACTGGATGCAATGAGTTATTTTCGTTTACAATAGTTACAAATTGGCATGAGGTTGATAGCCAAATTTTGCTTCTGCACCCTAAATATTTATTTCACAACAGTTACAAATTGGCATGTGGTTGATAGCCTGATTTTGCTTCTGCACCCGAAATATTTATTTCACAATTACGAGTGGTAAATCACATATTGCACAAATAAATCATAAAATAACTAAAGAAAAGGCTGTGTTTGGATTTCATCAACATGTGCAATGATCAATTGAAGGATTGCAGTTTGCTGTGAATATGAAGTATCAAAACTAAAATTTAATGTTACAGAACTAACGTTTGCACAGTTCTAGTAATTGTTGCTTTTCATCTTTGCTTTAGGATAAATAAATGCTAGGATTTCGTCTTGTCATTTACTCTGCTACTTGTTCCTTTGATGCTGCATAATGAAGTTATTTTCTATTGTTTATTGTTTTATTCTTGTACAATTATATGCTATATGCTTATCACCAATGATTTCTTTATCAGATTGCAATCCTCTTTGGGGAAAAACCAAAGGGAGCATGTTAAGTCTTGTGGGACAAAAGGTGATTTCGAAAATAGGAATGGGTTGATACCAAACCAAACCTTTCATATCTGTTTCCCACCATTGAGGTTGATGCACCTGTCTTATCCATTATTGTCAATTTGTGTTCACCAATTTATGCAAATATTTAAGAAACCAGTTTAACCAACCCTTTGGCTTTATCCTTGTCCCTCCTATATTTACTTTTGCTGTAATGCACCAATCTGATTCTTAAGATTGGAGCTGTTGCCAAATTCAATTAGACTTGCAAAATAGGGTTACATACCGTATAGTTTGTCAAATGTTCACCTATATCCACGACCACATTTCACAAATGCTAGATGAGTAGAATACTTGCATATAGCTCCAATCAGGGGTCCAAAACCTGATGGTTATCGGCCGGTAACCAGAAAACCCGGTCGGTGCCGGTAGTCAAAATACTGGCCGAAAAATTTGAAATGCAAACTTGAATTTATGAGTGCATAATACACTTCTTAGGTTGATTCAGTATTGTTTGTGGTAGATTAACTATTATATGAACTAAAAATACATGAATTATTGTTCTAAGATGTCTCTACATTTTGTAGGACATCCAGGGTAGGTAGTACATGCTAGTTTATAATAATTGGGTACAACATGCCTATACAACATACACTTGGGATCAATACAAAGCGCACTTAGCTCAATCTGAAGGACCGGTCTTAATTGATAAAAATGAGTACATTGCACAACCTTCGCGTTTCTCGACAATGTATTGGTACTTCATTGTATCAGGCTAGCAAGGAGCAATTTCTAATTATGTATCAGGCTTGTTACGTCATTAAACACTTTCTAATTAATATTTATTCATTCTTAAGGACCACCCAAAAGCCTATATTAGCTTCAATGCCTAAGAAAGATGACCAACCCTTCTTGTCTCCTCTACTTCCATGGGTGCAAAATAATAGCATGATAAATTTTCACCAAAAATGGTAATGTAAGTATGTAACAAAGTCGGGAATTGTGCATGTGCTATCACCGATCATCACTCTAATATAGCCCATGTACCTACGCCCACTTTTTCTTGCTCCTCTACCATATAGACAGTGTTAGAGTAGGCATATTCCTTTTGTATTCCTTTGGTAGAGTGGGTATATTTCTTTTGTACTTTATATATATATATATATATATATATATATAGACACACACACGCATAAAAAGGATTATGTCGAAAAAATATACATACCATAACGGAGGGTATAATTACACCCTATATCGTGTCTCGTAATGTAGGGAGTATCTCGCGTAACGGAGGGTATGTACGTGTAGTATACGAGTATTTAAGACCATCTAGGTGGTATGAACAATTTTTCAGAGGTAGTATGTATATTTTTTCGACATACTCATTTTTATGCGTGTATATGAGGGTATTTACAAAATACGCTAAAAACTATGAATTCCTTTACAAGTTTTTCGTATGGTTCATATTGGAGTATCTTATAATTAGTGTACAAATATACCTAAAATGATAAAGGAGTATTTCAAGTTTATTTAGGTGGTATATTAGAGGTGGGTGTATATATATATATAGTTCTTTGAGCCTCATAAATACACACAATATTCATAACATGGTATTAAAGCTAGGGCACTAACCTAACTCTTTTTGCTGCCATCCCACCACCGCTGCCATCGCCGTTGTCTAGCCCGAGGCCTCTACCGCCTAGCCTGAAGCAGCTGCTGCCCCTAGATCGGGCTGTCACCACGTTGTCACCAAGGGTCGCGCCTCCAGTCGCCGCTATTGTCTCCGATCGCCTCCTCGCATAGATCCGGCATTGCCTTCTCCTTCCGGCTGCCCCCCCCCCCCCCCCCGTGCGGATCCGGTGCCGCTGACTAGCCTAGCAGGGGACGCCGTTGCAAGGATCGGGCTGCCACCACCGTCACCGTTGCCGCCTCTGTTGCCTTTTCGGCTACCGAGACCAAGCTTCATATAGAAATCATATCGGTTTTTGATAGAAACCGTATCCAGTTTCTATTTCTAAAATAAATAAAAAAATCTTCACGTCGATCTAACCGCCGTGCCGTCCAGCGTCGCCTATTAGACTTTGTTGCCTTAGTTGTTGTGTCGTCTATCGATGACTTCTGTTCTATCAGCTGCAATTCCATTTTCGGGAACAAAGCTCTATGAGACAAACTATAGGTTGTGGCCTTTACTTATGGAGATCATGCTCGATGGTCTCTGCCTCTGGGAACATATCACTGGTGTACTACTTTGCCCACCATCGCCGGTTTAGCCTCATACTGGGCAGCCTACTTCTGTACCTCCTGCAGGAGATGAGGCCACCAAGGAGGTAGAGGTTGCCGCCACTGCTGCTGACGGTGCTGATGAGACCTTTCAATATGCTATTGATGCTTTCGAGCGCTGGTGTGTTGATGAGGTTCGTGTTCGAGCCATCCTGGTGGTCAGCGTCGACGACTTTATCCAGCCAGACATTGCTGTTCTGCATTCTACTTATCAGATCTGGGAGCACTTGCACGAGCGATATCAGGAGAGTAGCGATGCCTAGTTCTTTTGCTTCAGCGTGAGCTGGAGACCCTTTGCCAGGAGGACTCCTCCATTGATGACTTCTACTGAGCCCTACCAATCTCTGGTGTCAGCTGGATGAACTGACCTCTTCGCTTTGCTAGGAGTGTCATAAGGTGCAGAAGGCGGATCGTGACTGCCTTCACCTTTATGACTTTGTTTGCCGTCTTCGCATAGGGTTTGAGCCTGTTAGGGCTCAATTGCTGAGCTGCTCGCTCGCCTCGACTGATTGTCACTAAGGCCCTTTCGATGCTACATACTGAGGAGCTTCGCCGCGGGTTAGCAACACAGTCTGTTCCAGGCAGGGTTCGGAAAACCGGCGGTTACTGGCCGATAATCGCCGGTAACCGGATTTCCCGGTGGGTACGGAAAATAAAAAACTAGCCAGGTTTTTTCGAAGTGTATTTATATTTGTGAGTCTTTTGTGACTGCGTAATGCACCTGCCAGGTTGGTTTAGGTCTTTTCTGTGCTAGATTATCTATTGTGTGAGCTAAATATGCTTCGAAACATTCCAATTCAACTTTTTTGTGTTTTACCCGTTTTAGCATTTTTCGGTTTTTAGCGGTTTCTCAGGTTTTTTTGGCAGTAACCGGCCGATTTTTTGGTTACTGATTTCAGATTCAAATTTCAAAACTTGAAATTTGATTGGGTTTCCCCGGTTTTTCTGGTTACCGGCCGGGAACCGATACCAGCCCCCACCGGGATTTAGGCTGGCATTGGGTTTTTGATCCTTGGTTCCGGTTGTGCTTGCTGCCCATTCTTGTTTGACTACAGTCTCGACTTCTGCTTTGACTACTGTCCTTCCCGAGACAGCCATTTTTGCTCCTATTTTCGCACTAACTGGGGTTCAGTACAACTATTGCAAGAACTTCGAGCACGACTACCAGAGTGCGGTGCGAAAAAAGTGGAACAAGGCGCGTAGGGGTGGATGATCCAAGGGGGACAAGGAGGCCCTTCCTTTGTGGGAGGACAGATTAGCGCGTTAGGACCTTTTCAGAGAGATGACTTTGTTTAATAGCTCTGTCAAGTTCTTCTTCGACAGCTTTCTCTCACAACTCGGCATGTTGTATCAGTCTAACTCAGACGTCTTCTTTAGATACCTCTTGGGTTTTAGACTCTAGTGCCTCTTTCCATATGACACCGGATTCCACATCTCTCACTTAAGCAGGACCTCCTGTTTTTCCTATTTCTGTTCAGGCAACTGATGATACTCCTTTGTCTGTTAGCTGTTAGGGTACTCTTTTGTCCACTGACTTTTCTGTTTCAGTTGTTTCTTATGTTTTCTAGTTTACCATGCAGCTCCTCTCGGTGGGTTAGCTCACTGATCTTGGCTGTAGGGTTGGTTTTTGACTTGCACTTCTGTTTCGTCCAGAATCGATAGATAGGAACGATACTTGGAATTGGACGACGCCATAGGGATCGTCAGGATCTCTACATTTTTTACCACCTCCATCTTCTATCCACTTCAGTTGCTCCTATCATCTCTACATCTATCTCCACCTCTATCTTCTGTCCACTTCAATTGCTCCTGACATACCGAGTACTACCTGTTTTCGTACATAGCTATATTACCTTTGTTTCTGTTAGATATCGTCACATCTTTCAGAAAGTGAAATGTTGGTTTGGTGCATTGCAACTTTGCAAGTAACGCGAGTCAGCAATGCATCTTGCAGGAATAAAGCCCCCGCCACATACAGGAGCCACCAGAGGCGACGTTCATATTCGCCCACGACGACCCCACCACTTGCTCCCACTGGGCCGAAAAGGTGCGGCCAGAGCACCCTTTCACCGCCGTCCATTGCATCAGGTACCTATCGACCCTCTCCACCATGACCGATGAACTTTTTTTTCTCAGACTGATTTTGTCATGAAAGAAAAGAAACAAACACACGAAATTCTGGGTAAAAGTAGCAGCCAGCCAGCCAGTAGGCAACAGTACCGTACCAGGATGGTGGTTGTTCGTGATAAGCCATCGCCATGCCCCCGTAGGGCCTTTCCCTTTTGGTGTCTAGCTTAGCCTTCATCCTAACCATGTCACGGAACGGCTTATTTCTTCTTTTCTTTTTTCTGCTGCAATGCGCATGCTTCGGTTAAGTGTGTTGGGATATACAACCAGGAAGCTAAGGCACCAGCAGCCACACTGCCACAGTCGGCAGAAAGGGAGATGATAACGGACCATGGTCCTTCCAAATATCCTCCTGTGACGTCGTGTGCGGCGAGCTTCCAACAACTGTGGTTGAGGCTAACAGAGTCTGGCCTAGTAGAGCTCTCCTTGCTAGTGGTTGCCGTGGCCTCTACTGGCATTTGCATTGGCTGAGGCAAATTAATTAGTTGTGGTGTCCAGTGTTTACTTGGTTGATCATAGAGATGGAGGTGAATGAAAGTAGTTTTTGAAGAAGTGCGTCAAGTCCAATTATTTGAATGTTCACTTAACCTGACAATTTTTAACAGGAAATAGCAACATATATATCCATGTTTCCCTGTTTACGCTATATGTTGTGACTTGCGAATACGAGTACAAATCCACTCCACACTATCATGCTCTCTAGCTGTAACCACTAACCACCGATAGAAGTAGGAACACTGTAATCTGTAGTGTAAACTCATGAGTCATGACTAACATTTTTCTAACTTTCCTTTCTTGTCGATTCTTTTTACATACGTCAGCCAGCAAGTACGTATAATTTCATAACATATATCTGGGACGCGTACCATAGCAAAGCCCAAGATTCCCTTGCAAGATAGTGTATGTGCTTGTGTAAGCAAACTCGTATTTGCCCATAGAAGCTACAAAATATGTGTTAGGAGGATTGTAATTTAGCATGCACTACACTACTACATCCAGGTTCCTAGCATGCAACCAAATTGGATCCTACTACTATTGCTTTGCTTGCACAGTTGCACATACAAAACATAAACAAGAGTGATGGATTGCAGAATGCGAAATGCTCGTCTCTGGGAGGTATGGAGGGTAGGGTAGGTCGAGCCATGTGCCGCAAACTGCTTTCGGGCAATAAAACTTCACGTAAAATCGGTTGCTCATCAGAGGAATATTTCTGTTGCATGCGCTTTTTCTTTCTTTTATCAAGCAAAGCTGCGTGCGTCTAGATGGATAGATTAGGGTAGTGGTTACTTGGGCACGTGTGGGCCCCAGTCATAATGGATAAGCAAGCAGAGAATTGTGAGGTGAAGACGACACATTGTGATGTGCTGCTCCAGCTTTGGGGCTCCATTGACATGGCATGAGTTCCAGTTTCCTCCTCGGAGCAGAGGGCGACAAAAAGGTGCCGTGGAAATGAAGCCCCCATCGTTATTAGCCTTATCATTGTTGGTTTTTTAGTTTTTTTAACAATTACTATTTATTAGACTAATAATATGGTTTCTATCAACTAAGTATGTATCTATAGCTTGTGCAGCTGATATATGTTGAAAATATAGGCAATATTTTAATTCCAAGTTTTATTAGGAGACAAAAACAGTAAACTAATGATGCAAAACTTACAACTAACAGCAAGCTACTCATCATACTTCAGAATGAACTTTAGAAAGTATATATTAACCAAGTCGAACGTGCTCTCGAACGACTTACTTGTTAGCCTGATGAAGAACAGGAAGCCGCGCAGGCTTGACGCAGTGCAGAACGAAGATGTCGCAGTGCAGTGAGCGGTCGCGCAGATGCGCTGCCCAGAAACCTTATTGCCGCCCCCGTGCAGGTCTTCACGGCAGCAACGGTTCGGAGATACCGCTCCTCTTCTTCGCGGTGCACGCCGGGAAGAAGAGTCGACGAGGTTCAGACGGCGCAGCACAACAGCACACAAAAGTTTTAGAGGAAGAGAATGGAGGCAGTCCGGTTCTGACCGCATACTCTGGACGTCTCCAGGTATACATATAGACAGACTAGTAACTGAAATGATTAAAACAGCCATTTACCCACTGGTAACTGACACATTCAACCAGTCAGTTACTGTCTGTCATCAAACCCAATAAAGCCTCATTCAAATGTTTGAATCTCATTCAAACAGAGAGATAGTGGTGCAGGATTCAGCAAAAATAGAGATAGACTTGGTCTGCCAAGTGGCGCGCCACGTCATGGCACGGTCGCGCGTCGCAAGTCACAAGTCACGCGATTTTCACGCGAAAATACGCGGATACGCGCGCGCGCGTGCGTGCGCGTTTGTGTGACTAGACAGATCCATCCTCATATCATCTCTTTCCATATTCAAGGAGTGGGGAGGATTCCACCTTATAAATTGGTCTTCCTCCCCATACCTTAGCAATATGGTACTAACCATGCATGCTTTGGGATTCGCGAAAATGGGCCTCGCTCATTGGGCCATTTTCTAACAATATATACGTGTGTTTTTTTAGACTGTGACTTATAGCTTTTGAATTCTAGTTGTTCACGAGAGAGTATAAAGAGAGAGTCAATTGTATACAATTTTGGGTAGTATAATTGAAATTGTTACAGTCTCTACTACAACCAATTTGTAGACTCGTCTTGAGAAAACGTATCGTTTGAAAGTTAGTTACTATAACAAAAACTAAAAAATAAGCATAAAGGCTAAAAAAAACCAGTCATGACTGTTTTTTTGGGTTTGATCCAACGACACATTAAGTTTCCATTTAAGACTGGTTCAATACTAGACTACTAGTGTTTTCTTACGCAATCAGTTGGTGTTGTACCACTTGTGTTTGAGAAATTCACTGGTAAATATTACGCAACATACATGGACAGATGCTGTGATGGATTCGTGTTTGACTGCCCATGGCGAGACGACCGTAGACTCGTGGTACTCCCCGGATCCCTCGCCGTATCAACTACGGTTAAGGCTTTAAGGGCTTTAAAGCGCTAGTGTTTTAATTATAGTACCCCCCCCCCCCCCCCCCCGGTCCTACAGGTCTTCCCTGCAACACTAAAGTCAATAAGTCGTGCAGTACGTGAGTTTGCTTTTATGCTTTACAAATGACGCCTAGAATTAAAGATGAAAATAGATTAAATATGAATTTATATTTTTAAAACGAATATAAATTTTTATTTTTAAGATAAATATAAATTCAAATATTCTCGAATATGAATACAAATCAAATATTGTAACGAATATGAATTCAAATCGAATATATATTTAATTCAGTCGAATGAGAATTTTCTAAAGTTTTTGTAACAAATCTTAGTAGAATAAATTAATGTAACATGACTATACATCTACACGAGGCATGGAGTTGAAAATTATGTAAAATAACTTTCACTTCTTGCTTATGAACCATGGTTCATTAGAGAATTGCTTCTTACAATCATCCTCAGAAAGGTCGTCAGGGGTAAAAACGGATCGAATACGAATCGAAAAGTCTTTAATACGAATATTCTTGAATGCAAATACGAATATTTTCAAATACGGATATGAACATTCTTGAATACGAACACAAATATTCTCGAATACGGATTTTGCTTATCACATTCATATTTTCTCGAATAAAACATATTCTTCTTTGATCCTACAATTTGACCACTATATATTACTGGCATCAGAAAATAGAAAATCATGAATTCTGGGGGAAATTAACTATATATTTCCTACATGAATAGTGATATACTTTCTTCCATGGAGGTGTCTAGGGAACACTCGAGTGTTTTTTGGGGTTTAGGAGCACTCAGATTTTTTAGACGTTGGATCTCCATTCAACATTTCAGATTCGGAGCACTTATATTTTTTTGGAGGGGGTAAAGTATGGGGATCCCTTAGATGGAGATCCAACGTCCCAGATTCTTTTTTTTTGGAGGGGGAGGGATATGGGGGATCCGTTGGATGGAGATCCAATGCCTCAAAATCTAAGTGCTCCCTGTTATGAATATTGTGTATGTATTCATGAGGCCAAAAGGGCAATATATTTAGGGAGTACAAGGGGGATATACGGAGGAATATGCCATATACAGATAAGGAAACCAAGGCATATAAGGAAATGAATAACAATCCTATTCCATCCTTAACATCCTGCTCAAACTCATGGCGGATCACACACATTGAGTTTGGAGAGAAAATACAAATGTTGTGCTCTAGTTTGTGGCTTCGTGAAGAAATTAGCAAGCTATAACTCTGATGGCACAAACTGTAGAGCAAGTACTTCCTCCTACACCTGTGAGCGAGTGTATGAAGTATCCACATCAATGTGCTTGGTGAGCTTATGCTTCACTGGATCACAAGCAATACTGATAGCACAGACCAGACCGATCAAGAAGATCCTGGACATACTTCTGCTGGGAGAGGTAGTAACCCTCAGACATGGAAGAAACATCAATCCCAAGGAAGTACTAAGCAAACCAAGATCAGTCATCAGAAACCGCTCACTGAGATGCTTCTTTATGTATATGATGAATGAGAAATCGTCACCAGTAATGAGCATATCATCCACATACAGAAGTAGTGTTCTACCATGAAGTGAGATATGGACAAAAAGAGCAGGATCGTGAGCACTGATAGTGAAACTAACAATAGTAATCACTGAGGTAAAACACGCAAACTAGGCACTAGGGGCCTGTTTGAGCACGACGAAGACGACATACATGGCCATCTGGAACAGAATACCCAGGTGGTAGTTGTATGTAAACCTCCTCATGTAAGAAACCATTAAGAAAGGCATTCTTAACATCCAGTTGAGAGATAGACCACTGGCGAACGAAAGCAACCGCAACAAGAGTGTGAACAGTGGTCATATGGGCAACAGGGGCAAACATCTCATCGTAATTACGATCATACTCCTGCTGGAAACCGCGAGCCACAAGACGAGCCTTGTAGCGCTCAATAGTACCATCAGACTTGATATTAATCTTATACACCTACTTGCACGTGATAGGACGAGCATGCACAGGTGCCGGTACAATATCCCAAGTCTTCGTACGTCGGAGAGCATCAAGCTCCAATGCCATAGCGAGCTGCCACTCAGAATGAGAAGCAGCTTCATGATAAGAATTAGGCTCAATGACAAAGTGAGCATGAGCTGTCGACGTAAATCCAAGATGATCAGGAGGTCGAAGGGATGTCCGGTCACAAAGGGCATAACGAGGAGCATCATCAGAGGAATCAGACGTCGGTGTCGGCAAGATACCAGAAGAGTCTGATGAAGGACAAGGACGTCTGGAGTAGTGCACCCCAGAGAAACGGTGTTGCAGGAGCAAGAGGTGGTGCTGCAGGAGGCAACATAGGAGGTGGAGGTACAGAAGGAACTACTGGAGACAGACTAGAGGAAGGCTGTGAAAGGGGAGAAATGGGTGAAGAGTGAGGGAGAGACAACAAGGAGATCATCTCAATGGTGGAAGCAGGACGAGGAGTTGAAGCTCGATAGAAGAAAGGTCGAGATTCGTCAAAGACAACGTCTCGTGAGATCCTAATCCGCCGAGCAGAAAGATCATAGCAGTGATAACCCTTATGCTTAGAACTGTATCTAAGAAACACACACTCAACTAACTGGCTGACAGTTTGGTGCGCTCACGAGGCTGCAGCAGGACAAAACAAGTACATCCAAAAACACGAAGGCGACTGTACTGGGAGGGCTCTAGAGTATAGATGTTCTATAGGACTGACATCCTTAAGAGCAGTGGAAGGCTGTATATTAATAAGATATGCAGCCATAGAAACAGTCTCAACCCAGAACTGTGGTGGAATGTGAGAAGCAAGGAGAAGGGTGCGAGCAGTCTCAGTCAGATGACGATTCTTGTGTTCAACAACCCCATGCTTGTGCCCTGCTCAGAAAGAAATTTGTCTGAAAGCATCAGAACAGTACTCACCAACAGAATCACAGTGAAAAGTACGAATAGGGGAATCAAACTGAGTACGAACCATCGTGGCAAAGCTATGATAGATTGCAAGAAACTGGCCACAATTAGACATAGGGAAAAGCTAAATAAAACGGGAATAATCATCGATGAAAATTATATAGAATTTATGCCCGCCTTTGGAGATAACAGGTGTAGGTCCCCATACATCTGAATGACCTAAATCAGAAAGACGAGAAGATAAGGATTCACTAGAATGATAAGGAAGTTGAAGCTACTTGCCTAGCTTACAACCCTGACAAAATATGGACGTGTCAACAGTAACACGTCCAAGAACGCCCTAACGAACTAATGAAGAAAGACGGGACCCACACAGGTGTCCTAAATGGTGATGCCACTGCATAAAAGCTCCAGAGGTGGTGGCAGCAATGGTGGTAGACGTGGTAGGAGCGACTGAAGTGGACGGAAGGTGGAGGCGGTCGAGAATATAGAAACCCTAATGATCCCTACGGTGCCGGCCAATCCCAAGTACCATCCCTGTCTGTCGATCCTGGACAAAATAGGTGTGAGTCAAACCCGACCCTACAACTAAGATCAGTGAGCTGTCCCACCAAAATAAGCTGCATGGTAAGCTGGGGAACATGAGAAACAGCTAGAACAGAAAAGTTAGTGGACAAAAGAGTGTCCTCACAGCTGACAGACAAGGAAGTACCGTCAGCTGTCTGAACAGAGATAGGAAAACAGGAGGTCCTACTGAAGTGAGAGATGTGGAGTCCGATGTCATGTGGAAAGAGGCACCAGCATCTAGAATCCAAGAGGTATCTGGAAGAGACGTCTGAGCTAGACTGGCAGAATCTGCTGAGCTGTGAGAGAGCTGCTGAAGAAGAGCCTGGCAGAGCTGCTGAATAGAGTCACCTTTCTGAGCAGAGGCTGATGAGCTGGTCTATCCTCCTATGAAGGAAGGGCCTCCCTACTCCCCTTTGGTCGCCCACTCCCATGTGTCTTGTTCTGCCTTTTCCGCATCGCACAACTCTGGTAGTCGTGCCCAAAGTTCTTCTAGTAGTTGCACTGAACTCTAATTGGTGTGAAAATAGGAGTGGAGACAGGTACCTGGGGAGAGGCCGTAGTCAAAGCAGAAATCGTCATCGTAGTCGAAGAAGGGGCAACAAGCACAGTCAGAATAGACTGTGCTACTAACCTGAGATGAAGCTCTTCAGCTTGAAGTGTCGAAAGGGCCTCTGTAATAGTCGGCCACGGAGAACGGCTTAGCAGTTGAGCCCTGACAGGCTTAAACTCTAGGAGAAGGCAGTAGACAAAATCATAAAGGTGAAAATGATCATGATCCGCCTTCTGCACTTTATGACACTCCTGACAAAATGGAGAGGCCAGCTCATCCAACTGACGCTAGAGACTGGCTAGGGCCCGAAAGAAGTCATCGACGGAAGAATCTCCCTAGCGAAGTGTCTCCAACTCAAGATGAAGCAAAAAGAACTGAGCATCACTGCTCTGCTGGTATTGCTCACGCAAGTACTCCTAGATCTGTCAAGTAGACTGTAGACCAACAATGTCTGACTGGATGGAGTCATTGACGCTGACCACCCGGATGGTGTGAATACGGGCCTCGTCAGCACACCAGCGCTCAAAAGCGTCAATGGCATACTGAAAAGCCTCATCAGCAGCGTCAGCAACAGCAGCCTCTGCCTTCTTCTTGACAGCCTCATCTGCTGCAAGAGGTGAAAAAGTAGACTGCCTAGGACGAGGCTGAACCGGCGGTGGCGGAGAAGGGCGTGCACCGGTAACATGTCCCCGAAGACAGAGACCATCAAGCGTGATCTCCATGAGAGAAGACCATAACCTGCAGTTCGTCCCATGGAGTTTTGTTCCTGAGAATAGGATCGCAGCAGATGGAACAGAAGCCATCGGTAAGCGGTACTAGATGGCACAACAACCAAGGCAACGAAGTTTAATAGGCAGCGCTGGACAGCGTGGCGGTTAGATCAATGTTTTTTTTTCTAGCAATTGAAGCGGCTGAAACTTCTCAAACCGAAGCGAGTTTCGGCTTGGGGCGACGAGCAGTTGACGAAGCGATGGTCGGCGGAGCGGTGGTCGGTTGGCAAAGCTTCGGCCGATGGAGTGTCGGCCGACGGCTCAGGGGCGACGCGCGGGTAGAAGACGACAAAGCGGCCGTCAGCAAAGCGGCTGCCAGCGGAACGGCGGCTAACAACTCGTGAAATGGAGACGGCTTTGGTCGGGCGATGGCGACGACTGATCGGGAAGCAGCAGCGCTGGATCTGGCGAGCGACGCCGGATCGAGCGGGTAGCACCATATCGAGTAGAGACGACAGCGACGTGGGCGGTAGCGGCAGTGCTGGTTCTGGCAAGCAGCGCCGGATCGAACGGGTAGCGCCATATCGGGTGGAGATGACAATGACGTGGGCGGCGGCTTGGGTGGCAGCAGTGGCGACTTGAGCGGCTATCGCGGCCTGGGCGGCGTCGAAGGCAGCGGAAGAAGAAGGTTAGAGCTCTGGCTCTGATACCATGTTATGAATATTGTGTATGTATTCATGAGGCCTAAAAGGCAATATATTTAAGGAGTATAAGGGGATATACAGAAGAATATGCCATATACAGGTAAGGAAACCAAGACATATAAGAAAGGGAGTGATTATTGCACAGGTGACTGAAATTTTTTTATCTCTCAGTCATCTAAAGTTACACTCTTAATTACCTGAAGTTGCAGGTGATTTTTTAGGAGGGAGGTCACAACTCCAGTTACTTGAGAGTGCAATTTTAGGTGACTGAGAGATAAAAGAATTTTAGTCACCTGTGCAATAGCAAACTGTATTAAAAAACGAGTAATAATCTTATTCTATCCTTAACACTTCCAATAAAAAAAACACTCAAGTGTCCTACACACTTTTCTACTTCCATTCCACCGTCGTCGTCGCGCCGGCCTCGAAGAGGCAGGCCAGAGAGGCGAGAACGGCCAAGAGGACCGACCGCCCCCCTGTGCGCAAGAAATCGGCCGGCGAGGAGAAGCCGAGAGCCGTCGCTGCGGAGGCCAAGCCCGGCGAAGAGAAGCCAAAAACCATGGCTGCCGAGGCAAAGCCCGACGGGAAGAAACCCCGCGAGGAGTACTGGCCAAGAACCGTCGACGCCGAAGCGAAGCCCCATGACAGTGATGATGTCTCTCTTGACTCGATGTGGCAGGCCATCCAGCAGCGCGGCGCCGCGCGGCCGGTGGCCGTGCGGAAGAGCGAGACGTGGAGCAGTGACGAACTGCCGCGGCTGGAGCGCACGGCGGAGAAGGCCGTCGCGCGGTCCAAGATGCGGAAGTCGGCCACGATGGTTCCGCCCTCGCCACCACATCAAGCGGCAGCGGCCAAGCAGGGGTGGCGCACCAGGGAGGTGCTGGTGATGGCGCACGACGAGCTCCTCCGCCGCGCCGAGAGCCTCATCCGAAGGCACCACGAGCACCTGCGCCTGCAGCGGCAGGAGTCCGAGCAGCGCCAGGCCATGGAGCACCAGCCCAGCCGCCGCCCCGCGCTCGTCCGCGTGCAAGAAAAACTGTGTACATAAGCCATCTACGAGCCAGGCATGCAGCCGTGGCGTTGAGACAAAAAAAAAAAAAAGGCTGCTTTTGCATGGCCTGATGGAAGAATACACGGCCCATGGTTGTGTAGCAAAGCACTGGGCATGTGCTGCATTCTCCATCAACGTAGATTAAGGTTGATTTCTCTTCGACTTTCAGCCAGTTTATATTTGTATAGTCTATAGTAACTAGTTTTTAAACAGTATGTTTTTTTGAAATAAGTCAACAGAAAGATTGTAGTAAAAAGTGTATTGAGTTTAGTTGAATCGGCAAAAATCACATGTGACTATTTTTCAATGCGTACTACCTCTCACGAATAGTCAGAATTCAAATATTTAAGCTATAAGTCATCAGCCAAAAAGACCCAACCCAAATCTGCATGTAAGATTATGCTTGCATTAGAGTACCTTGATCTCTCTCTGCCTAGGGGATCTACTACATGCATGTAACTTAAACCTCTAAATAAATGGAGAGGTACAGAAGAGTTAGCCGTTTCTTTGTTCTTTAGTATGTGTTGTTTTCATGGTTTTGATAATGCTGTATGTGTATGTTTGCTAACTAAATTGGTTCAAGTAAAAGCATGATATCTACACAATATCTTCAAAACTGTAATCACATATGCCATTGATGAATAGACTATAGACCCTGTTTTCTTACACCAGATGTGACATGTTTGATCATTACTGATCACAACAGGTGCTTACATCCATATTTGCAACTATACTGTGGTTAGTGGCCAAATACAGGTAAAGTACGGGTTTACTATTTCTAAGTCGCTTGAAATTTTCTTAAGTCAACTTTTGTGACCATTAGATTTGTGTAGAGTTAAAACTATAGTAAGAGCCTACTTCCAACATATGAATTTTTAAAAACAATTCAATATTTGTAGGTATCTAGAAAAATTCCCGTCTTTCAAACAGTGCTTATTCTTACTAATAAAAAATTCCCGTCTTTCAAACAGTGCTTAATTCTTACTAATAATTTACTAGTTAGTGCTCCATACGAGGCTAGAAGAAACTATAAAAAAAAGCATGGCTCAGTACTAGACCAACATCGACACAACTAGACATGCAACTAGTAGCATCACGATAGCGACAACCTTTGGTTGGGTTACAACGCGGTTGATTTGTATGCAGATGTGTCGGGAGGCCGCGCAAAGGAAATTGGGGTTCGGTTGATTTGTATGCAGATGTGTCGGGAGGCCGCGCAAAGAAAAGGGTAGTTCTTTTCAGTGCCATTTACCGATGACTTTAGTCATAACATGAGTATTTATGCAGAAAAAAAATTAAATACTAATAAATTATTTAGAAAAACTATCTCAATTCACCGTTTTGAAAAGATAGTGAAGAAGCCGTCTATTTATTTATTCGAAGAAAACTATGATCTAGAAGTCATAAGTTGAAGAGAAATAGGTGGAGAGTTGGGTTGGATTGTAGGGTTTGGTGCAGATCATAGCCTTGTTCTCTTCGGCTTCTAAAAGCTGCTTTTTAGCTTTTCTACAGTAACTAATTTTTAAATGGAGTATCTTTTCAAGATAAGATCTACTAGTTAATTATAGTACATACTTTACCGATTTCATTTATATCGACAAAAGACATATGTGAGTTTCTGATACTCTATAATCTTTCACACAAATAGCCCAAAGCTACAAAGTCACAGCCAAAAGTCATAAGTTTCAGCAAAAAGAACAGCCCATAATCGTATGCTTTGTTTGATTGCAAGGCATAACCAGTACGAAGTTTTCCTTTCCAGCCAATTATGCCTCAACAGCGCTGCAGTAGTTTTTTTTAAGAGAACACTCCTGCACTTGTGATTCTGTGCTATAGCCTACGCCAGCGAAAACCCAGTTCTCTCAAATTAGATAAAAAAAAAGATCAACAGAGCAAAACTAGTTATATATAATTCAATATCGATAAGATTTAGTTTAAGTTTTTCATATTTAAGCAAAATAACATAGCAAAATCTAAGCTACACATAAAAACATAATTAATCTAGCAAACTAGCATAAGACATAATAAGATGTAAAATATCATGTCGCATGGAGATAATAGGCAAAACTATATTTAAATTATACAATACAATTGCTAAAATTCACATATGCAATATGTACAATGAATGAAAAAGAGTCAATGTAACAGCCCAAAGTTGGAGAAATTTAATTTTTTTTGAATAAATTTGGCTTTTGGCTCTTTTTCATTTATTTTTGGCACTGGAAATCAAATTGACAAACAAAATTCAAAATTGGAGTTCAAATTATAAACCAGATTCAAATCTAGTTCAAATTTAAAATCAAATATGTGTTCAATTTTAAATTTAACATCCAATTCAAATCCAAAAATAAAAATTAAATCCAAAAACAGTCTTGGGCCCGGCCCGGCCCAACCCTCCTCCCCTTCCTCCCTCTCTTTCCTCGGCCCATGGCCATCTGGCCCACCGGCCCACCCCCTCTCTCTTCTCTCTTTCCCTGGCTGACACTGCGTGCTCGGTCCAGTGCCCGACCTAGCGCTCTGGCCACTCCTGACTCCATGCTGATAGCGCTCTGGTCCGCCCCAATCGTGCCCATGCGCACTGTTCTGCCACTAAATCGCATCCTCACCTACTCCGTTGACACCCTGTGTGTGCCGCTTTGCCATGCCCATGCCACGTTCTCGTAACGTCGTCGCGTCGCCCGCATCATGCCCTATCTCATTGCAGTGACTGGCTATGCCGATGTAGCCGCACGTGCGCTCGTCGTGCCAGCCCAGTTCAACACTCGCCTCGCCGCATGCGCTCTGCTCTATCATGTTGCCTCATCGCGTGCATCCTTGCCCTGTCGCATCGCACTAGCTCCTCACCGACTGTGTCGCACATGCTCTCGTGTCACGCCCACGCCAGCACCCCTGCTCTATCACATCATGCCAGCAACTCGTTGCTCGTGCCGTACCTACTCCCGCATCACGCCTAAGCTTCGCCTTGCCTTCCCACTTACCTCCCTCACCTCGCCAGAGCCTGCACCAAGCAAAGCCGAGCTTCGCAGTCGTGCCCCGTTGTGACCTCACTGTCGCCCCATCTCTCCGGTGAGTTAACTCCCTCCTAAGCACGTTAACGTGATCGCCTTGCACTCATCTCCATATCAGCTCACCCAAACGGGTTTCCATGCTCCACAGCTTGCCAGCGCCATCATCACCCTCATCTCTAGCCACTACGACGCCCCAATGATCCGTCACATCCCTGTCTGGTTCTTGTCGGCTAGAGCGACCTCATGCCTCCCTTCTTCGACCCCTGACGCCAACCACCCCAGCCTACCGGTGTCATGGTCCTCCGTCATACCGCCTCTGGTCCTCGTCATTGGACCCCCCTTAGACCTCTCCTGACCTTACTATCCACTCCGATGAGTTCACCGTGAGCCATATATGCTCGCATTACCTTTCTTTTGCTCACTGCATCGCTGGATTCTCAGTTGCCATGATGGGTGAGCTCCACCGCCGCCCTGTATCAGCGCGCCGCCTTTGTGGTTCACCGCTATTTGAGCCATTCCACCCATAGGACCATCGTGGTCCTGGCAACCCATTTTGGGGGTTGCCGGTGCTCGTCATCGCTTGCCTTGCTAATGATGAGCACAACAACAGTGCCTCATCTGCGAACAGAGGAGGAATATGGTAGCTCAGTCATTAATTAAAAACTGTGATTAATTAGAGTTAATGGCTATCATTAGTTTAAACTAATTAGCCACCAATATGTGACCCCAAATCATTAGAAATCTAATTAAAGCTGGTTTAAAGCCATGAGTCACTGACATGCGAGCCCTTCACTATGCCTAGGTCCACCAATCAGTCACTCTTCCCTTTTTCTTTAAAGAAAATAAATAAAAAATAAATTAAAACCATAAGGGTCCTACTTGCCAGTCACTGTTAGACTTTCTTAAGAAAAATAATTCTAAAATAAAATTAAAACCCAGCAGGCCCCACATGTCAGCCTCTGGAGTATTGTTGAATAAGAAAATAAATCACAAAATAAGATAAAACTGTGGGTCCCGGTTGTCAGTGAGACAATTTCTCTTCTCTATTTATTTTTGTGATTTGTCCTGAATTTAAGCTTTGGAAGGCCTGTTCTCACTCGTTTTAAAAATAAAACGAAACTTTTTTCCCTAAATTCATCTAAAATCAAGATCTTTCTATTGGGGTAAAATCATGAATTTTTGAGATCATATGAATTTTCATTTGGATTTTGTTTGTATCTTTGGTATTTATCCCAATCCTCATGTGATTGTTTGATGAGGACATCCTTTCCATGCATACAACCATGCCGACTCCACATCAAACTGAAACTATGATACAAGGACCAATGACTAGAGCGCGAGCACGTCAACTTAACCATCAGGTGAATACGTTCCTAAGTTTGCATACAAATGTTTCAAAGAATGGAATAATACTTAATTCTTGTGATGATTTAATTGTCCTTAGGAACCATGGGGAAGAACCACATGACCTCAAGTATAGAAGTGGAACCATCAAGCGCAAACCAAGTCCTGTTCACGAGTTTGACTCGGATTCGGCCTTGTTGATAGTGTCTACTTCAAACGGCCATAACTTTTGATCCAGAAGGTTTCTCGGGGCCCGTGAGTACTCGTTGGAAAGATCTTGAAGTCTACTTTCAGATGGATCCAGCCTCACCTCCAAATTCCATCCGAGTCGGTCAGAAACTGCAAAACAAGTCACATCACTTTTCCAGTCCGAGTCAAAGTGGGCCTTGGGCCTTGTAATTCGAGTCCTATTCGGCTTCCTTGTGTTTTGGCCGACCCTCCACCTTCCGTGTCCCTTAAATAGGCAGCCGCACCCTCTTCTAGGGTTTGGGTTTTGTTTAGACTAAGTTAGCTTTTGCTACTTTGCCTTGTACTCGCGCGTGTCGGTTAGACCGCCCGAATACTTGTCTTCGGAACCCCACCGTTTTTTTGTTTTCGATTGAATCTTACATCGTTATTTGCAATTAAGTTGATGTTCATCTTGTTCTTGCTTGTTCTTCGATTGCTTGCAGGAACAAGAACCCTCGTGGTTAGGTTGATCGCGCGCCGACAAGGTCACGAACAATCTCTGGAGTTGGTGTATCGATCGCTAAGGCGCAACGTCCTTGGATGGTTGTAGTCGGGTCGTCAACATCATCTCCTTCCCCAATCGAATCTACCACTCTCATCGAAAGATCGGGACCCCTAGTGCTATCATTGTTCAAGTAGAGAATAAAGACCTGGAAGAGCCGCAGTTTGAGCCGAACCAGGACCTTCATGACCAAAAGCTTATAAGCTAGGAGGGTCAACACTTTGATAATGTTGTACCTACTTTTTGAATGCAAGTAATGTTGATTTAAAATTATTAAATTGAATGTTTTAATTTATTATGTAAATTTTATTCATGTTAAGTCACTGTTATGTCCCTATTAATAATTGTGCTATTACACCCTACTCATTGGCTTTGGACATAAATCCTTCTCGCCCTAGAATTAATGGTAACATACTAGATATAAATCTGCATCTAAGCGTTATGTTTAGTCTTACTTAGATACCCAGAGGTATTAATTTGCCCTAACATTATTTCAAACATGAAATTTTGGTTTTGGATAGCTGTTGGATGGAAATGGCTGATATGTTGAAGTAAAGTATTTTATGATCCTAAAAACCTAAAAATTGCTTTATATCTAGGTGAATAGTAAGTGGAGCTAGCACGGATAAATCACGAGAGTGTGATTTGTGATAGAACTGCATAGATAACCCTAAGGACTGAATCTTATGATGACCTCTATGTAAAACAGTACAACCACACGTCTATAATGGGTACGATATGGCTGATTAATTTGCATCAACCTAGCATAGTTGCGCCATCTAGAGGATCATAGGTTGAGTCCCACGATTAAACCACCATGCGGCGCAAGAAGAGACCTCTGAAGCGGGTGGATGTAATATACAGCGGTGGAAACCTTAACGGGTATAGCCTTGTTGGGAAGATGTATTGCAATTGTTTTGTGATGATCTTCTTAATCTGCATGTCAAATAAAACATGTGGAATATAGCAAGTTGGTTATCTCTTATAGATAAGGTGTGCGACCTCTGCGGAGTGAAAATTATTCAAACAACCGTACCCACAGTCATGAGTAGGCATGAAAACTTACTCGAGTTAGTGTCTATTTTATAAAAGAAATCTTGCGGGTGGGAAGAAAAATATGATGGGTTGATGTAACCCTGAGTTGATTTCCCCTGGGTGAATGGAATCTAGTGATTATAATAAGTGAATGGAACCCTAGTAATAAACTAGCATTTGATGAATGGAATCATGTAATAGGTAGATGGAACCTGCATTACTACTATTACTGCATACTTTCACATTATTTAGAAAACATAGTTTAGTTAAAGATGCTAAATCTCAGGAAGTTTTACTTATTATAAATTTCAACTATGGCATTTAGCAAATTAAAGAAGAAAACATAGTTTAGTTAAAGATGCTAAATCTCAGGAAGTTTTACTTATTATAAATTTCAACTATGGCATTTAGCAAATTAAAGAACCCATGCTTCCTTTGTTAAACCATGCATCTATATTCTTGTATTCTATGTGTTGCCTCGCGGAGCACGGTTGTTTATACTCACTCTCGCTCACTAAATTAATTTAGAACCTATGGATCATGATCACTACATCTACTGCACCACTCTAGGACCAGACGGAGAAGAAAATGGTGGAGATTAGGACATTCTCTAGTAGCTTAGTCATTACCTCAGATAGACAGACTTTATTGGTTATTATGTGCACATCTATTATCCAAACTCTTCGAAAGTAGTAAGACATCCTTTACCCCTAGACACTTGCCTGTGGTAGGTGTGGCCTCTTGCTGTTCGCTTCTGCTTCTACTTTTGTAATGTAAACATTTGGCCTGATCGGCCCGTTATATAAACTCTACCCAATATAGGTATTTAAACTCGATTATGTGACATTAATGTTGGTGTGATTTGTGTGATGTATGAGTTTGATTCAGCAATATATCTATGAGCATTATCTATTGATATAGGGAATAGTGCGGTGGAATTACAGAGAGTTTCGGATTGCTAATTCGGGTTCCCATAGTGTTGGTATCAGAGCATATGACTGTAGGGTAAATAGTCTTAGCTAGAATGACCATTATCTAAGGACTTGGGTTTTATTTTCAAAAATAAAACAAAAGCTTTACAAAAGATATAGCGTACTACTGCTTCTACTTACCACTCTTAGTTCTTGACTTACCCTCTTTTTGTTATACCTTTAAACTGTTAATAAACGCTCCTATTCAAAATTGTAGATGGCTAGATCAACTACCATTGGCACATGGGACTACTCACCCATGGTGAAGATGAAGGAGAGTTTTCAAACATACTGTGCAAACTAATGCAGTACCTAGGCTACCGATACCATCCCATCTTCAGGGGTCAGAAGACCCAAGAAGGAGATAGAGAGGTCTGGATGATGGAAGTCTTCCTTTACATAAGGGAAGGTGAGTACACCTCCCACACCTTTAGGACCAAGCACCTGAGGAGCACTTCCACTAACGCCCTTCAGGATGCTACCCGCTTGGCTTCGGCTCGCCTATGTGAGATCCACGAGGCTGCCATGTTGTCTTCCAAGCTTCGCTACTATCCATCTCTCTAGGAGAGAGGACGTTACAGTGAGATGTTCATCACCGCCTTTGAGGATGAACAGTTCTTGACATACCAATTCCAGCTCACCCGAGCCATTAGGGCCACCTACACTAAGGCACAAGAGGAGATCTCAGTCCTCCACCAGCTCCTTAGCTCCAAGTACAGTCACGCCGAGACCATTCGCACTCAGCTTGCTAAGTGCGAGAAGGCTGCAGTGGAGCATGAGAGGGCCGCCGCAGTCACCGAGCTTGAGTATATTGCAGTGGCAGCAACAGTCCATGTTCTAGCACAGGTTGGACCCACCATCGTCCCCACCAAAGGACTATGCTTGAGGATCACTACGTGCAAGAGAGTGCAGTGCCCCAGCCCACCGATCATCGTTGCCATTGGAAACACCAGCCATGACAGCAGTCGCTCCTGCTCTAGTTGACCCAGCTACAGTAGCTCCTGCTCCCGTTCACCCAACAACTGTGATACCTGAGAGCTAGGTCAGCTAGGAGTGCTTGCTAGGAGTAGACATTGTAATATGTAATGTATTGTATCCTTATGACTGAGCATGGCCTATGTGCCATGTACTAGCTGTCATGTGTAACTTGTTCAAATTATTATGAATGCAATTTGGCCATCATAGGTCTTAATGGCCATCATAGGTCTTGTGTTTATCTCATGTTTATATTATTTGCTTGGTTATTGAGGTTCTTTCTTGAGGTTTTATTGACTCCTTTGCTTAGACTTTAGTGTTGAATAAGAATGTTCTCCACAAATGACCCCAAAGAGAGTCGCTCAAGGGTATGACAACACCAATCACTGAGAAGTGAGCCTCGCAAGCCAAGGAAGTGGCCATGGATGCAGGCCTAACCTCCCTCCACCACTGATCAACCCCACCATGGCGCAAGGGATGGCCCAACAAATGCAAATCCTATAGGCTATCTTCGTCAACCAAAAAGTTGGAGCTACTAGCCGTAACTCCAACCTAGCCAACTTTCTGAGGACTCGGCCATTAACCTTCTCATCATTTCTTAAGGAGGTCGACTAGAGGGGGTAAATAAGCAATATTAAAATTCTTCTTCTAATTATTTCTCTTTAATTACTATTTGGCTAAAATCAAGTATATAATACGGAAGCTTAACTCAATTTGGTTTAGCACAAATAAAGCCTAAATGTACTAGGTTCACCTAAGTACACCAGCACCCTAAGGCTATGTCAAGGTTTGCAATTTTAGGATGGTAAACAATCAATTTAATTCTATGAATATAAATTGAGCACAAGAGAACAAACCACAAAGACACGGTTCCTTTTTATCGTGGTGTTCAGAGACTTGTTGATCTCCCCTAGTCCACATTGAGGTAAGCCCAAACTAATTGGACCAGTTCCACAAATTAAGCCTTTCACCTTAAATCCACTAGTGGTAGCTCTTTCCCACCCTGGGTAGGTGAGCTCCAACCTTCACAACTCGCTGGATCTTCTCACAATGTTCTTTGAGAAGATCACTGCGCATGACACCTCCAACGCTATCCAGGAGTTGGCAAACTTTAAGAGTAACAAGTTAAACTCCTTGTTTGACTCTCACCACGTGTAACGAATACACAAGCTCAAGTGGATACTAAATCCACTTCTAGATACAACACATGTAATCTAGAACCTTCTTCCTTACTCACAAGGTGCAACACATGCACAATTAAAAAGAGGACCTCACATTAGCTCAAGAGAGTGTCCAAAGATGCAGCAAACCTTGCTCCAACCGGCCACAAGTGGTATATATACCTACACTACAGAACTGCCGTTTGAAGCAAAACCAATTGAAAAATCAAGATTTTTGGTAGTACAGCAGGCAAAAGTCTCAAACTACTGCTCCCCTCACAATGGTTAGATAACTAACCATTATCAGCAAAATCAGAAGTTTCGCCAGCAAAAGTCCGGTACTACCAATTTTTGGTAGTACCACTCCGCACTGCGGAACTACCGTTTTCACTGGGGAGCAGGGGCGTAGCCACCGGGGGAGCTTAGTGAGGCTTGAGCCTAATCTCCCCCGGTGGCAATTTTATACATAGTAAAAAATAGAGAGAGAAAGAGAGAGATTAACAAATCCAAAAAGAAGTTAGCTCTTCTTGATGGGAAGGTTAACAACAAGCATGAAATTAAAGAAGACGACGAGGAGAAGGAGAAGAAATGAAAATCATAAAATTAAAGAAGAGCTAATCAATCAAAGAAAGAAAGAAAGTGAAATAATATATGTAAATCATAAAATTAAAGAGGAGGAGTAGTGAAAATCATAAAATTAAAGAAGAGATAATCAATCAAAGAAAAGAAGAAGAAAGAAAGTAAAATATATATGAACCTTCTTGAGTCCGGAGATGACGGTGGAGAGCTCGATGAACCTCTGGTTGATCTTCTCCCTTTGCCGCCGCTCTGCGATGATGTGGTCCTGCACGTGCCCCGAAGGCGCCGCCGCCGCCAAGCCCCCCACCGTGAAAATGATAAGAACATTGGATAGAGTGTAGAAAAAAGATGTCGCCTTTTGTTTCTATTGTCTCGTGATTCAAATTAGTTTAATTCTGGTATGTTTCATATGATCTAAATTTTCATTGTCATTCATAATTTTCTATTATATCACTAATTTTGATATGTTTTATACATAGGTGACTTATCGCTACTTTGTACTCATGGCGTTTTCTATTATCAAGGTACATACTTTCTATTTCTCTATTTTTCATTGTTTGTCTCCATCCAATTTATAATTTCTATATGAATTTAAAACTTTATAAGAGTAAAAGACTAATTTTGTGTTAACTTAGTTTAGACCTATAAATAGTTCAGCCCACCCTCAATTTTATTCTTGGCTTCGCCACTGCTGGGGAGAAGACTCTTAGAAGGTGTCTCTCTGAAAAAAATGTACCGTAAGATTTTCGGAGCTTCCAAAGTCCGATAGTTCGCTCACACAGAGCCGGTAGTTTCGATGTTCGGTAGTATCGTGCAACACATGCCGGTAGTACTAAATTCCGGTAGTACTTCACCACATAGTCCGGTAGTACCGCAAGACAATCAGATCGCTCACACAGAGTCGATCGGGCTGCTCAAACAGAGCCGATACTGCCTACGTCTGGTCATACCGTGCACTAACCCTAGAACACAATGTTGGAATGAGAGATGGTTGGATGGTTAACTTGCAAGTATTCATCCCAACCTGCTAAATAGATAAAGCAGCCAACTTATATCTAACCCTAACGTTAGAACACAAGGTTGGAATGAGAAATGGTTAACTTGTAAGTCTATATCCAACCCGTTAAATAGATGAGGCAATAGCCCACATCTAACCATAATGGATATTATCCAGTAGCATATTTAGAAAAAACTTGTTAACCCCATACAACATGGATTTTACTCACTCATTTAAATCATGCATGCTTTTCAAAGCACACGAGCCCAGATCATCTAAGTCCTTAGCCTTTGATCCACTTGATCTTTTCAGCATCTCCTTGACCTAAACAACGTTCTCAACCATCGCTCAAGCACTGCAGTTTTGATCCAACACAGTTTTCACTATTTAGCAAATTACCAAAATACCCTCGCCTTGACTTGGTATTCATCTTTCATTGCAAACGATCACCATGCTCACCACGTTGTAAGATCGAGGAGGCCGACTAGAGGGGGGTGAATAGGCGGTTTTAAAAATTTTCTTTTACTCTACTATCAAATTTATAATATGGAAACGTGAACAATTTGGTTTTCACGAGTAAGGCATAAGACATCTAAATATGACTAAGTGGACCAACAATATAATTCCAATCAATATAAGCAATCCTAAGAAAACAAGTAATCTAATCAATTCAATGAATATAAATACTTGAATATGAATTGCTAGAAGGTAAAATGAGCGCAAGATAACAAACCACAATGACACTTATGTTTTTACCGTGGTGTTCGGAAACTTGCCGGTTTCCCCTAGTCTACGTTGAGGTTAGCCCAAACGAATTGGACCGGCTCCACGAATTAAGCCAAAACACCTCGAATCCACTAGTGGTAGCTCTTTCCTGCTCCGGGTAGGTGAGCTCCAACCTTCACAACTATGCCGAGTCTTCTCACAACCTTCTTTGAGAAGATCACCACGCACGACGTCTCCAATACCGTCTAGGAGTTGGCAAACTCCAAGAGTAACAAGTCAAAGACTCTCGCTTGAACGAATCAAGAATCGCAGCTCAACGGACACAAAGTCCACCACCAAGTGCAACACATGCACTAGGTTATGCTCTTCTCACTCTCTAAGTGCAGCACATGCATATAAGTGAAGAAGACTTGCTCTTAGCTCACAGAATGGGAGAATAGCACCAGCAACCTTCTCTCAACAGCCCTTGAGGAGGTATTTATACACCTCCCTCAAAAACTAGCCGTTAGAGAAGAGACAGGGCAAAAATCAGTACGAGGGCCAAAAGTACCGCCAAAATACGGCTGGTACTTCCGCCCTTCCAACGGTTACAAAAACTAGTCGTTACACTAGAAAACCGGTCAGACTACACACACGGGAACCGGTCAAACCACCAGGTCCGGTAAGACCGCTCTAAGAAAAAATCTGCGGAGTCGCTCCTTGGAAAAAAACATATCGTGCGAAGGAACGGTACTTCCGCAGACCGGTCAAACCGCTACCAGAAAGCCGGTCTGACCGCCAGGCGCATGCCGGTCTGACCGCCATTACCAGGCCGGTCTGACCGCCATTATTGGGTCAGTCTGACTATCTCTAACAAGCCGGTCTAACCGCTCCCACGGTCAGATTGCCTTGGCCCGGGCTGAATTATTTTGGTCGGTCTGACCGGATGTACAAGGCCGGTAAAACCGCAACCTTGAAGATTGATTCAGAAGATTGGAGTATAATGCATATTTCTCAAGCACTTTGCACAAAAGCATTGCAAATTATAGAAATACACATTTAAGATTAACAAGTGACTTCCAATAAATCGTAGAACACATCCGCATATATCTTTTGGAATCACATCACCAGAAGACGATATGAACTTAACCAAATTCAAATTTGCCTTTCCAAACTTAAGTCACATGTAGCAACAACATTTGCATGAGCTACAGACATTCGATAGACACATCTAAAATATTAGCATCATGCCTCAAGGAGGGGAAATAATATGGACTTCAACATGTTGCAAAACACATTCACAAACATTAAGTCATATGTCACAAAGGATTATGCATGAGCTACAATCATTTTCAAATCACATTCAAAAAATATTAGCATCATGCAATGGAGAGAGAGCTAAAGCAATCAAGCTACTAGTCGCGACCCTTCTTAATAGTACGGCATCCTATACTAGCAACCCGATCTTCCAACCAAACACCAAGATCGGTAAAAGACTAGGAACATATCCTTAGCCCTAGCTACTCATACATTTGCCTTACGCATCCACTTGAAGCTTGACAACATATAATTCAACTCCAAGTTAAGGTCATGACTATTCAATACATGTGAAGTCTTTACATTGCTTGAGCATAATCAATCGCATGAACTCATCTTAAATCATCTGTCACCATGAGACTTATCCTGTTCATTCACCTCAATGAAACTATTAGTACCAAAATGTGATTGTCATTAATTACCAAAACATGTCATTAAATCTTAACGACGGGTCTAGATTCTTCACACGTGTATGTGCACTTTCTATTCTGATTTCACTGGACCACGCCTCACTTGAACCAACCAAACTACTTGGTACAACCCATCGCTCGAACCTTTCCTTCAATATTTTCCGTTTTTATCGTGCCATGTTTGAGCTTAACCATCTCACCTGAAATCCTTGACCATTCTAGGCCTCATTTCTTCCATGAGCGTAGCGTCTAACCTCAATATTGACCATGGTTGACTCCAAAGCTTCCAGCACATTCAAAGATAAAGAAATCATTTTCGGACACAAACTCTTCATAACTTGATCCACGTTAGTCAAAACATGCATCATTCAATATTAATGCACCAACCAAACAAAATTTAAATCATCCCATGACCAAATTCCCAAAATCCCAAAATCAATTTTTCAGGGCTAGTCTGACCGCCAACTAGAGGCCGGTCAAACCGGTTGAAAACAGTGCAAAATAACCTGCTTTGGAATATTGCCACTGGCAAATAAACTCCAGTCATACCGGCTTGCGGTCTAACCACTGTGGTCATACTGCCTGGCACGGTTTGACCGACAATAATCTAGCAGTCTGATAGGCGGTTAGCCAATGGTCAGACCAGTCTGTCTAGCAAAAAACTAACGAAATACAAACTTTGCAAAATTGAAATTTTCACTCTACAGGCTTGGCAATGGTTCATCATAACATTATCCTGGATCTTCTCACTTGGTCCTTCAAAACCATTGTCTTTCTTGACTTGGCCACTTGTGATTTTTAAAGTTCACTATTGATTGACTCCATGCTTCCATAATGGCCTAATCAACCCTTTGATGCTAACACCTGTTTTGGTGACACAAGACTTTACTTTTTCCTTTTTCATCTTCATGGGATTACTTAGCGACTAGCCTTGTGTGTTGGTCAGTTTACTAGTGGTACTTGTTTTGTGCTAATCCAGTCGAGTTAATTACTGATTTAATCCATGTTACTGTGTCCTGCTCTTTGTGGATTTGTAGTCTCATCGGTCTCGCTGCTCCCATTTTCAAAGTGCCTTAGTAGTGGCAAAAACTTAGTTCTGTGGTCCTGCGTGAGATCAAATCCATTTGCTATCATTTGATAGTTGTTTGCTCATTTTTTAGGTGTCAACCAGTGAAATTTTACTGAGGTGAGCTAGTGAAATTGGGACTCATCATCTGATTACACAATGACCAGTATTAAATCATCATCAGAACTCTTTCTCTGCAAAAAAAAAGAGAGTAAATATCTGTATTCTAGTTTTTCCCCCTTTTTGATAAGTCAAAGATCCTCTGCATTACTTTTCCAATTTCTTATTGATTGGTCCAACTAAGGCCCCGTTTGGCACAGCTCAGCTTCACTAGTGAAGCTGTTTTTTTGGTTTCAGCTTCACGAGCAGCTTCACCGGTGAAGCTAAAGCTGTTTTGGAAAACTGTTTGGCAAAACAGCTTCACCAACAGCTTCATGCATGGCTGAGAGAGGGCAATTGTCCAAAATGCCCCTGTCTACCTGACTTGTTCTAACATTTCGAGTTGTATGTTTGTATATGGTCATATGAATTAAAAAATAATATATTTGAATGAGTATGAATTAAAAAATTAAAATAATAAAAAAAATAAATTTTGTTGTGAACCGTGAACCGTGAACGAAATAAATGAGTAAACGGAGGTGAACCGTGAACAAATGAGTAAAAAATTAAATAAATAAATGTGTAAATAATAAAATAAAAAAGTAAATGAGTACGAAACAGAGAAGTGAACCGTGAACGGGATAGGGAAAGAGTGGCAATTCCATGTAAATTGTTGTGAACTAGAGGGGCAGTCACTTCCTAGGAATATGGGCCTGAGGGAGAGAGCTGTGAAAAGCTACTTTTTTCAGCTTCACCTCTCCCCCTTTCCTTTGTGAGAGCAGAAAAAAAGGAGCTTCACCCATGAAGCTGTTTGCAAAAAGGGTGTTTAGCAAAAAAACAGCTCACAACAGCTCATGAAGCTGTTGGTGAAGCTGTGCCAAACAATGCCTAAATATAAAACCAAGGTTACTATACGTCAGAAAATAAAATTTATCCTAATGAGCTCTCAGTTTCATGTATAAGCAGGCTCCGAACAGCTTACACTGTTTGTATTGAAACTCTGAATTAATTAACTAGCCTCTGTAATGTACGTGTAATTAATTAACTAGTCTCAATCACACTAGCACATATCTAAAAGCAATCCAAAGACATGGGAGGCTTGGTGCCCAGACACCATGGTGCCCCTGTTGTGTGTATATATATATATATATATATATATATATATATATATATATATATATATATATATATATAAAAGAAAAATACTTTTTACTCCCGGGTGTAATTACACCCACCTCTAATATACCACCTAAATAAATTTGAAATACTCCTTTATCACTTTAGGTATACTCATATACTATAAGATATTCTAATGTGAACCACATGAAAAAATTGCAAGGGAGTCCATAGTTTTTAGCGTATTTTGTAAATACCTTTATATACGTACATAAAGAGGAGTATATTGAAAAAAATATACGTACCACCTCTGAAAAATTGTTCATACCACCTATATAGTCTTAAATACTCCTATACTACATGTACATACTCCTCATTACGCGAGATACTTCCTACGTTGTGAGATACGACATAGGGTGTAATTACACCCGGGAGTAGAAAAGAGGCATATATATATATATATATATATATATATATATATATATATATATATATATATATATATATATATTAATCTGTATGAATTTAGAATGAGTTATTCTGTAGTTTTGAATGTTGCACGGACTTTGTTTAGTAATTGCTCAATGTTTCCTATGGTTTTTGGCCTGCAATTCCGACACAAACCGATGAAACCATGCCCCAATTTATCAAGCACGCTGATTGGTTTCCATTAAATGACTAGCAAGAGTTGGCGACAATTCGGCATGTTGGGATCCCGTGAAGACCCACCAAGAAATTAACAAACGGGGAGTACCTGACAAGAATCAATGGAAGGAGGTTTGCATATAGCCTATTCTAAATAGTTTTTGGTTTTTGATTTTTAGAAGTTGTCATATGAACGGAGTAGTATGTTGAGGCGATTTCTATAAACTGTTTATGAAAGTCACTGTAAGAGCTCTTTTAAATAGAGTGGATCTACAATACGATTATCATTTATTCTTTTAATCCCTTTTATAATTAGTCAAAAGGTAAAATTAAAACTAAAACACTTTTAAACAGGGCGGGACCATGCGATCTATGGGTTCTATTCAGACATGGATTCAGAGTACTGATCTTGTGAAGGGGACATGCGACCCAGACAGGCTAGCTCCTACGTAAGCTCCAACTTGGGAGACAGCTCCACAAATTTTAATTTATGTTCGCTAGAGTAATTGGGTAGCAAATCACGTCAGATCACTTGGTTTTGACACATCAGTGTATCACTAGATTAGATGTGGAAAATTTAGTGCTATTAAATTGGCTGTTCAGGAGAAACTAGATAGATGTGGAAATTTTGGTGCTATTAAATTGGCTGTTCAGGAGGGGAAAAAATGCATCATGCATATATGGGTGCGTCATGCCACCAATATTAACTCACACTTCATAACACTCTTCAATCAATTGCAATATTTTTATACAACATGCACATCTCCTCACATGTTCAAATTAAGGAAGCGTTCATATTAGATTTTGCTAATGACTTTTGATTATAATTTTTGATTGAAAATAAATAGTAGCGGCCGAAAGAAGTTACCTTTAGAATGAGGGGGCGAGCAGTGCAAAATATGAGGAAGAGATGTGTGCATGTAACGGAGCGAGAGGAGTAGGGTGGGTAATTCATCCATGACCCCTTCTTTATCCCTTAGCAAGACGATAGCGATGAGAGTAGAGAAACCGAATATTCGTATTAGCTTTTGATATTTTAAGTAGAAGTTAAAAGCAAAAAACCAATACGGACCAAACCTAAATATTCTCTCAAGTTGTTACTACTACAAATCTATTGAAATCTCAACCGCAAGGTTCAACCCAACACCAACACCTGTCCAGAAGAGTTAATCCAGTAAATAGGAATTACTTGGGGGATCCTGAAGTGTAACATAATCAAGATAAACCTACTGTCAGACTAAAGACATTCCTGCCAGCATCCTAGGTATACTTTACACTAACTTTGCATGCAACTAGCTAATAAGTATATATTGGAACTATATACACACACGTGTATGTATGTATGTATGCATGCATGTAGAGGTGGGCATTGGGCCGAGCGGGCTCATCATGCTTCAGGCCGCGTCGTGCTGTGCTGGCTCGGTCTAGTCACCCCACCGTGCCACGTCGTACTACCGGCTTGCCTCACCTCCGGCCAAGCCTAGGCACGTCCCAAAGCCCGCCGTGCCGGTCCAAGCCCAGCCTGAAGTAACTATACACAACGAAGACGGCGGCGACAATGCTGGCGGTGATGCTATCTTCCTTTCCCTCGTACCTGCCTCGTTAAAAATTAGTTAAAATTGAATTAGTTGCATAAAAACATGAGCACGCAATAACGTAAATATTTCAGGGAAAAGTGGAATTTTCTTGATATTTTAGAAAACAATGTTACTGTCTCGTTAAAAACCTTACGCCCCCAGAGTAGGGTTCCCCAAGTAAGGAACAAAGTACAGTAACAATATATGTACATATGTAAGATCGAGGAGGCCGACTAGAGGGGGGTGAATAGGCGGTTTAAAAATTCTCTACAAATTAATACTAATCAATTCAAGAGCATTCCTATTTGCCTAAACCAAGTATATAATGCGGAAGCGAAATTCAATTTGGTTTAGCTCAAATAGCGCCTAAGTCAAGCAAGAACGCCTAAGTGCACTAATAATTCTAACCTATGTCAAAGTTTACAATTCTAGATATACAAGCAATCAATTTAATTCTATGAATGTAAATTGCTTGAATATAAATAAAGCACAAGAAAACAAACCACAAATAACACAATCACTTTTTACCGTGGTGTTCGGAGACTTGCCGGTCTCCCCTAGTCCACGTTGAGGTTAGCCCGAACGAATCGGACCGGCTCCACGAATTAAGCCGAAACACCTCCAATCCACTAGTGGTACCTCTTTCCCGCTCCGGGTAGGTGAGCTCCGACCTTCACAACTTCGCCGGGTCTTCTCACAAGCTTCTTGAGAAGATCACCGCGCACGACGCCTCCAACGCCGTCTAGGAGTCGGCAAACTCCAAGAGTAACAAGCCAAGTCCCTCACTTGACTCTCACCACGTGCAATGGATGCACGAGCTCAATTCGGACACAAAGTCCTCCTCTAGATGCAACACATGCACTCTTGTAACACCCTAAATTTTGAAGTTTGAAACTTATGTAAGATTTGAACTTGTTGGAACATATTGGCTTTGGTGTTTGTACTCTGTTGGAGTTTTTCTTGGGAATTTGGATTTTATGGTGTTTACCTGAATTGGTTGAGCTTCCAAAAATTAAAGAGATTCATAGAAGACAAAGACAAACATTAGTAATACCAAAAAGGGGATATGCAAATAATAGAAAACTAAAATTTTAAATACGAATCTGAAAAGATGATCCAGTATGAGGAGGGAGAAACCTAAATTTAAAATGCAAAATCTTGCTGTGGAAATAACGGCATGACTGGTAATATAGGGAATAAAAGTATTAAAAATTTTAGAGAGCAAGCAAAATAAGCAAACAATAAAAATATATATAAATGCAACCTTGTATAATAATAATAAAAAAAGAAGAGCCAGGGGCCGGTCCCGCCAGCCAGCTAGCCAGCCGGCCGCCCCGCACCCGTCTTCCTCCCCTCTGCGCGTGCCTTCGGACCAGGGGCCGAAGACCCCTCCCTCGCGACGCCCTGCGGACAGCAGCGCCTCGGCGACACGCCGCGCGCGTCATCACGGGCCCCACCGCCATCCCGTCGCCAAGACGGCGCTGCGTCATCCCCTGCCTCACCAGCTCCCGTCCACTCCCCCTCTTCCCGCGCGGTCTCCGCCGAGGAAGCCGTGATGTGCATTCCCTGCTGTACGACTCCCCGTCCTCGGTTATCATCATCTACAGCTGCTCTCTGCAAGCATTAAACGGGGGAGACCGGTTGGGCAGAGCTTCTGTAGCCACGCCGAAGCTGGCGTTGCCGCCATGTCCGGCCAACTGCCCTCCTCGGCGCCCGCGCAAATCACTGGCTATAAAGCCCGCCCGACGCCCCCAAGCGCCTCCGCGCACTCCCCTTTCACTCCTCCCGAGAGCAATCGGACCCTCTTGCCGTCTACCTCGCCGGCGCCACCTTCTTCCCCACCGCCGGCCGCCGAGCCAATTCCCCTCACCAAGCCACCAAAGTTCAATTCCCCTCGCCCAAAGCATCCTCGGAGCTCGGTGAAGTCCACAGGGTGATCGGCCGAGCCTTCCCGAACCTGTAGCTCGCCGGCACCGATCTCCTCCCTGGACCGCCGCCCCCGCACGCCGCCGACCCTACTCCAGTGGCCCCCGTCCACCGCCGACCACACCACCAGGTTCCTTGACGTGCGGGCATTCCATTTCGCCCGCCACCCGAGTCTCCCCGGCCCCTCCCCGCCGACAAGCCGCCGCCCGTTCTGGCCCGAGTTCCTCTACCCCGGCCTCTGCTACCGCTTACCTTAAGAAAATAAAGCGCCCCTTATTGGTAAGCAACATCGGAGAGAACTCCTGGCTAGCAGCGCTAGCGTTCACTGCGCCGGTCCGGGTTCGATCCCTCCGGGTCGCGCGGAAATAAGTAGGTTTTTAGATTAAATTTTTGCCATGCGTTTTATCAAATAAAAATCCAGAAAAATTAGGAAATAATCCATAAGTGATGCAAGGATTTAATTAGGGAATTAGTGAGTTCTTAGAGCAGTTGACCATGGTTAATTACCATATGTTAGTGAGTAATATGACATGAAAAATTTCCTTACATCCTTAGCAAATAAAAGTTTAATGAGTGATTGAATATAAGTTAGCATAGCACATGTGATAACGAATACACCATGTAGCTTTATCAAATGAGAGGGTTTAGTGATAATATGATCAGGGTAAGCATTCGCATGAAATGATGGCCAGATGGAAAATAAAGATTTACTCAACAAACACATCTCTAAATTCACCCAACAGCTCGAAGCCTACTTAATGAAATTAGAATACGACATTTGGGGTTATTTGGATTTTCTCGCAAATGTTTATTTGGTTTGCTGATTTTTATCCAAATTTTCGCGCACGTTAAAAATAGCGTACGAGGCACAGGAGGAGGAAGCCGAGGCAGCAGCACTAGAAGCTTCCGACAACCCAGACCCATCCTACTGTGACCAAGGCGAGTCAATACTTTGATCATGTTGAACCTACATTTTCTGCAAATTATTTTGTGTTAAATTATCAAATTGCATGTGTTAATTTATATGCAAATACATGTTAATTTAGAATTTTAGTTAAATGCCTATTATCTAACTTGGTTAATATTGCCCCTCCTTTGGAATATTTGAACATGAGAACCTTGTAGCCCTAGCAAAAAAATTATAATAGTAACCTGTTGAAAATAAGTCCGTAATTATATGCCATGCTTAGTATTGTTTAGATACTCATGGGCGCGAGAGCGCCCAAGCATCACTTTTAATCATGAGAAAAGTTGGTTGGGCAGTCATGGCGGTAATGACTGGTGTATGTTGGATATGGTTATTTTATACTCCCAAAAATCTCAAATTGCTTATTTGTCTGGGCGGATGGTTCGGGGGTATGGTGCAGGTGTGCACGAGAGTGTGGTTTGTGGTAGAACCGCCCAGATACCCTAAGGACTGAATCTTGTCATGACATCCTTTGTAAAACAAGTGCAACCACAAGTCTGTAAAGTACAACTTGGCCTAGTAAATTTACCGGACCCTGAAAGTCATCATCATCAGTGGAGGAGTGAAGTGGTGCAAGCGGCTGTCTGTGTGGCGGGCTTGAATGGGACATCCGCGGAGGGTGAGGTTCTGCTGTGGCGTGCTAGCAGTGTGGTAGTCATCTGCTAGGCGTTCAGAAGGAGAACATCCCGCACAACGTATGGGACCCACCGCAAGTGGGAACGACCCATAGGGTGAGATGATGGAAGGGGCGAGGTACTTTGAACGGTTACTGTGATGGTTTGCTCAACCGCACGGCTAAGGAATCGTGTGGGGCAACGAGTGAACTGTCTCTTGTGGGTAAAGTGTGCAAACTCTGCAGAGTCAAAACTATTCGAATAGCCGTGCCCACGGTCAAGGGCAGACATGGGAACTTAACTAGATATAGTTCTATTTCAAAAATCTTGGCAAATGAAATGTTAAAGGGAGGGCAGTGGGAAGCCCAGTGGTAAATGTTAAATGGTGTTGTCCTGGGTGTCGTCCCAGTGGTAATGTAAGCGGTTATAACGCTGAAAGTGTAGCATATGGTTTGGAGGCCATGTAATGGTGGATGGTCTCTAGATCACTGGTATTATAGCATTCCGATACACACATACTATTTGGTACAAACATTGCTAGGTCATAGGGATTTTTAAGTAATTGTATTCAAAAGCACTCTTTGCAAAATAAAATAAACCGAGCCTTTCCTTTGATAAACCATGCATACTATCTACTTGCATTCTGTGTATTGGCTCGCGGAGCACGGGGTCGGAGTGCTCACGCTCGCATTACCAAACCAGATTCTGGAGCCCCTGACCACTACGCCTATGAAGATGTCCCTGCTGCAGAGGAAGGGAACAACGTGGAGAATTAGGGCGTCTTTTACGCTTTTTGAGTCCTAGGTGGTTAGACTAAGGTATAGTGTGCCTGTAATTATTGCCTTCACTTAGGTAATAATCATACGGCACATATTTACCCCCAGTCGCTGCTTGTGGATTATTGGCCCTACTTGACTTTTGCTTCCGCTGGCTTACTTTTGTAATGTAAACATTTGGCCTGGTCGGTCCTTCTGTAAACTCATTGCCCGACGTGGTATAATTCAAACCTCTGTTATGTAATATTGGTATATGTTGTGATTGTCCATGCGATGTATGAAATGATGCAGCAATGTACCTGTGAGCACTATCTACTGATCCAGGGAATAGTGCAGTGTTTTCACAGGAGATTCTGGATTGAAAAATCCGGGTCTGACAGCGCTGGTATCAGAGCATACGACTGTAGGGTAAAAGCCTTAGAATGGTCGTTAGAAGGAACTTAAGGATTGTGATTTTAAAAATCTATAAAAAGAACTCCTCAAAATATAGCGTATTATCTCTGCTCGTATCCTTCCTAGATCTGTTCTGCTCTACTTTTCAGTTGTTATTTTCTTAAAAAGTTACTAACGTTAAGTATTGTAAACTGCAGATGGCCAGTCACCGTGTCACTCGTGCCCAAGCCAGTGCCGACCCGGATGTGCAGGGCGAGGTTGATGCTAACCAAGAGGAGCAAGCTATTAGAAGGGGAAGAGGCCCAGGCCAAGGGGTGAATCTCCCACCCGCGCCAGCCAACCCGACTATGGCCCAAGTAATGGCCCAACAGACGCAACTGCTTCAAGCTATCTACGCAGGCCAGCAGCCTGGCGCCCACGCCCACGGCTCAGACCTTGGTGATTTTATACGAACCCGCCCCCTCATTTTTGCGGGTGCAGATGAGCCCTTGGAGGCAGAAGACTGGCTGAGAGACACTGAAAGAAAGCTTCGCTTGGCCAAGATTGCAGACAATGATCAAGTCATCTTCGCTACCCACCAGCTGCAAGGAGCTGCAGCTGCATGGTGGGAGAATTATCTGGCAGCTAAGGGTAATGAGGACACCCCTGCCGGAGCAAACCCAGAAGTTATTCCATGGGCTGAGTTTAAGGCGGCTTTCAAGGCCAATTTCGTTCCAGCAGGAGTTATGAGAATGAAGAAAAATGAGTTTCGTACTTTGAAGCAAGGAAACATGTCAGTCGGCGAGTACCTCACCAAGTTCAATCAGCTAGCCCGCTACGCCCCAAAGGACGTGGCAGATGAAGAAGAGAAAATCGACCGATTCTTTGTGGGGATGAACGAGGAGCTGCGAGTGCAGCTAATTACCCAAGACTTCACTAGCTTTCATCAGCTGGTAAACAAGACCCTGATCCTGGAAAACGAGAGGAGAACTTTGGAAGCAAGCCGCAAGCGCAAGCAAGTGGCACAACGCCCCCAGGGGAGGTTTGTTCAAAGGCTCATCGACAACTCCTCCTTCTCAGGATCAGCCCAATTTACGAAACCTGCTTCTACCCCCCGTCCAAGTGGCAATTCATTCCAGACACCGCGCCCAGTGGGCCAGTTTTCTAGGGCAAACCCCATCTCGGGCAGAAGCTGTTTTGCATGTGGTGAAGTGGGCCACTTTGTCAGCCAGTGCCTGCAGCGGCAGAATTCTCCAGTAAAGTTCAATTTAGGGGCCACTCCTGTCCGCGGCCAGGCATCAGCGCCAAGTAAAAGACACCAGACTCCCCAAGCCAACAAGACTACCTCAACCCCCAACCGCGGGCGAGTCAATCATATCACTGTGGAAGAGGCAAAAGAGGCTGTCGGAGTTCTAATGGGTACGTTCTCTGTCAACTCCATGCCAGCACAAGTTCTTTTCGATTCTGGGGCTTCGCACTCATTTATAGCAAGGAGATTTGTGGATAAGCTAGGGCTGCCCACTTACCCTTTAAAGAAACCGTTAGCACTTAGCTCCCCTGCGGGAATTATTAATGCCACCTTTGTATGCCCTGGGATAGCGGTTACCATGGAAGGATGGGACTTCCCAGCAGATTTAATAGTTTTGCCCTCCCAGACACTGGACATCATACTAGGGATGGATTGGCTCGCGAGATATGATGGGATCATAAGTTGTGCCACTAGGAAAGTCAAGCTAACCAAGTGTCCTGGGTTAACCATAGAAGTGAAGGTGGACCGCCCGTACCGATGGGGTCGGGCAATCTATTATTGTGAAGATGTACCGTTGGAAGGAATGATAGTGGTACAAGATTACCCCAAAGTATTTCCCGAAGAACTTCCGGGTATGCCACCCGACAGAGATTTGGAATTTGTCATCAACCTAAAGCCCGGTGCAGCCCCTATTTCCAAGAGGCCCTATAGAATGACTGTGGATGAGTTGGAAGAGTTGAAGAAGCAATTGCATGAGCTGCAAGACAAAGGATTTATCAGGCCGAGTTCCTCTCCTTGGGGATCCCCGGTTATTTTTGCGAAAAAGAAAGATGGTACCGCCCGGATGTGTATAGACTATCGGGCCTTAAATGAAGTAACCATCAAAAATAAGTACCCTCTACCTAGAATTGATGACTTATTTGACCAACTTGGAGGAGCCACGGTATTCTCCAAAATCGACTTGAGGTCGGGGTACCATCAGTTGAAGATCAGGCCTGAAGATATTCCAAAGACTGCCTTCACCACTAGGTATGGGCTGTATGAGTTTACAGTCATGTCTTTTGGATTAACAAATGCCCCAGCCTACTTCATGAATCTTATGAATAAGGTCTTCATGGAATACCTAGATAAGTTTGTGGTGGTATTCATTGATGATATTCTCATCTACTCCAAGACCGCAGAAGAGCATGCTGAGCATTTGCGCTTAGTATTGGAGAAGTTGAAGGAGCACCAGCTTTATGCCAAGTTTAGCAAGTGCGAGTTTTGGTTGTCAGATATCAGCTTTCTAGGCCATATAGTGTCCGCTGGGGGAGTATCAGTAGACCCAGCTAAGATTGCAGCTGTAATGGAATGGCAACAGCCCACCAGTGTCACGGAAGTGCGCAGTTTCCTTGGGTTGGCAGGATACTACCGGAGATTCATTGAGGGGTTTTCTCGAGTTGCCAGGCCCTTGACCCAGCTACTCAAGAAGGAGCAAAAATTTGAGTGGACCAAGGCTTGCGAAGGAAGTTTTCAAGAACTAAAGAAGAGGTTAACCTCCACCCCTGTGTTGGTTCTGCCAGATGTACGCAAGGATTTTGAGGTATATTGTGATGCCTCACATCAAGGCCTTGGATGTGTACTCATGCAAGGGGGCAAGGTGGTAGCTTATGCATCAAGACAGCTACGGCCTCATGAAGTCAATTACCCAACTCATGATTTGGAACTGGCATCCGTAGTGCATGCCTTAAAGATTTGGAGACACTACTTGATCGGAAACCATTGTGATATATACACAGACCACAAGAGCCTCAAGTATTTCTTCACGTAATCTCATCTCAACCTAAGGCAAAGAAGATGGCTAGAGCTAACCAAGGACTACGACTTAAGTGTTCACTACCACCCTGGCAAGGCTAACGTGGTAGCTGACGCCTTGAGTCGTAAGGCGTATTGCAACAACCTCATGGTTTTGGAGCAGCAACCAGAGTTGTACAAAGAAATATTGGCGCTCAATTTGGAGATCGTGGATCAGGGCACTCTGGCGGCCATGGAAATTAAATCAAGCATAGAAGAGATGATTATGACTGCGCAGCAAGAGGATCCAACTATTTTGAGAATAAAAAGATTGATGGAAGCAGGGAAGGCTCCCAAGATGACAATTGATGATGAAGGAGCTCTGCGGTACGGGACACGCATCGTGGTGCCCCATCAAAAGGATCTTAAGGACCTGATACTGAGAGAAGCTCATAGCTCTGCATACTCCCTCCACCCCGGGAGTACCAAGATGTACCAAGGCATGAAGCAGTTCTGCTGGTGGCCCCGCATGAAACGAGACATCGCTGAACATGTAGCCTGCTGTGATGTGTGTCAGAGAGTGAAGGCAGAACATCAGAGGCCCGCAGGACTACTACAACCATTGCAAATACCCCAATGGAAGTGGGAAGAAGTCGGAATGGACTTTATCACTGGACTTCCCCGAACCAAATCTGGGTATGATTCCATATGGGTGGTGATAGACAGACTGACCAAGGTTGCTCATTTCATCCCTGTTAAGACCACCTACAAGGGAGACAAGCTGGCCGAACTATACATGTCTCGCATCGTGAGTTTGCACGGTGTGCCCAAAAGGATAGTCTCCGATCGAGGTTCTCAGTTCACCTCGCACTTTTGGGCTAGTCTCCATGAAGCACTTGGCACCCACCTTGATTTCAGCACTGCTTATCACCCACAGACAGACGGTCAAACAGAAAGAGTGAACCAAATACTAGAAGACATGCTTCGAGCTTGTGTCCTAGATTTCTCCAAGGACTGGGATAAAAGTTTGCCATATGCTGAATTTGCTTACAACAACAGCTACCAAGCCAGCCTGCAAATGTCACCGTTTGAAGCTCTATATGGGAGGAAATGTCGGACTCCTCTCCACTGGTCAGAGGTAGGAGAAGGCTATGTCTTTGGGCCAGATACTATCAAACAGGCTGAAGAAAAAGTTCGACTAATTAGAGACAGATTGCAAGCAGCTCAGTCAAGACAGAAGAGTTACGCCGACAAGAGACGGAGACCGCTAAGTTTTGAAGTTGGGGATCATGTCTATTTGAAGGTGTCACCCCTGCGGGGAGTCAGAAGATTTAAAGTCAAAGGCAAGCTCGCACCACGATATGTTGGGCCATTCCCAATTGTGGCCAAGAAAGGAGAAGTAGCCTACCAACTAGAGTTGCCCGCGAATTTAGTAGATGTACACAATGTTTTCCATGTATCCCAACTTAAGAAATGCCTCCGGGTACCAGAAGATCAAACCCCGATGGAAGCAATTGAGCTCGAGAATGACCTGACCTATAAGGAGCGGCCTATCAAGATTTTAGATACTGTGGAAAAGAGGACCAGGAATCAGACTATCCGCTTGTGCCGTGTTCAGTGGAGTCATCACACTAAGAAAGAGGCCACCTGGGAACGTGAAGACAAGCTGAAGAGAGATTACCCGCACTTGTTCACAACCTAGGCTGAATCTCGGGGTCGAGATTCTTTTTAAGGGGGGTAGGTTTGTAACACCCTAAATTTTGAAGTTTGAAACTTATGTAAGATTTGAACTTGTTGGAACATATTGGCTTTGGTGTTTGTACTCTGTTGGAGTTTTTCTTGGGAATTTGGATTTTATGGTGTTTACCTGAATTGGTTGAGCTTCCAAAAATTAAAGAGATTCATAGAAGACAAAGACAAACATTAGTAATACCAAAAAGGGGATATGCAAATAATAGAAAACTAAAATTTTAAATACGAATCTGAAAAGATGATCCAGTATGAGGAGGGAGAAACCTAAATTTAAAATGCAAAATCTTGCTGTGGAAATAACGGCATGACTGGTAATATAGGGAATAAAAGTATTAAAAATTTTAGAGAGCAAGCAAAATAAGCAAACAATAAAAATATATATAAATGCAACCTTGTATAATAATAATAAAAAAAGAAGAGCCAGGGGCCGGTCCCGCCAGCCAGCTAGCCAGCCGGCCGCCCCGCACCCGTCTTCCTCCCCTCTGCGCGTGCCTTCGGACCAGGGGCCGAAGACCCCTCCCTCGCGACGCCCTGCGGACAGCAGCGCCTCGGCGACACGCCGCGCGCGTCATCACGGGCCCCACCGCCATCCCGTCGCCAAGACGGCGCTGCGTCATCCCCTGCCTCACCAGCTCCCGTCCACTCCCCCTCTTCCCGCGCGGTCTCCGCCGAGGAAGCCGTGATGTGCATTCCCTGCTGTACGACTCCCCGTCCTCGGTTATCGTCATCTACAGCTGCTCTCTGCAAGCATTAAACGGGGGAGACCGGTTGGGCAGAGCTTCTGTAGCCACGCCGAAGCTGGCGTTGCCGCCATGTCCGGCCAACTGCCCTCCTCGGCGCCCGCGCAAATCACTGGCTATAAAGCCCGCCCGACGCCCCCAAGCGCCTCCGCGCACTCCCCTTTCACTCCTCCCGAGAGCAATCGGACCCTCTTGCCGTCTACCTCGCCGGCGCCACCTTCTTCCCCACCGCCGGCCGCCGAGCCAATTCCCCTCACCAAGCCACCAAAGTTCAATTCCCCTCGCCCAAAGCATCCTCGGAGCTCGGTGAAGTCCACAGGGTGATCGGCCGAGCCTTCCCGAACCTGTAGCTCGCCGGCACCGATCTCCTCCCTGGACCGCCGCCCCCGCACGCCGCCGACCCTACTCCAGTGGCCCCCGTCCACCGCCGACCACACCACCAGGTTCCTTGACGTGCGGGCATTCCATTTCGCCCGCCACCCGAGTCTCCCCGGCCCCTCCCCGCCGACAAGCCGCCGCCCGTTCTGGCCCGAGTTCCTCTACCCCGGCCTCTGCTACCGCTTACCTTAAGAAAATAAAGCGCCCCTTATTGGTAAGCAACATCGGAGAGAACTCCTGGCTAGCAGCGCTAGCGTTCACTGCGCCGGTCCGGGTTCGATCCCTCCGGGTCGCGCGGAAATAAGTAGGTTTTTAGATTAAATTTTTGCCATGCGTTTTATCAAATAAAAATCCAGAAAAATTAGGAAATAATCCATAAGTGATGCAAGGATTTAATTAGGGAATTAGTGAGTTCTTAGAGCAGTTGACCATGGTTAATTACCATATGTTAGTGAGTAATATGACATGAAAAATTTCCTTACATCCTTAGCAAATAAAAGTTTAATGAGTGATTGAATATAAGTTAGCATAGCACATGTGATAACGAATACACCATGTAGCTTTATCAAATGAGAGGGTTTAGTGATAATATGATCAGGGTAAGCATTCGCATGAAATGATGGCCAGATGGAAAATAAAGATTTACTCAACAAACACATCTCTAAATTCACCCAACAGCTCGAAGCCTACTTAATGAAATTAGAATACGACATTTGGGGTTATTTGGATTTTCTCGCAAATGTTTATTTGGTTTGCTGATTTTTATCCAAATTTTCGCGCACGTTAAAAATAACGTACGAGGCACAGGAGGAGGAAGCCGAGGCAGCAGCACTAGAAGCTTCCGACAACCCAGACCCATCCTACTGTGACCAAGGCGAGTCAATACTTTGATCATGTTGAACCTACATTTTCTGCAAATTATTTTGTGTTAAATTATCAAATTGCATGTGTTAATTTATATGCAAATACATGTTAATTTAGAATTTTAGTTAAATGCCTATTATCTAACTTGGTTAATATTGCCCCTCCTTTGGAATATTTGAACATGAGAACCTTGTAGCCCTAGCAAAAAAAATTATAATAGTAACCTGTTGAAAATAAGTCCGTAATTATATGCCATGCTTAGTATTGTTTAGATACTCATGGGCGCGAGAGCGCCCAAGCATCACTTTTAATCATGAGAAAAGTTGGTTGGGCAGTCATGGCGGTAATGACTGGTGTATGTTGGATATGGTTATTTTATACTCCCAAAAATCTCAAATTGCTTATTTGTCTGGGCGGATGGTTCGGGGGTATGGTGCAGGTGTGCACGAGAGTGTGGTTTGTGGTAGAACCGCCCAGATACCCTAAGGACTGAATCTTGTCATGACATCCTTTGTAAAACAAGTGCAACCACAAGTCTGTAAAGTACAACTTGGCCTAGTAAATTTACCGGACCCTGAAAGTCATCATCATCAGTGGAGGAGTGAAGTGGTGCAAGCGGCTGTCTGTGTGGCAGGCTTGAATGGGACATCCGCGGAGGGTGAGGTTCTGCTGTGGCGTGCTAGCAGTGTGGTAGTCATCTGCTAGGCGTTCAGAAGGAGAACATCCCGCACAACGTATGGGACCCACCGCAAGTGGGAACGACCCATAGGGTGAGATGATGGAAGGGGCGAGGTACTTTGAACGGTTACTGTGATGGTTTGCTCAACCGCACGGCTAAGGAATCGTGTGGGGCAACGAGTGAACTGTCTCTTGTGGGTAAAGTGTGCAAACTCTGCAGAGTCAAAACTATTCGAATAGTCGTGCCCACGGTCAAGGGCAGACATGGGAACTTAACTAGATATAGTTCTATTTCAAAAATCTTGGCAAATGAAATGTTAAAGGGAGGGCAGTGGGAAGCCCAGTGGTAAATGTTAAATGGTGTTGTCCTGGGTGTCGTCCCAGTGGTAATGTAAGCGGTTATAACGCTGAAAGTGTAGCATATGGTTTGGAGGCCATGTAATGGTGGATGGTCTCTAGATCACTGGTATTATAGCATTCCGATACACACATACTATTTGGTACAAACATTGCTAGGTCATAGGGATTTTTAAGTAATTGTATTCAAAAGCACTCTTTGCAAAATAAAATAAACTGAGCCTTTCCTTTGATAAACCATGCATACTATCTACTTGCATTCTGTGTATTGGCTCGCGGAGCACGGGGTCGGAGTGCTCACGCTCGCATTACCAAACCAGATTCTGGAGCCCCTGACCACTACGCCTATGAAGATGTCCCTGCTGCAGAGGAAGGGAACAACGTGGAGAATTAGGGCGTCTTTTACGCTTTTTGAGTCCTAGGTGGTTAGACTAAGGTATAGTGTGCCTGTAATTATTGCCTTCACTTAGGTAATAATCATACGGCACATATTTACCCCCAGTCGCTGCTTGTGGATTATTGGCCCTACTTGACTTTTGCTTCCGCTGGCTTACTTTTGTAATGTAAACATTTGGCCTGGTCGGTCCTTCTGTAAACTCATTGCCCGACGTGGTATAATTCAAACCTCTGTTATGTAATATTGGTATATGTTGTGATTGTCCATGCGATGTATGAAATGATGCAGCAATGTACCTGTGAGCACTATCTACTGATCCAGGGAATAGTGCAGTGTTTTCACAGGAGATTCTGGATTGAAAAATCCGGGTCTGACAGCGCTGGTATCAGAGCATACGACTGTAGGGTAAAAGCCTTAGAATGGTCGTTAGAAGGAACTTAAGGATTGTGATTTTAAAAATCTATAAAAAGAACTCCTCAAAATATAGCGTATTATCTCTGCTCGTATCCTTCCTAGATCTGTTCTGCTCTACTTTTCAGTTGTTATTTTCTTAAAAAGTTACTAACGTTAAGTATTGTAAACTGCAGATGGCCAGTCACCGTGTCACTCGTGCCCAAGCCAGTGCCGACCCGGATGTGCAGGGCGAGGTTGATGCTAACCAAGAGGAGCAAGCTATTAGAAGGGGAAGAGGCCCAGGCCAAGGGGTGAATCTCCCACCCGCGCCAGCCAACCCGACTATGGCCCAAGTAATGGCCCAACAGACGCAACTGCTTCAAGCTATCTACGCAGGCCAGCAGCCTGGCGCCCACGCCCACGGCTCAGACCTTGGTGATTTTATACGAACCCGCCCCCTCATTTTTGCGGGTGCAGATGAGCCCTTGGAGGCAGAAGACTGGCTGAGAGACACTGAAAGAAAGCTTCGCTTGGCCAAGATTGCAGACAATGATCAAGTCATCTTCGCTACCCACCAGCTGCAAGGAGCTGCAGCTGCATGGTGGGAGAATTATCTGGCAGCTAAGGGTAATGAGGACACCCCTGCCGGAGCAAACCCAGAAGTTATTCCATGGGCTGAGTTTAAGGCGGCTTTCAAGGCCAATTTCGTTCCAGCGGGAGAATTATCTCTTTCTTGATGGCCTTTCAACACATGAAGCCATTTTCTTCTCGCATCTTGATTTGATGACCTTCAACACATGAAGTCATCCCAAGTCGTTCTTATTTGTGGAACCTAACCTATTCATCCAACTCATGGAAACCGTTAGTCCACAAAGCAATTGTCATCGATTACCAAACTTCATCATTTTGGTAATTCATGACAATCTCAACAAATGATGAGATATAAAGTTGATTTGCGAGTATACAACTTGTACACAACAAATGTATACTCTAATATAAGCTTTAAACAAAGCTTACTTATCCGGTTGTCATTAGTCATCCAACCATTAACACATAATGGAGAAGTTAGATGACAACCCGATTGCACATGAGTATATATATACTACACAAGCTATATATACTCAAGTAAGTATTTCAAAGTAAAGATCCCAAATATGCATATTGAAGGAAGCATGGATCAATACTTATGAAACTCCAAAATATATAGAGAGCTCCCCCTAAATGTGTGCATACAAGTGTATATAGTGAAGACATATGCACAAATTCATTTTAGACTAATTGAGGAGTTCAATTTATATTTTGGATCTAAGGAATGCATTTGTAAATGAGAAAGCGATTTCGAATGCATACCTCTTTGATTTCACCTTTTCATCCAAATGAGACTAACCAAACATAAACTCAAATAAACATATTAGTCTCATAAATTCATTGATCATTTTCACCAAAACATTATAAAGTATATGTCATTAATATCATAATGTCATAATGGCATTTGTCATTAACACCAAAACCAACTTAAATGGAGCTTGATCTTTCAACATACTAATTATAACAACATGCGTACATAGTATCTATTCATCAATGTCTAGGTCGTTCATGCGTTCGAGGTCAGCGTTCACCTGCACGATTTCAGGATCCTCCAGTTGATGTTGTTGCTGCTCTTTAGCTAATTCTCAGTCTTTGGCGCATATGATTGCCTCCTCCATCCTGGGCGTAAGAGATGATCTCCTTTCTTCAATTATTCTCCAGGGGCGGACGCACAGTGGGGAATGGGGGTACAGTTGTACCCCCAAAAATTTTTGCAAAAAATCAACTATATATAATATATATTTCATATATATAGAAAAAAAGCTAGATTGGAATTTAGCAAATTCAGCCCACTAGTTAAAAGGCCCAATTGGCATTTCCTAACCTAACCCTAACTGTAGCCTCCTCCCTCTGCCTGGCTGCCTCAGTCTCTCCTCTCACGCCGCCTCCTGTCTGGCTCTCCATCTCTCTGACTCTCTTCTCTTGCACAGCCGCTGAGCGGGAGCCGCCAGTCGCCAAGACCCCAAGTCCCGAACTCGCCACAGCGGCACAGCCCACAGGTCACAGCGGCAGCGCGCTCGCCGCTCGGCGCCCCTCGCTGGCTCGCCCCCTCCAGCCCTCCTCATCAGCTCGTCTCCGGGCTCGCCCCCTCCTCGTCAGCTCGTCTCCGGTGACGCGGCGAACGGCTACCGGCGGCGGCGCAGCGCCGGGCGCCCACGGCCCACACCCAATGGCCGACAGGCCCGACACTGCGTCGACGGCGACGAAGAAGTCCCCACGGCCAGGTGGCGGCGGCAGCTCCTCCCCTATTCCAGCTTCAACAGCGGCGGCGCTCCCGACGGCCATGCCGCCCCTGCACTCTGTTCAGTGTTCACTACAAATTAAGTCAATCAAATTTATATTGGAAATTGCATTTATTGCTTATGTGTGATTGTTTATTTGGTTAACTATATGAGATATACATATTATGTGTATTAAAATTCTCTATCTTATATATATACTCCGTAGATTCTTAACTTCGTACCCCCAGCCCAAAAATCATGGGTCTGCCACTGTTATTCTCCCTACTATGCTGAACGTCGCTTTTGAAGAGATGGTGGACACCGGCACAAGGAGAACATCTCGTGCGAAATGTGACAGCACAGAAAATATCTGCTTGTTGTTCTTTCACCACTCGAGCAAGTCTATCTTGCATCCGCCAGTAAGATCAAGATCAATAATTGCAAAATCATGCTCCAAGTAGTGGTTCAGCTTTAAGACAGAATTCTACTTAGAAGCCGCCTGAGGCTAAGAGAATGAAGTAGACTTGCCCTTTAGCTTCTTCCATAAGTATGATATCAAGCTTGTCTTTCTTTGTTGCGTTTGCTGTGAGGCCTCCGATCTCGTGCTGTTGTCAAACTTGTCATGATACATACAGAAAATACGAAAAAGCTCCTATTTGACATATGCAAAAGCTTCCGAGTAATCAAGGTCGAGGCATTCACCTATTCCCTCCATATCAAGATGAAAACCTGCCAGTTTTTTCGTAAGATCGAAAATGATAGCAAAGCAATACAAATGTGAAATGAGAAGCGAAGTGAATTTATAGGCGTTGCTTCTCCTGAATGTTGCTCCAAAACGTTGCTTCTTCTGAAGTCTGAACGTTGTTCTCGACCGTTGTCTCAATCGTCTCTCAGCTCTGGCGCTCAGCTCTACTACTAGTCTAGAGGGGGTGAGGGACTAGTCACTACTCCTATCCCCACCCCACCTCAAATTCAATCATTCCATCGCCTCTTTCCACCCCAGCGGGCCCGACCACGCCTCCCTCGACCCCCCAGGCACCTTCCCCCTCTCCCGGCCGCCTCCCTCCTCCCATAATGTCCCCCGGCTGCCTCCCTCTGCCCTTGGTGACGCCTTCCTCCCCCAGCTGCCTCCCTCCTCCCCCTGGCCGCCTCCGTCCTCCCTCGACTGCCTCCCTCCTCCCTGGCGACCCCATCCGCACCGTCGCCCACCTCCCCCAGCCGTGCCTCCCCGAGCGATCCCCTCCGCGCCGTCGCCCTCCTCCCCCAGCCGCGCCTCCCCCGACGACCCCCTCCATGCCATCGCCCTCCTCCCCTGGCCGCCTCCTGCCACCCTGGCCGCACCTCCACCGGCAACCCCCTCCATGCTGTTGCCCTCCTCCCCTGACCACCCTCCCCGATGACCCCCTTTGTGTCGTTGCCCTCCTCCCCCGGCCGCGCCTCCCCGGGCCTCCAAGGGTAGGGGGAGATCACCGCCATCGTCCGGGGGTGGGGGAGGTCCCCTCCGTTGTTCGAGGGTGGGGCGAGGTCCAGTGGTAAGGTCGTCGATCTCGGTGAGCTCATCTTCATCCTTACCAATAAGCTCATCTTCATCGACGAGCACATGAAGAGGGGGCAAGAACCCCGACGACACCGACGCCGACATGGTCAACGACATGCTTGCCTTCCTCGCTGAGGCCAAGCCGGTAGTCGACGGGAAAGCCGTCGACAACGGCGAGGATGACCTATAGAACACCCTCCGGTAGTCCAGCCTCCGCCTCACCCATGACAACATCAAAGCCATCCGATATACTCCTTCAATCCTTCCCCTCTACTCCCTCTCTCTTTGCTCTGTGATGGCTTGTGGGGATCACCGTGAGATGGTACTAGTGCCCATAGGATGGCAATGGGAGGCGGGAGGCGAGACCGAGGAGGCCGCCGGTGTTGGCATGCCAGCCGTGCTGGCCCGAGCACGATACGATATACCATGTTGTGTTGTGCCACCCAACAGGCCGGCTTTCTAGGCATGGCCCAACCCACAATTCGTGACATGCCGGCGTAGCCCACCATTTATGTCGTGTCAGTACAGCCCACCACATGACATGTCCGTGCTATGCTTGGATCGTGCCGAACCAACCGGACCTCAAGCTAGCACAGATAAGCCCGATCGGACCTCAGCTCTATGTATGTGCAACCAACGGTGGTGCATGGTCAACTTATTTTACTCCGGAAAATCAATCTAGTGAGATCCGTGGTGCTAGTGGGACAGTTGGGAAGGCATGTATGTTGCTATACAGAGTTTGGTATCAATGCTGAAATAGTGCCAGGGACCGGAGAATGGTTCGATTCGCCTACACGAAGTCAGAAAAAGGCCACGAGATGCAGTGAGAAGTCACCTGAAATCGTCACCAGAATGGCGTCATGCATGCATTGCCGATGTATATCGATCAAATAGTCAGTCTGCTTCATTTACATGTGAACATCAGAAGAGACAGAAGAGCTTGACATTGGTATGTAGGTGCCCTTTGTTCCATTGCTTAGAAAGCGTGTCATTTCTTAGGTGTTGTTTGGTTTCTATCTGAGACTGAAGCAATAATAGATCACCGAATTATACCATTTGAACATGGCATATAATTAGCTAGCACAAATATTTATGCTCATGCTCCTAAACCAAATACGATATGAGATTATAATTTCTCGTAGGGGAGATATATAACTTAGGAAACTTATGAGCCAAATAGCTAGTGCATGATCAACTGGAATTAACGATAAATTGTATGAATATATATCTTCAATAAACTAAGCTAAAAGGCTCTTGCAATATTTGCTTTGCAGTTGCGGTGGTGTCGCAACTTGCGAGCATATCCCATACAATTGCTTGGCCGGTCGACTGGTCTTAAGTTTCTTAATTTGCACCCATTGATTCAAACCTGCAGTTGTTCGGTATTTGCCTGCCGTTTCATTGGCCTTGACTTGACTTGTTAGTGCTACATTTCAGCGCCTTACCGCTCCAAATTATAAAATCTATTCATGGATAAGTCAAGCAAGAAAGCTACATGCAAGAAAGCTCCTTTGGGTCAATAGTGTCGGGTAGGATGTTTATCTAGTACCAATCTGAGTACTGTTTCAGATAATTAACTTTCTCCACGGAATTCAAGAGCCGCGGCATCTTCCGAAGAAAGCAATTATTTTAAGCCCAAACAACTTGAAGACAACCCTAAAAATTTCAAAAAATAGAATTTATTTGAATTTTAGAGTTTTTGCCGAAATTGGAAAGCCCTCAAGACTAAACCGCCTCTCCTATCTCGGTTACCATGGGAGTGAGCTCCAACTTACTTTGAATTGAGCTAGGCCACATGCCGCGTGGGCTGATAAGGCGAGCTGGCAAAGCTAGCCCAATCTGGCTTTTGGCCAGTCAGCCAAACTAGGCTAGTCAATATTATGTAGCCCAATATTATTCACAGCCTAGCCTAATAACTGTTCGACGGCCCAACACTATGCAGCCCGATAGGCTCAGCCCAAACTTGTACTATTCATTAAATCTAACCCCAAGGGAAATAGTACCAATACAGTACTATTTCACCCGACACATTACTATTCACCCAAAGTCTGTTAAGCTTGTTTATACTCGTTTCAATCGTCTTAAGCTCGTCTAGCCTATTTTTAACTCCATTCAACCTAACCAGGCACCTCTTAGACCCTAACCACCCAAACCCTTCTATATTTAAACCTTTTTTATTTTCTCTTTTATTTTGTTCCTAGTTCGCTTTCTTTCGAGTCTAGATTTGTCGGGACTAGATTTTTGAATTTGAACCCTCTGTGTATTTCTGTACTAGTCCCGGATCAAACCTAGTGCACACAGTCAAATAGTGATGATCACACAACCAACAATGCTTTATTACAATAATAGAGAATACATGCCTTATGACCACTTTATTACAACTGAGATTTTAATACCTCTTAAACTTACAAAACACAACGGAAGCAGAATAAAACTCTGACGATGACCCATCAATACGTCATAGGCAATTGACTGGGGAAACGCAACCTAGTACTCTGGGAAGTCTTTGTCGAATCCATATGCGAAGTAGTTGTAATCTCCTTCTTGAGCTTCATAAACCTCTGAGAGTTATTTTGAGTGTAGCATATGAGTACATAAAATATTCTGCAAATCTTGGAAAAAATACAGTAGATGCGGGGCTTAAGAAAGAAAGGGTAATATGATTCTTTTGCACAAAGCAGTACTTCATTTTAAATACCATTATATACACTCAAAAGCATCAATTTAACAAATTAATTGCAATAACTGAAACTAGTATAATTTTTCTAGTGAATGTTCCAACCACCAACACTAGCAGACAGGCTCTAACCGCCAAGGTTCAAGACTACGAGTTCCATTCACCCACACTGGCTCCATCCGTCAGGACACACTCCTGAGAGTTCCATCCACTCCCGAGTTTCCAAATTTTACTTTGAAACCAAAACCAAAGATCTACCATGTGAACGCGCACCTTGCTCGTCTTTGACCGTGGGCACGGCTATTCAAATTGTTTTACACTCTGCAGAGATTGCATAACTTTTTCACAAGAGATAAGTCATCTTAATAGCCAACATGCTTTCTTAGCCATGAGACCGGATAATTTATCACAAAGCATTTACCTCACTCCGATCTAGCTAAACACCACTCGTTAAGGTTTCACCACTGAAGGGTTAAATCACCACAGTCAGAAACCCCCTCTTGCGCCGTATGAGTACAGTAAATCTATGTGCCTCACTGCGAGTAAACCAGTACCCCTGGTACCCACTTACCACTGGTGATATCTGAACTAAACCTTTGCAAGTTAATCAATTAGGTCGTACCCATTTAGACTTGTGGTTATATGGGTGTGCTCAGTTTGAACAATTACAAGCATTGGTTCTTAATTGACTCGGGCGGCATATTCACAATACAAGTTCTCGTGCTAAATCTGCACCAGACTAATCTTACCATCCACCCAAGTCTAAAACCAACTCTCATCATTTCATTTTATTTTATAAATCAAACCAACTCTCATCATTTCATTATTTTATAAATCAATGGCAATACCTATTGCCAAACACTTGGTAAAAATAATTATTTAGAGATTTGACAACAGTGTTCCCACCCATAGGATTTTAGTGACCGAGTAGCTTGTCTAAGCAATTACTTCCGTTCTAAAATTAACAAATATCATAACAATCTTAATACTGAGACAAGAAAAGTCTATGGTGACAAAGGTATATAGTTGTCAACTTCAAATGAGGATATAACAAATTTAGATTAGCTAATAACCTTAAGACAGAAATGAACATTTTATGCAATTAAATTTGAAATAATAAAATGATTTTGGTAAAGATAGGTACAAGAAGATCAAAGGTGACTTGTCTTCTTGCACATTGACTGGACCTTCTTGCTGCGAATCGAAAAATTCTTCGTCGATGTCAGGTTCTACGCACGAAATGACAAATACAAATAAATAAATAAATAAATAAATAAATGCAAAAAAATTAGGAAAATACAAAATATATATTGGGAGTAAGGTTTTGATTTTACATGAATTTAGGAAAAAGAATCAACGAATTCGTAGTTCATATGAGGGAGAGCGAATATCTGGAAGTTTGGTTAACACATGAAATGATGAAAATCTGAGAATTATTGTACTGGACTCATGTTGTGTCAATTGTTTTACAAAGAAGAGCAAAAGAAGAATTTGTGTGTGTATGACATTAATGGCCCACATTCTAGTGAGAAAATAATGATTAGATGGAAATAGAAATGAAAGTATGACATAGGGACCCACAAGTCATAGGGGCAAAACAATAGAGAGCTCAACCATGAGAATAAACAGAGAGCAGAGCGCACGGGCATGGTGGAAGCGCTGGCAGCGGCGGGGCGCACGGCGGCAATGGGCTACGCGGGGCTTCAGCAAACCAGTAATGTTCTAGAAGAAATAGAAGGAGCATGAGCACGGCCTCGGGGTGTAGAACACATCCTTATGCTCGGCTTGGCCAGATAGCAACCGAGGAAGACCAGCGAGGCATGAGGCAACTGGAACAGCATGGCTCATGGTGGCGCACGATGGTGGAGCTCCTCGGCCAACCATTGGGAAAACTGAGCTATAGGTTGTGTTGAGGGGATGGAGGTGATGCTCTCAGTACAAGGAATCAGAAAAAGCGCTCACTGAGAATGACGGATTGACGACGGAAGTCAAGAACGGCTGATTTCGTGAAAAGCTCAATTATGTCGATTGGTTGCACGAAAAATTAAATAAAAATGGTGGATGAGTTGCTTCGATGCTAAGATAGGAGATAACGTAAGCAAAAGTTGAAAATCTTCACCGAAATGATCGATGCCCAAATTGACTGTGATGGTCGACGTTCGGAAAAATGAGAAATTTGACGTCATTGGAGCTCCGAAGGTTCTGAGATTTTGAGGGAATGAAAAGGAGTAAAAGAGGTGTTTGTGTGCCAATTTATAGCCTCTCTCATGATTTGAACCACCGGGAACATGAGTTATTTTGGGCGACGGTTTTGGTTTCAGAAAACTAACGAATAAAATGGCAATAAAGGCACTAAAGGAATGTGGTAACGAAAGCATTGACTCTGCCGACGAATGCGCGGTGTAGATGGGCTAGTAGTGCTTCAGACGGATTTCAATTCAAATGCTTGAGTGGGGAGAAATAGGAAAAACAAAGAAGGTTGTTGGTTTGCTTGTTCAAACAAAATGACATGGAGAAGCGTAAGAGGTTGAAGATGGATGAACAGTGTTCATGTGCACTGTAGCATAAATGGTGCCTGAGAGGAGAGAGAGAGAGAGAGAAAGAAAAGAAAAGAATAGGCCAAGAAAAATTAGATTAGACCTAGAAAAATAAAACGGACATTTTTCTGGAGATTCGGATTTTTGGAGAATTGAATTTGAATTTTCAAAATTTGAATTCAAATTCAGAATTTTGGGATGGAATTGGAATTAGAGATTTTCTTCAGCATTACATAAATAATTCAAATAAAATTCAAACAATTTTAAATAATTAATTTGAAATTGGAGCGTCTTATCAGGCTATTGAAGCCATGTGGAAGTCACACTTTGAAAAGCGTGCAAGTATGTGTAAGTATAAAATCTATTTGTATGTGGATTACCATGTTTCTCCATATGTAAGTGGTTGTATCCACTAAGTATGTGCTGGTTGTTAGGGCTTAGTGGTAGGTGAGAGCCTCCGCTAAGTCTTTATGTGTGTTGAGAGGTGTGAGTCTCTAGAGAGAAAATTTTTGGAGAGGTCAGGTTTCCCTGTATTGGAGACTTTGTGTGTGTGCTCTAGGCTTAGAGCTCTGATCTCCATGAGAGGATAGGTGTAAAATATTCCTCTTCAAGTGAAATAAACATTCAAATTTCATCCAAGTGGATAGTGCCATAGATTTTTCCTTGTGCTTTTGATTTGTTTGGTTTTCATGGTTGGATTTCATCTTCTCTTGATCTTTGCAAAGGATATATAAGAGGTGAAGATATCTTTTGGAGATCAGATCACATCCACCTAGGCCCCTTATATGAAAAGATCATATGATTGCTCGGTTTTGCTCAAGAGATGGCTGATTTTAGGGTTTTAATCTTGTGGTGATTTTGGTTTGAGTTGGTGCTATAATCTAGCTTGCTATGATGTGTAATAACCTATCCAATGTCATCTACATCATCAAGGACTCACAAGCAAGAGTAGATTGTGGTTTCTCTTTTTTGCCCAATCTTGGTGTAACCTTTCTTGTTTTGGATAAAAGTCAAGACTTTGGCATTGATCTCCATGATCCATGATTGAAATAAGTTTCTGACATCCTAGGGAGGACTTGTACCAAGTTTTAACATGTTTAGATCATTCGTTTAAGAGTTAGCAATTTTCTTGGTCGTGTGTCATGCTACTTTTCATCTTTTGTTTCGGCAAGCGATCAGACCGCCATGACCCAAGTAGTTAGACTATCCTAACCGGTCTAACCAGTGTCGGTTGCAATTATACCAACCGAGCGGTCTGACCACCCCCTAGCCAACGACCCGACTGATGAGACACTATTGTCTCAGGTGAGCTTTGTTATTTTTGGCTCTTAGCTTTGGAATAGTTTGTAGGCTTAAGTTTTTCTATTGCATTGAGTTGATAATACTAAGAGAAAGATTTTAAGGGGTCATTCACCCTCTTTGTCTCGCCGTACTCATCCTATAACTTCATGTGTTGGAAATATTCGCATTAGTTGGCTTTAGCTATTTGCCGAAATTTATGCAATGCCTGTATCATGCCATGCACCAAGAGGCAAGAGTGCATCTGCTGATGTAATACGATTATGAGCCCAATTCACCAACCAATTGAAGTGTTTGTATCAATGGACATGAGTTAGTAGTTTGAACTTTTGGAGTAACTTAGGAATGCAAATAATTTAGTCTGGAGACCAACATTAAACTTCAGTAGTCATACACACTACTCCTACTTGAAAGAAAATCATACATTTTTTCTAGAGAGAGAGGAAAAAGAAAAGAAAATCATACTCGATAACTCGCAGACAAACATGGGCCTTCTGCATGCTCAGATTGCCAACATGGGCCTCTATGAAGAACCCATCAGATCTCTACTGCTGGGCCTATGTAGGCGTACTTTGGACGAGTAGAAAGCAAGACTCGTGTACTTGTTCAAAATCGTTTTTGCATGCCTGAGCAATCCATGAAGGTACATAGTACTTTTTCCCCCTTTCTGTTATTTTTCAATTTTAGTGACATTTCAAGTATGTCGAACTTGGTCACAGTTAAGATTTGTAGTAACCCTGCTATATTGCAGCTGCAAGCATCTGTTTTATGTTATGTTACTGAATCCCTGAAGAATGGTTGAGTTAATTTAGTTCAGACTTCAAAACAAATGAACAAGATACTGCAGTACACTGCTAGCACAGCAGAAAATTAAGAAACTCAGGGCAAGTTTTAAAAGCATGTACTCGATCACATTCTTCTGCAGCAGATGAAGGCATTGATAATGTCCGATTATCTGCTTGCAGATCTACGGAAAACGACCTAATCTGCAGGCTACGGAAAACGGCAGAGAAAACTAATGTTGCTGGTGTAACACGGACATACACATGAAGACAACCGCTCAACTGTTGCATGGCCGGACTTTGCACAGTGATATGCGCTCAATTATATGCATTGGCTGATTCAGAAAGTCTCCTCTATCCTGGAGCAACAGGTTTTTCCAGGTACTAGATACCACAACTGCAACAGTTTGTGCAATCGTTTTTGCATGCATTGTCTACTTCTGCATATTACTGCATGCAGATTTATTTTTGGAGGTTTTCGCTGCATTTTCTCTGAATCTACCATGGAATTTGGATCAATGTATGTGTGCATGGATTGGCCTAACAAAAGGGAATTTGAAGGACATTCCAAAGGCCATTTCTAGCTAGTAAGCTACTACTAGCACCATGCAACACATCCTATCCCCTATTGCCTGCACGCGTTTGGTTTCTAACTTGTACGCCTTCTACTGTTGCCCATTCAATGTCATCCGTAACAAGGGAGACACGGATCCAGCACCGCATTTTGGATGCATAAGCTAGCACTTCACATGAGAATACCTTCAGTTGTTCTTTAAAAATTGGTCCTTTACATGGCCTCAGTTACCAACAAGTTGCCTTCAAAGTGTCATTTTTCCGGCATACTAGTTAGAGATCCGTGCGTTGCAACGGAGTCATAAAAATAATGAGACGGAATTTACTGACTGGCCAACTTCACACATCAATCATTGGAGAGCAAGCGACAGAGAGAGAGGAGGAGAGACGAATGGTCCAGATCAAATCGGATAACTGAGAAAAAAAAATGGGAGAATAGATCAATCACTAATTCACACTTTTATAATAAGTAAATATATGATCTTAACCTATCCACGCACCTTGAAAAAAGTTAAGCTGCAATATCTCGACAGAAAAAACAGTTTCTTGCCTATTTATCTAGGCAGCTAGCACGAGATATTCCTCTCGTCTGTACTAGGAGCTCACCGGCACCAGTACTGCGAATATCCCTCTCGTGAGCCCGTGCGTGCATTCAAGATAAGGCAACGAAAAGTTGGTTAATGACTTCATGGACTATTGCTTGTCGAAGCAGTTATGATGGAATTAATGCCGAACGCTATTCGCCGTACGTGCATGCATGCAGGCTCGATCGTAGGCTTGCCGTAACTTGGCAGGAGAGAGGCAGTGCAGTGAGGCATGGGCATGCCCTGTACCGCTGTGCGTATACTTGCGCCAGCTACTGTGCGACGACTCTGTAGACTGTACAGACTACAGAGACGCATGACAGCTTGATAGTTGCATAATTATACAAAATTGCAAAGTCGTCGGTGATTTATCATGGAATGCAAGTGCTGTGAGCAACTAAGCATGTAATACGGATGAACATAGTAATTAGTAGTTGTAGTTCACAAATTTCAGATGACGATGGGAAAGAGCATGTGCTGGCAGGCGGCAGCCTAGCTTCGCATCCCTCTGTTTACAGACTTAGGTTTTTATAGTTTTCGTACGGGCAAACTTTAATTATTAATATATATTAAAATATATAGGTTGATTATATAAAAATAATACCATTGAATTTATGTTACAAAATACTTTTATAATACATATTTTCTTATTATTTTTGTTAGTATATTATGATGCTAAATTATAGTTAATGTCTTATATTGGAGGCCGTAAAAAATAAAAAACTACCTATATTTGTGATCGGATGGAGTACTTAATTAAGGTCCTGATCAACTCGGCTTCGGCTTTGGCTTCTAGCTTCTGGCTTATTTTTCACTATTCATAAGTTTCGTCTTTTTCTGAACTTTTGGCTTTTTGTTGAGCTTTTTTGCCGGTTCTTTTTTCCCGTATTTGTTTGTATTATACGTAATGGTCTAACATATTTTTTTATTTTTAAATTTTTTTCAATTTAATTATGCTAAATAAGCCTCTGTCAGCTACAGTGCTTTTTTCAGCCAGCTACAGTATTTTCAGCCATAAGCCACGAGCTTTTCAGCCGAACCGATCACCACCTAAAAAGGGGTTCTTACACAGTACGTGGACTTACAATTACAAATCTGAGAGAGAGAGAGAGAGAGAGTAGCAATTCACTGTTTCTTGTCTGGCAGTGTGGGGATAGTAGCTCATCAGTCCTCAGACCAGAGGGGAGGTCCCTGTCCAGCCTCTCCTACTTCTCTTCAACTTTTTTCGCTGGAGTTCGGAAGCAACCATGCATGCATGCATCGACTGAACCAACAGAACTGCGTAAGCATATAGTATACATGGCCTCAAAATAAAGAGTTAAAGACAGATTTAACGCTGTTATCAATCGTATTTACAAAAAAAATAGCTATATATATTGTATTAATAAAAACATCGCTTATATCGTCTGATAAACGGGTAGTAGCGTCAGCGAGGTGACACATGGCGCAACGTCGATGGCAGGCGTCTGCCACCCTCTCACCAGATGGCAGGCTTGTCTGCAATCCGATGAGAAAGCGACAGGTGATTAAGCCAACTTTAATTACCTGCCCTATTTTTTATTTAATATTTTTAAAAAAATTTAAATATGTTAAACGAGCTCCACTATAAACCAAAATCGAAAACAAATGTAAAAGGACGATGATCTCGATCATGTCGTGCTCTCGCAATGAAAGGCTACGTACGCCTAGCTATGATGATGACGCATCATCATGCAATAGCCACATGTTGCATCACTGTGCACCGTCCATTAGCTCCAACGCATCTGAATCAGCGCGGCTCGCTTGCCTAACGTGGTCACCCACATCGAAACACGGACCAAGCTAGCTAGCCCCAGCAGGCCCAGGGCGAGAGATGGTCGACGCAGACGGTGCAACCGATGTATCGAAACGTACCGATCATACTCTTAATGCGTTATGTATGCGTCGTCATCGATCGATCTAGATTTGAGATTTCTAGTTCCATGCATGGATCGATCGATCAAGAGGAAGGACAGAAGGGAGGAACATGACAGATAAGAGGCTCTTGTCATCCATGATCCATCCAGGCGTTTCGATCGTTTGTCGGGGAAACAGCGAGTTGATGGTCCATCAAACCCAGATCACTACGTTGTGGTATAGGTACACACATGATCGCTTTTGGTTTTTATCTTTAGCTTTTGTCTTTTCGAAATTAAAAAAAGGCAAACATGAAAATAGAATAGTCTCTTGAAACAGATTCTTCCAACGATTTCTTAAACACAAAGCTCTATTCATCATTCGCATCAACGTCTCCATCTTCCATGCTATCGTGTCAAAAAGCACAATCAAAAATCATTAGTCATAACCAAAAACTATCACCGGCCTAAAACAACATCCCTATACCACGCAAGACTGTCTAATGGGACGACAATGCTTCGAAGCAAATTAAGCATGGGACTTGAAGTACATGTTTCTCACTAGATTACTGTATATATACGTACAGGCTGCCTACTCGCTGAGCTGCCCTTATCTCATCTGGTCCGTCTGATTTCCGGCGGAATATATGTATGGACCACGACCAGCCAAACGTATGCTCGTGTCGTTTATGCAGAATCGCCGGGTACAGTACAAATCTATGAGCACGACCTGCAGTCCTGTTCTTTTTGGGTTGTGTGGGCCCGGAGCTGCCTGCGACCCATCCAACCGATCTACAGAAACCGAGCCCTACGTCGGATCGCGGGGCCCAGATGTCCGGAGCCCGATGCGTGCGTCGCTGCATGTGTTCCATTGCGTTTTGGCGGCAATCTCGACTGGGACTTCCCATCGGGTCGCTGTAGGTTCGGTTTTTTCGGTTTATACGGTTCGGTAAATACGATTTGATCGGTAAATACAATTTTAGTATTTCAGGAAATATGGTATTTTTTAGAATATGATGTGGTATCGGTAAATACCATCTTATTTCGGTTCGGTATCGGTTAATACCAATTTTACCAAAGTTTACGCGAATTGTTGAACTCCAATTCTCCATTCTAGAATCAAAAATTCAGAAATAATCAGAATAGCAAACTAGCGGTGGTGGTCGGACCGGACAACATCACAGGCTCACCGCTCACAGCATGACCGCAACGGCAATATACAATTACAACATCGGTACATCACAGCACTACAGTAGTCACAGACTCACAGGCAGCACAGGCACAGCCGACGCCTGACAGCAGCAGTAGGAGGCCAGTAGCAAACAAAAGCAAAACAAATGAAAGCTCATCAATTCATCATCACATTCACAGATCACTCATTCATCAATCACCAATTTTACCAATTTAATCTCATCTCCAGTTCTCCATTCCAGAAGCAGATGGCAGTCCGCAGTCGGCAGTGAGCAGTGGAGGCGGAATCCGACCGGGCTGGGGGCGCGACGGCGAAGGCCGAAGGCAGAGGATGGGGGGCAGCGGTGGAGGCAGAATAGATGCGAGGGGATCCGAGGCTGCGGTGGGCGGGGGGCACCGCCGCACCGGAGCAGGGGAGGGGGAGGTGGATAGAGCGGCGACCGGCGGGCGGAGGCGATGGGGGAGGCGGATCTGAGCGGCGACCGGCGGGCGGAGGCGATGGGGGAGGCGGATCTGGCGAGGCGAGTGATTGGTTTGGCAGGTTGAAGGCGAGGCGTCTGCGCTGCGCCTCTGCGACTGCGGTGCCGCGTGCGTCGGGCCGTCGACGCACTGCCTGGTGGGCCGAGAGCCCGAGACGGAGACGCCGAGTTGAGATTTTTAGTTGGGCTGTTCGGGAGATTCGGTTATTTCGGTTTTCGCTCGGTTTTTACTGAACAAACCGAATCATACAAATGCCAGTTTTTTAGCAACCGAACCGAATACCGAAAACCGGTCAAACCGAGTTGACCGGTTCGGTTCGGTTTTTTCGGTACGGTTTTTCGGTACGGTATAAAACTGCACAGCCCTACCGTACCTTTGGGCCAGCGAAGGAGAAGAAAATACACACGTGATGTGCATGGTATGCTGAGTGGATGATACTATATACAATAGTATGATATTAGCTGTTTATAAATCTAATTATATAAGACACAAGATGATATAGAAAAGAGTGAGGGAGTATAGAGAATTGGACCATTTCTTATGTAGTAGTCGACTATAATATGATAAACAAGACATATTATGTCATAGAGAAGCTGTATATAGAGACATGCAAAAAAAACAATTTATTGTATGAGCTGTCTTTAGTATCGTTTATAGATGATATTGAGAATACTATAAACAGCAGTTATTTATATCATTGTACATGTTCTGATAGATGGCATGTATGAATTGGCATGCACGCATGGATGATGCACGGCAAGTGCATACCAGATGGGGTCTGCACTTTTATGGACACACATGGTCATAATAAAGTGCCACACATGATCATGTTAAACAATTATTATGTGTTTTGGTGTGTGCATGATCCATCTTTAGGCATCGTTGCTTTTTGAAAAAGAAAATATTCAGAAATGAATAAGTAAATATGCATAAGCTATTAGCTAGAAGGCGTTTGGATCTCTTTCCTGTAGCTTGAGTGACGCAGAAACTAAGTAATATATTCTCTGAATCTGGTGTCGGAATTAAACTATTTTCTATAAAAATCAAGCGAGATCTTTGCTTCCAAGGAGGCCCTAAAGGGCTTTTCACCATGCATTGTGGCTGGTAAAATTACCATGAAAAACTATCATAAAAGATTGCAAAAATGCAAAACCAAATGTATCCACATCATAAACGATTGCACAAGAAGTCTTAACATAAGAGAGACAGCAAGCCAGCAGACAGAACAGTGGATCAGTTGCAAGTTTGGAACCTATGATTGATCAGGGCAATATCATTATTTTGCTTGCAGCAGGTTAGGTGCTATGTTTACTGGATGAGACGTTTCCATTACAAGAAGGTAGTTTGTCCCTTTCTTTTCTTGAGAGAGAAGGCAAATCTTCATTCATGCGTGCTTGGAACAAGGAATTTTGGCTGCGACAGTTGCTCTCCATGACATGGATTGGAAGAGGTGCTGAGGTGCGACATGCCTTCCCGTGAGAAACTGGACTAGAATATTATTCTGACTTCTGACATGCATTACTACCTTTTAGTAGCTGGTAGCATAGGTATATTAACAATTTCATACTCCACCAAACTCCGTTTATCTTTCCCTTGTAACGTGAGTCCAGTATAGAGATTGTTCTTTTCGGCTGCGACTTATGTTTTTTGATTAAATTTTTTGAATTTTGGCTATTTACGGTACAGATTACGGAAAGACAGATACTCACTTGCGATTTTAGCTGGTGCAGATGTTAGGCTTTTAACGTGTAGATCGTTTAACTTGTAGATCCTGTCTTGAAAAATACTCCGTTTGAAAGTTAGGTACTGTAGCAAAAGCCAAAAGCCACCAGCTTTTTGACTTAAAGAACATGCCTACTTATTAGCTTTTTAACCGACTTTTTCCCTTATTTTTTCTTTATATTACATGTAAGGATATGACAGTGTTTTTCATCTTTTCTTATTTTTCTTTATTTTTTTAGTGAAATAACTCAGAAAAACTAGCATTCGCTGCAGTGTCATCTTAGATAAAAGCTAACAAATAAAAACCAAAAACCATCACAAAAAACAGAATAAAACAGAGCCTTAGCGAGTTTGCTGACAGAGTGGTATGTTGTACGTAGGTTGATCGGAGTTGGCTGCTAGTAGCACGAATAACTCACTTCTCTCGGGTCCCATAAGCAACTGTGATCAACATTCAACAATACGCACCTGGCAGGCATAGGGGTGGTTGTTGCTTCCTTGCTTCTACGTGCAGTACTCACTGAAACACGGGCGTTACGTTGCATCTTTTACGCTCATCACGTGTTGCGTTAGCGGTGTCTACGTAAGTCATTTTGCTCGCCAAAATCAAGCTTCCAACAGCTAGGGAGGACTGGAAGGGGCTGTGCTATTGCCCTTTCATTTTAGATGTACCCTGCTCCACTCGGCTCAAAACTTCTAACTTTTTAATTTTATCTTTTCTAGTTTTTTAGCTTTTTTGTTTTTTCTTATTCCTTTGCATTGTCTGTGATATGATGATGTAACATTTCTCTATTTATTAATTTTTTAAATTATTAACAATGAAAAATCTAACAGACAAAAATAAGCCTTAAACAGCGCCGGGCAATAAAATAATCTGTAGCTCGCGGCCCAGTCGAGCGTACAGTAAATTTATGAACGCTGAAAAGGCTAACAGACAAAAATGAGCTACTAATTCCAACGGTCTAATCAGGAAACAATGGTCACAACATTGCTACATAAGACTCGAAACATTTGTGAGATCAATGTGTGCCGCAAGTTGTCGTACATGGAACTGGCATGCATGCTCTGTTGTTAGTGATATAATCTAGAGATAATTATTACTTCTATATTTATAATCTTTTGAATAAACATTATTATGTTTCTTAAATAAATTGTTATTTATAAAGGTTAACAAGTATACAACTTATTGGTGAAACTCTTTATTTGTTATATGATATCATTCTAAAAGAATTCCTGATCAGATGTCACTGGTCGGAACACTAGTGATTTATAAACCAGCACATATATTGATTGATGATCTTGTTTCACCTGTCATAGATATAGTGATATAAAATCAATAATGTGGACATATGTTAGAGAATGTAATGTTGAATTGATCCATATTGAAACATTGTTGAAATTGTTATGATTTATATGTCATCAATTGGTCTTAATCAATGATAATGCATAATCTTTGTACCTGAGATCGGCATAGTTTCTTACATATGTAATAGTGCACTTAGGGGTTGCCAAACACTACTCTGTAACTGGATAGTTATAAATATAGCTTTCATGTATACTACGAAACATGCGAATGAGAGTAACTAGTCGGATATAGGATTTGCCCCTCCTACATAACATGAGATATGTCTCTGGGCCCTTCTATGTGGTTGGACAAAAACGTGCATAACCATGCTACGAGTGGTTGAAGAGTCGACTACATAAAGTTATCCATCAGTAGATTGAGAAAAGGTTGAACAATCCATTGATGACACATTTCTTACCTAAAGTTTGATCGGATATCGTTAGACAAAAGGAGAATAATCAAATAGGTCGATTAGTCCGACCAGATATGAACTGGTCGTATGGAGATACTAATTGATCATGAGCTCGTCAGACATTTCACAAATGGGTCTGCGAACTAGTCATATAGGGATACAAATTGGTTATGTCCATATACGATCTGGTCGTAAAGAGTTATAGGTTGACCGTAAGTGACTATAACTTAGTCGTATGTCATATTGCATAAGGTTTGTCCAATTGATCTTTGCGTATATTTAAGGGTCGGTATATCTTACTAGGGACCACTATCGACCAGTGATCAGAAAGGTGTTTCTAAGCCACAACCAAGCATACATGAACTTATAGAGTCACACATTTAATGGATTGGAACAATAAGCACCCGGACGATAGACTCCAAGTAGAATACGATCTCTAATCGTATTGGATAAGGATCGAATTGGAGATTATATATCAAAACCCTAGCTACCACCTCTTGAAACCCCTACTGTGCATGCTGATGCTAGCATATCGATGCACAGTGTTCTATCCCTAGGCGTTGCTGCAACTAGGGGTGTCAATTGCACCCAAATTGTCTGTTTTATCTAACATCTGAATTCAGTTGGTAGCGATATGGGAAGTGTAAATGTATTCGTACTATAAAACAAATACAGATTAGGATAATATCTGAAATTTTTCCCCGAATACGAATTCGAATGTGGTACGCGGAATACGATATTAAACGAATATGAATATGGATATTATCTGAATTCAAATGTGGTACACGGAATACTTGAATTATCTTTTGCATTTGATCTTCAAATTAGGCATATTATATACGCATTTCGGTCATCTCGACGAGCCCATTGTTATGTTAAACTCTAATTTGGCATTTTTATATTTTTATTTTGGCATATTCCCTAATAAAGCTTTTTGCATGCTCTTTTAGTCAAATTCAATATATTTATAACCAATTTATTTGCAATATATGTAGAATTAGTTAAAATTAGTAGCAAAATGGCTCTAATTATCAATGATTATGTGATAGATTAGAAGAAAATAGGCATAATTATTATTATAAAATATTTGTCAGTTTGGTAAACTTTATTGTGCCATAGGGCATTTGCATGCTACCAATTGAGTAGGTATTCAATTCGTATTTGTTATAATATTCAATTTGTATTCGAGTATATTTGAATTTATATTTGTAGTCATTTAAAAATATGAATACAAATATAATAAGACCACAATTTGATTGGCATATGAATATGAGACGATCACAATGAGGAAATGGTTGGTTCGTGAAGATCGATTACTGCTCATGGACAATCGACTACTTCCGCTATATCGATGTGTACTATGTTGAACTAGGCTGCTTTATCTTTTCTTGCACTGCACTGTACGTATAGTGGTAACGATTTATAATATCTTACTTATATGGCTTTTTGGTTTATATAGTAGAAATTTTAATTTATGTTGGTGTAGCTTATCCATACCGTATGTTAGAACATGCGCAGGATCTGAATGAATCAATAAATTAAGGACACCTTTTTCTCTTCACAGGGGGCTCGTGAGAAAAGCTAGCTCACGCCTCACTCACTTAGGCACATGCCTCACGATGTACGTACCAACTAGGTCGATCGAGAGCACGAGGTTGATTAATTACTTGCTACTTAATTACGTTGCGACTAGAAGGAAAGGGCACCCTATATTATTAGGATTTTTGGTAGTATATTATACTGTTAATAAAAAATAATAGTAGAAATAAAATCTGATTGTTGATTTATGAGGGTATTACAGACTTTTATTTTTCAACTTAGTTTTTAGGGTATTTTAGACTATCTCGTATGAAAATCTATATGTAAATCACAGTTGCATCTTTATTCCCTACGTGCTATGAATTAAATCAGTATAGCTCAATCGAGGAATTAACCAGATCAATTTCCCTTTTTCGTTTTTAGGATGGTAAGACCGAGGGTGCCATCGTGCCAAGGACCCAAAGTATGATATGGTACAGAGATACAGTATACTCCTATACGGTTACTCTATTGTCTATAGAGCAGAAGCAATTCGTTCTAATTCCACAGCACGATTCTTGCACCAAGAAGCAGGAAACAGGCCAAGATTGGTGCCCTGTGTGTAAAGAAGAGGCGAGGTTGGAGCGAGGTGGGGTGGTCACCATTTGGGGCGTGAACACGTGCTTGATAAGGTGGAGGCTCCAAGCGGCACTACCGCCAAAGCGGTCAACAACCTCTTGCACCAACTCGAAGGGCGCCGACGTGTCGATCTCTGCCCTGCCCTTGTTGCGCGTCGGCGGCCGAGGCTTGGTCTTGTGCCTCACCGTTCATGGGACTCATGTGCAGTACCCTTTCGAGATACTACTGATAATAGTGTGAGTGATAGTATAGCTAAATCACAATTAATATAAACTATTAAATTATAAAGTTTAAACGACTCATATTCATTTTAAAGTGCCGTAAAAAGAGCTTTATTATTAAACTTTGCCCGGTACTCAGCCAAAAAAACTTAGCACGGTTCTGAAAAAAGGTTGGGGGTCAACTTGACAAATATTCCTCCTCGCATGTGCCGATCGATCCTCGCACCAAATGATCCATCTCTCATTATCTCATTTGGAAGGGAGATTAAATTATAAGGTGCTTTTGGAATTGTATTTCTTTTCAGATTTGAAGACTGGACTGTGATCTGCGTTATACTAAAGTACACCATGCATCTCGTACGTGAGTATTTGTATTCTCGTATTTGTATATAACCTCCTGATGCCTGATGCCAGAGTACTTGTAGCTTGTCACAAAGAGTAGAATTTTAGGACAAAAATAATAAAAATATACACGAAAAGTGTGCTTCACAAAATGTTAGGTGCTTTTTGCATAGCCTATTATTATTGTACAGTTGTCCTGAATTATATAGGCAGTTGGGTTCATGTGGGCTCAATGGAGTACTGGTTAGTTCCTAGCAGAGTAACATGCCACTTTAATTTGTATGGCAAATTTTCCATTCCTTTTTCAATTGGTAAAGATTGAAATGCAGCTGTGCCCTGCAGTGAGTTCTAGTATAACTGGCTACACTGCAAATTCAGTTTGCTTGTAATATTTCGTTGCCGACCGTGAGGAGCCCATTGCATTGCAACGTTTACAAAAGCTCTCGGCTTTCTTTAAAAAAAAAATAACCAATTATTTTTGTCAAGCTACCAAGGAATGAATGTTCCAACTAATTAGCAATATGTGCATGGTTCTGTATGATCCATGATAGGTTATTACTGGTTATCGATCTAGGAGAACAAGTAATTCCGAAATTGAATTTGCTTTTGACTTTTCTCTCCATTTCCTGATAACGGAGAAGCAATTATCGTAGTGGACCTTTTCCAAAATCCCAGTTCCGACTACGCAAGCAACCGATCGAGCACGAGCTGATCGGTGCTGCACTGCAATTAATCATGCATGATATTCTCAATTACTAATCCTCTTTCCTGACAAGCTGTGGAAAATTGAAGGTAGATTGAGGGTCTGTTCTTTTCCTCCGAAGCTGGCGGCTTTTGGCTTTTGCTACAGTACCTAACTTTCAAGCGAAGTATTTTCTCAAGATGGAGTCTACAAGTTAAACGATGTACATGTTAAAAGCCCAACATCTGTACCATCCAAAATCGCAAGTGAGTATCTCTCTTTCCGTAATCTGTACCGTAAACAGCCAAAATTCAAAAATTTCAGCCAAAAGCCATAAGCCGCAACCGTTGCCAAACAGGCCCTGACTTCTCCACAGGCGTGTTATTGGTATAAATGAAACGGAAACTTCACCTAGATACATGCGTGACAAGATCGATTTGTTGCCCATGTGAAAACAAAGAAATGTCACACGCGCCTAACACGGGCCTTGTTCGATTTGAAATCAACAGATATTTAACAAAGCCATTGCTCCGATCTTTGTTGCTCTTCATTTCAACTGTCAAATTTGAAGCCACTGGATAACAAAACGGGCCATTTAGGCAGCGCGGATGGATAGCGCGAGCACCCAATTTTAAATGGCTGGGAACAATGCAGGCCGATGGGTTGCCGTCCTGCGGCGTACGGAGACCCGTTCTTCCGAGCCGCACTTTGCGACCTGCCGGCTCTCCCGTTCCTGAATCCTGACCACGGCAAAGAAAAGAAAATACCGATTTTCCCGTCCATTCGATCGCCATCCAGCGAGGTGACAGTATATGTGGTACCCTAGCAACCTTTTCCAATCCGGTCTTTTAATATACGAATTTTCAATTTTAATCCTCTCTAGCCTACGAAAGCAGTGGCCACCTACCGAGCTCCCACGTCATGGCAGATCCAAAACACTGTGGTTCCACTTGTCAAGTTAGGCGAGCTCGATGGATGCTGAGTTCAGCAACCATCTACAGGATGGCATGCTTATACTAAGCATGCACTAATTAGCGCTTAAGTAATACATGCATGTGTTAGGGTTAGGGCAGCTAATGGTCCTGGACCTGTCCAGGCGTTTGGGTCATACTACTCCAAAACTTTAATTGGACTAGATCAATATGGACTTGTTTTTTTTTACTAGATTTGGGCTGGACTTGGATCAGTACATGGGCCTCAAATTTTATACTAGGACATAGTCTTGCATCGCATTTCCTATTTAGACATCGACATCAATCGGCAACTATTTGAGGAGGTTGCAGTTCACTTCAAAGTCAAGAAGGTTTGCCTCCCTGCCATGTCTTGCGACACGCCGACACCGTTTCTCCCCACGGCCTGTCTGTTCCTCTGCCCGTCTAGCGGACCTGCGCTGCTACTCGACGACGACGGTGTCGTGGTGGAAATCAGTGACAAGGTAGGTGATGAGGGTCATGGAGATGTGGTTGACAGCAGTGACGATGTTGGGGAAGAAGGATCTAGAGCTGAAGGAGACGACAAAAGCCAATCCATCGCCGACAGAGTCAGGGAGGGGTGGATCCGGCGCCGTCATCATCAAAGGTGGCAAGATCCGAAAGTAGCATAGTGGCGTTGAGGTCCACCGCCCCATGTGGCAACCTTAGGTGGCCGGTTGCCTCTTCCTCCTCCATCAGAGCGTGACGAGGAGAGAGAGAGTGAGTGAGAGAGAGAAGGCAATTGACTGGTCACCTCTTCCTCCTCCGTGACTCTGTTAGAGCACGATGAGAGAGATAGGAGGCTACATGGGATGGATGATGGGACAGATGCTAGCTTTGGTCTAGTCTGGATCAAAGGCCCAGTCCTTTATTTGGGTTTGGATTGGGCCCAAGCTTTGCTGTTTGGGTTTGAATCGAATTTGATCAAATTAACAGAATATAGGGCTAGGATTAGGCTTTGTGCTAGGCTTTAATCCATTAGCAGCCATAGTTAGGCCTCCTGCGTGACAACCTAGCTCGGCATGTGCTCTTGTTGAGCCCCACTAGCTCAACAGGTGGTACCGTGGTGCCGTAAACCAGTCATGATGTAGGAGTTCGGCCGATGGCACATGTCATCTGCCGTTGCTTTCGCGGTTGCAGAGGTGAAATTTCGTATGCCAGAAGATCAGATTTGAAAAAAAATGATATAGTACCACATATGCGATCAACTTCCATCCAGCGGCTACCATCAAAACAGGACAAGACATTGGACTTGGATCTTGGGTGGGTTCTTTTGGGTTGTGACTTACATGTTTTGGCTTAAAATTTTTAATTCTGACTGTTCACAAGAGAAAGTACGGAAAGAGACATCCGCGTGTGATTTTGGCTGACATAGATGAATTCGATACAGTATCTACTATAATCGACTTATAGACCCCACCTTAAAAAGATACATTATTTAAAAACTACTTACTGTAGCATAAGACGAAAGCCATATGCTAAATCCAAAAAGAACAGGCTCAAGGGACCTATTGTTGTTTGTTACGGCTTATGACTTTTGGACTGTTTATGTGAGAGGGTACGGATTAATAGGAATTCACGTGCGGGTTTAACCGATATAAATAAAGTCGTTATAGTATATACTATAATCAACTTGTCGATTTTATCTTAAAAAATATTTCTTTTAAAGATTACTTTAAAAAAATGGAAAAACAGTTTTCACCGTCTATCTGCCTACCCCGTCAGAGGTCAGCATTCGTTTACCAGCTACTGTTGCGTTATCCGCCCACGTCATAGATGTGCTCGACTTCCGGAACCTTGCAAACGATGCAGTAATATATTCGCGTATGAATTTCCGTGTCTGCCCTAATTATAACTGCTGAAATGTAGGGGCTGGAGAGTCATCTCACTGTGGCAGTACTGTGCACGTGGTAGGGTGATGTTAGCCTTGGAGAAGATTACTCCCTCATACGTCACTGACAGGTTGTCTCAGCTGAGAGTGGGGTCCGCGTGTCTGTGATAGGCTTGTCCATCTTTATGGGTTTGTTGCGTTGCGCATCTTGTAAATTCGCTTTCCTCTGACGCATGGTGCCACCTGCAAAGTGCCGTGCAAAATACAAAATCAGACCTTAAGTGTTCGGTTATTACCAGTCTTATCCGTCAGATCGTCACCGGATGATTTTCAAGCGTGTACGTGCAATCAAAAGCATTGATTATATATTCAAAAATAAAATGTAAATTTTGATATATATCTTTTGACTGAATTTCTGATGAGTCATATAGTTCGGCACATCTTATAATAAACAACCAAGAAATTATGTCATATTCTTGAATAAATAGGATAGCTATGCTATACCGAAGGTTGAGGAACTGGACCCCTGGTGAAGCGTGGACATTTTTGGCCCCCATGGCATAGAAATTTCTCCTTTGCAACCTCCCACGAAATTCCACCTTTGCCCCCACCCCCCGCGAACGCCTATCTAGATGCAGTCGAAGTGCCATGATCGAAACGTCATGGTCGAAGCCGTGATCGAAGCGTCATGGTCAAAGTGCCAGGGTAATCATGTGTCGAGTACTTGTGTGTTCGATTATTGTGTAGTCGAAGACCTCGGAGTCAGTAAACCGATCACAGCTACAGTGAACCGGTCGCAGTCGTGAATCGAGCTACGTAGGAGTCGTAGCTACAGTGAATCAGTCATAGCAACCGCAGTCGATACTCGTAAGCTATAGTAGACGGTCGTTACTCGTAAACTACAGTACTCAATCGGTGTTCGAAGACCGGTAGTACTGCTCTGAGCGGTACTACCAGAGAAGTGATCGAAGTGCCATGGTCAGAGTTGCAGTCAAAGTGCCGTGGTCCAGAAGCCGTGGTCGAAGTAGCGTGATCGAGTAGTCGTGGTCTAAGTGGCGCAGTCGAGCAACCGTGGCCGAAGTAAAGTGGTGAGGCACCATGGTCAAGCAGCCGTGGTCGAGGCGCAGTGGTCATAAGTCGTCATTGGACGTCCGAGAAACGGCTGAGTCAATGTGTTGGTTGAGTCGTGCAAAACAATACTAACATTCAGTCCTTATGTAGGTCAAGGCACTATAAGGAAATTAACATTCCGTATGGAAACAATACTAAATGTCTAGTGTATGGAAATATAAGGAAATTAACATCCTGTATGGGAACATTCCACTACATAATCTCACCTTTCATTATGTTACTAAGCATTTCATTCTACACCGGCTATTTCGTATGGAAATAGAACATGCTAGATGCTAAATGTTCCATATGGAAACAAGCCGAGGTCTGCTTCCCATGCCGAGATTTGCTTTCCATGCCGGGTAAATGGAAATAATCTTATAGGAAAGGCCATACTAAATGTACCGAGACTTGCCGAGATTTGCTTCCCATGTTGAGATATGCTTCCCATCACTAATTCGATAGTCGTAGCTACAGTAATCGGTCAGTAGTTGTAAGCTATAGTAACCGATCGGTAGTCATAAGATACAGTACCTGGTCGGTGCTCAGAAAACCTGTGTGGTCGAGCCGGTAGTACCGACTTTGTGTGAGCGGTACGACCAGAGTTGCGCTAAGAGCCATGGTCGATAGTCTTAAGCAACAATACCGAGCAGTTGTTCTGCCGTGGTCATTCTTCTGTGGCCTTTCTGCCCTGGTCGACCTACTGTAGTCAAGAAGCCGTGGTCGGAGAAGTGATCCAAGTACTGTGGTTGAGAAGCCATGGTCAGAGAAGTGGCCGAAGTACCGTGGTGGACATGCCATGGTCGGAGAAGCGATCCAAGTACAATTGTCGAGAAGCTATGGTTGGAGAAGCGATCGAAGTGTCATGGTGGACAATCCGTGGTCGGAGTGGCGGTCGAAGTGTCATGGTCGAGAAGCCGTGGTTGGAGACATGGTTGAAGTACCATGGTCGAGAAGCCATGGTCGGAGAGGTGGTCGAAGTGGCATGGTCGAGAAGCTGTGGTCGGAGTGGCGGTTGAACTGCTGTGGTCAAGAAGCCATGATCGTGGCGTAGTGGTTGTAAGTCATCACTGGGCGTCCGAGTAACGAATGATGCAATGAGTCGCAGTCGTGTGTGTCGTTCCAAGGAAGAAAGCATGTGTGTGTTTTCTCTCGACGAGTAGCGACTGGAGTTGATGAGTTTAGTTCCAACAATGTTGTGGTTGAAGATCCGTGGTCGAGACGTTGTGGTTGGAGAAGCAGTCGAAGTGTCGTGGTCAAGAAGTCGTGGTCGAAGAAGCAGTCGAAGTGCCATGGTTGGAGATGTGATCGAAGTGCCATGGTCGAAGAAGCAGTCAAAGAAGTGTGGTCGAGAAGCCGTGGTCGGAGGGGCGATCAAAGTGTCGTGTTCGGAGAAGCAGTCGAAGTGCTGTGGTCGGAGTTGCAGTCGAAGTGGCATGGTCGAGAAGGTGTGCTCAGAAACGTGATTGAAGTGCCATGGTCAAAGTCCTGTGGTCGAAGAGCCATGGTGGAAGTCTCGTGGTCGAGGCACCGTGGTTGAGTCACCATGGTCGAGGCATCATGGTGGAGGCGCTATGGTGGAAGTCCCGTGGTCGAGGCGCCGCGGTTGGGGCATCGTGGTGGAGGCGCTATGGTGGAAGTCCCGTGGTCGAGGCGCTGTGGTCGAGTCACCATGGTCAAGGCACCGTGGTCGAAGTGTCGTGGTCGAAGCACCGTGGTTGAGGCTCTGTGGTTGAAGGACTGTGGTCACCGTGCCGTGGTCGAAGAGTAATGGTCAACGTCTTGTGGTTGAGTCACCATGGTGGAAGTCCTGTGATCGTGGTCGAGGCACCATGGTCAAGGTTCTGTGCTTGAGGCATCGTGGTCGAAGAGCGGTGGTGAAATGCCGTAGTCGAGGCGCCTTGGTAGAAGTCCCGTGGTCAAAGTCCCGCAGTCGAGGCGTTGTGGTTAAAACGTTGTGGTCGAAGGACTCGAAGTCGTAAGGAATCAACTTGGTCAGGTCTGTGTGTGGTCATAGATTTGGTCAGATCTGTGTATATGGTCGTAGCTACAGTGAATCAGTTGATAGACCTTGGTCGATAATCATAGCTACAGTAATAGGTCAGTAGCCGTAAGCTACAGTTCCTGGTTGCTGCTCGGAAGACCTGCATGGTTGAAGACCGATAATACCGACATTGTGCGAGCGGTAAGACTGGACATGCGGTAAGAGCCATGGTCGAGACGCTGTGGTCCAAGAGCGTGGTCGAGGCGTTGTGGTCGAAGGGCCGTGGTTGAGACGTCGTGGTCGAACAACCGTGGTTGAAGCGCCGTGGTTGACATCCCGTGGTCGAGGCGCCGTGGTGGAAGTCCCGTGGTGGAATTCCCAGGGTCGAGGTGTCGTGGTCGAAGGACCGTGATCAAAGTGCCATGGTCGAGCTTATTTTCCATAATCAACTAAATTCAAAAGGTGGGGGAGGACATCACAGACCTTGTGTTCGTCGAGGCATGGATGTGTTGTGCTGGCGTAGTGGGTCATGGGCAGTGTTGGGCTGGAGGGTGTGGTCGAAGATTTTGACAACAACAACCATCGAAGATTTTGACACCGACTGCAGTTGAAGATTTCGACAATGGAAGCGGTCAAAGATTTTGACACTGGTAGCGGTCGAAGATTTTTACACTAGCTGCGCTAGAAAATTTTGACACCGGCAGTGGGAGCCAAGTGGGACAGAGTGTGAAGTGTGGCAGTGCAGCGGAGCGGGAGCAGAAGGGGATGGAGCAGCGGTGTGAGGGCGAAAGGGGGCGAAGCGATGGAGAGGGGAGGAGCAGAGGAGGGCGGCGTCGGTGCGGAGCGGGAGCGAAGGGGACCGGAGCGGCTGGGGAAGGAGTGGCGGTGTGGGGACAGAGCGACGAAGGGGGAGGAGCGACAATGCGGGGGCGGAGCGGTGGAGCATGGGGGTGGGGTGGAGTAGGGGGCGTCGCAAGAGCGGAAGAGCATGGGGGTGGCGCTGATGGATATATTGTGGGTGTGAGGGACGACGCCGTTGGATTGTAGGCGTGATGCGGGGGTGTGATTACCGGGGGTGGGTGGGCGCGGCATACGGTGGGATTGGCAGGACCAATTTGCAATCGTGGACATGGATGAACTGAATAAACGGTGTAGATATTTAGATGGGAGGACCAACTTGCAATGTCAGCCATTGGATTATGTTGATCTAATGATCAGGAGAGGAGGGTATTAATGTGGTTGGGTGACAAATGGTTTAATCAAACTAGTGCCTTTTATACCAGTTGAAAGCATCTAGGCCCCTAAAAATATTGGTTTGGTAATTAATGAAATTATGTGAATATGGGACTAATGTGTGCATTAAGTGTTTGAAAGGATAAGTTCAAATGGCAAAGAAAGAGGCTCACAAATATCCCATGAAGATTCAAAGATCTCTAGGGCGACAAGGTAAATAGTTTAGGTATCTATTTTATTTTACCGGTCTTGGTGTTAAGTTGAAAGACCGGATTATAGGATAGACGCCGTACTATTAAGAGGGATCATGGTGATTGCTTGATCATGTTCAAATGTGCCCCTTGGATCAATTTAGGATCATGCATGCACTTAGAAATTAAAATTAAATCAAATCTGTGCATTGTCAGAAAATCCGGTAGTTCCGGTGTACATTGGGCGGAACTACCGGATGGCCGGTAGTACCGGGCACCCGAGCGGAACTTTATTTCCAGAGAGCGCCCGGAGTTTAACTTAGCCTCTCGGAAAACGGAAGTACCGCGGGTTGACCTGCGGAACTACCGGATGGCCGGTAGTACCGGGCACCCGAGCGGAACTTTATTTCCAGAGAGCGCCCGGAGTTTAACTTAGCCTCTCGGAAAACGAAAGTACCGCGGTTTGACCTGCGGAACTACCGCATGTGCGGAAGTTCCAGATACCTGTGCGGAACGTTATTTCCAGAGAGCGCCGAGAATAAAACTTAAACTCGTTGAGATCGGAAGTACCGGGTCTTGGAGCGGAACTTCCGGACTGCCGGAAGTACCGCGTTTTCAACGGCGGTAGTACCGCACTCATTGACTAACGGTTACTTCTGACTCTCTGACATAGCCGTTCTGACCGGTCAGTGAGAGTCCGGAAGTACCGCGGTTTTGCCTGCGGTAGTTCCGGATTTCCTGAATTTTCAGGATTGTTTATTGTAACGGCTATTTGAGGTTGGTGAGGGTATAAATACACCCCCACCAGAACTTGTACATGTTGTTGAACCTCCATTGAATACATTTGAGCCTAGTGCAACCTCTCACACCTCATTCACTCACTTGTGCATTCATTTGAGGTAGTTGACCCAAAATTCAAGTGCATTGCATTCTAGTTGATCCATTGAGCACTTGAGTGAGATCAAGCCGCAGTGGTCTATTCTCTTGGTGCTTGCCGGCACCTAGACGGCTTGGCGGAGGTCCGGTGATCTTCTCAAGAAGATTGTGAGAAGGCCCGGAAGATTGTGAAGGCTTGGAGCTCGCCTACCCGGAGAGGGAAAGAGCTACAAATAGTGATCGAGGTGTTTAGGCTCATTCGTGGAGCCGGTCCGATTTGTTCGGGCTTATCTCAACGTGGACTAGGGGAGACCGGCAAGTCTCCGATCACCACGGTAAAAAGTAATCGTGTCAATTGTGGTTTGCTCTATTGTGATCATTTTCATTCAAGCAACGCTCTTCATTCATATTACTTGATTGCTTGCTTAGTTAGAGTAGTAATTGTTGTTCTCTACTATTCGTTATTGCTCTTAGTCGATTACTTGTGCTAGTGATTGTTTGAACCTCACTAGGTTGATTAGTGGTGTTAGTGTTATCTTGCTCTATTTATCCATCAAGTTTAAAATTGCTAATTAGAATTAGACGAAAATTTTAAAACCTCCTATTCACCCCCCTCTAGTCGGCCTCCTCGATCTTACACCAGTCTAGATATAAATACATGGATAGCTTATCCGGCTGCATAGGAGTAAAGTTGTTTACCAGATGCGTGGTACATCTATAGTAAGAAGTAATGGTATACAGAGGAGAAGACACAATTATGTTGATTACTAATTAGGTATTACTCATAAAAAATAATTATAGCTTCCTAGTGGCAGAGCCAGGATTTTCCTAAGCCTCGAGTTGAAAACTAACAGGCAATAGCTAACGCTAAATACTACTCACAGTAAAGCATGATAAAAATATAATACAAATGCACAATTGGTATGAAATTTAAGCTCCATGCTTAATGATAAGCAAAATAGGAAAGAACATGACAAAATAATGTAGCATATTAGAGAAATACAAAAGTTAGTACCTAATAATGAAGATTTGGTTCATCCGAGCCTATCTTTATCAATAAAGATACAAAAACTTGAACCTATAAAGACAAGCATAAAAACATCGAACGACAAATAAGTCCCATGACAAGCTTAAGAAAGATACTATGTATAATACAACAACAATAGCAAAGATATCAACTAAGAAAAAAAATGTAAAGTTTCTTGCAGAAAATTGAGGGACAAGAACATACGGCCATCATATGAGACTTGGCCTACGCAAGCTGCAAATTAGCAAGCCACGGCTTCTGCAGCTCCATCTCACTCAAAACTTTATGATCTTACGGCATCAAGAATTGGAACCACTCAACAAAAGAGATCAATTGATGCAAGGAGTTGATGTCACAGAGACATACTGTCTCTCCTCAAGGAGCATCACAAGATCTATATTCTCCCGCAATCGGCATGAAATTTCGAAAAAGAAGAGTGATGTTAGACACCAAGAGGAGCATCACGGTGAAGACTTGTGGCCTGTGCCCTGTGAAACACAAATTCACACCCTGTGAATAAGACATTACACCCTGTGAAAAATAGCATTCAGTGAATAAGACATGACACCCTGTGAATAACACAAATTCACAATAAAACACAAATTCAATGAAAGACATGATACCCTGTGAAAAACAACATTCCCTCAGTTAACAACAACTGAACATTAGGAGTACATTGATATACTAGGCAGCTATATAGAGAAAACACTCCGATCCTCTACGGATAATCATAACATTCCATTTTGTAAGCTCTAGGACGAAACAGAAATAATTGAGCTAATGTCATGTAGCCTAGTCATCTTAGCTATAGTAGCCATCGATTTTTTCCTTTAAAAATATCTGGGAAGGAGAGGAATTTGGAGAGTTGTCTCAATTAATTTGTTAGCGATGAGAATTTCAATAATCATTCTATTAATAAAGATATAATAGGAAGAAATAGGATGCTTCTGACTAGGAATAAATTTCCCGATATTGAACGGCTAGATCAAAATTCAGATCAAGATGACATTCAATATTTCAATTCATTTTCTCATTCAAAATTTAGATTGGGATGTCATTCAATATTTCAATTCATTTTCCATTCAAAATTTAGACCGGGATGGCATTCAATATTTCAATTTATTTTTTCATTCAAAATTCAAATCAGGAAGGGAGCAATAGGGACAAAAGAGTACCGAAGGGGGTAGGGAGGAAGTCGAGTACCAACAAGGTAACAACCATAATCGGTAACCGGTGCCGACGGTGTGTGGCATGGGAGCCACACCTTTCTGGCTTCCAGGCTTTGGTGTGGGAGCTGGGCGGGAGGGGGTGATGCGCCGTGGGAGTTGGGCACTTGGGCGGGAGGGGGAGGGGATGGCGCAGCATGTGAGAGGGAGCTGCGTGGTAGGGTTTGGCCGCGTTTGACTATGCTGTGTGGGCTATTTTGCACGAGGGAGAGGTGACTGGGCGAGTTGGACTGGAGGAGTGGGCCGGGCCACCGAGTGGAGATGGGCTGAAACACTCAACTGCTACTCTAGGCTGAACTAAAATTATATGAGCTATACACTACAAAATTTCTCACACAGCTGAAGTCTATGTTGCCATGGGCCTAAATCCGTCCCTATAGGTTCCCATAATGTCTAAATGTGTGATGCAACGCTTGTCTAAAACTGCGCAGGATACAAAAGCAATTCCTAATTTCATGTGGAAATGGATGGCCTTAAGCAAGGGCCGTATCTATCGTTTGCAAACGCCTCCCTCGCCGAAATCCGAATTGTTACGATTTAAGAAAGCAAAAAACACATCTCATAAAAGTCATAAGGCCTGTTCTTTTTAGCTGCGGTTTATAACTTTTTGGCTGCGGCTTGTGACTTTTGGGCTGTTCGTGCGAGAGATTACAGAGTAACAGAAACTCATGTACATTTTTGTAGATATAAATGAAGTCGGTACAATATGTACTACAATTAACTAGTAGATTCTATATTAAAAAATACTTTATTTAAAAATTAGTTATTATAAAAAAACTAAAAAATAATTTTAAGAAACTGAAAAGAACGAGGCCATAACTATTCAGTTCAGGCCTTCAGCGAATCCGTTACAACCGTTTGAAATTTCGAAAACGTCAGGGGTTATTCTGCCATTTTCAGCACAACGGTGTTACATGGGCGCGCAGTTCGGCGTAGCCGTTAGCGCCGTTAACACCGCACCGAGGCAGCCGTTAGCCACCCGCTTTTCTTCTTCTCCGGATCTGATGAACCGGCCGAATTATGCCTGCGTCTGTGTGCGCATCGCTAGTCGCTACGGCGATCGCCATCTGGCCGATTCAAAACCTAACCAATAGAGAAACTTCCACCCACCCGGCCACCCCCCTCTGCGACTCGGTCCCACTTAAATTTAAACATTTTTAAACTATCCCCACGAAATTAGCAGCAGCCCACCTTAATTCCATTAAAATATATTTCGTTCCCCTCCCGAGCCATAGCCTCCCTCTGTCTCTGTCGCTGGCCTCGCCCGGGGAGAGAGGGAGGCTCACGCGAGCTGTGCAGGACGTCAGGAGGAGGAGCCGCGGCGCACGCATCTGGAGGGTATCGAGCTTGTGCCGCCATTTCTGCCGAGGACTGGGCGGTTCGCGAGATCGGGTGGTTTTGTGATTTTTTTGCGGTTTTTTTGGGAGTTTTGGGAGGCGTTTGCTCGGTGGGAGCGTGGATTGGCGCTGGGTGGGAGCGGGAGGAGATTTGGAGGAGGGGCTGGGTGGATTTGAGGTGGTTTAGGCGGAGATCCCGTGGAGAACCGGGGTTTGGTTCTCTGTGAGGTGGTTCCGTGCTCGCCGGCCGGCGATGGCGTCGGTGGAGGTGCGGTCCGTGCGGAAGTCGGCGGTGCTGCGGGCGAGGCGGCCGACCAAGCTGCAGTCAGCCCGGTCGATGCCGCTCGACTGCAAGTACTCGGCCGCGGCCGCGGCTGGTGGCGTCCACGGCGGGCCGGCGGCGAACGGCGTTGGGCTCCGGGCCGCGGCGGAGGAGGAGGAGGAGGAAGGGGAGGCGGTGGGGTTTGAGGGGGACGCGGACTCGCCGTACAGCTCCAAGGCGGCGACTACGGAGGAAGTGGAGGAGGAGGAGGAGAGGGGTGGAGGTGGTTTAGGGGAGGTGGATACGGCGGCTTCTGCTGCTGCTGCGGCAGCGGCGACACCGCGGCGGTCGTCGCCGACGGCAGCAGCGGGTCCCTCGCCACGCGACGCGAGGTGGGGTGACACGAGCTCCTACGGTGCTAAAAAGGTGGGTTTTTTCTTTGATTTCTCCTTTTATTTCCGATACTTCTGAAATGTGAGAATTGTTAAGGATATGATGTTAGAAATTTGGTAAGTTGGTATTGTATAATGTCTTGTGATTGTGAATTACCGAACACTTGATACTCGGAGGTTTTGTGTAGTTTTGATGGAATTCATGCTGATGCGATGTCGATCTGCTTTTGGAGGTTGCTTTCCAGTAACCGGCAAAAACAAGTGCTAGGCTGAGCTATACCAATTACCAAGTTATGATTTTTATGTGTTTTAGATTGTTGTGCATGGTATTGCTGGTTGTAAATGTTGCTACTTGCTGTTGCAATGTCAATAAGGTGTCAGCTAAACTTGTGGCAAGAGTGTTGGAATGTGAATTTTGTTTTGTGAGAATCCTAATGTGACTATTGCAGTTCTAACCATCTAGGCTGTTATCGCAATGTGTCAATGTGATCTGTCATGAAGATTGCTCCTAGCACCACAATAGCATAAGTTTGACCTGAGGGAGTGGTGTATTTTTCTTTTCTGAGTGGGGACACCTTTGATTTAATTTTACTGCAAGACAAAAAAATTTTCATTCCATCTCTCAAGGAGTAAGAAACTTATTAGTATTTACTATTAATGCTTTGGTAAACTAGTTAAGCTTGGTCTCTTACAATCTTTATCATCTAATGGTGTTTCAACTATTCCTACTTTTTTCTGTTGTGATTTTGGTAATTGATGGTGGTTGGGTTGACATGCGCCCATGGTGGCATCTCATCACTCTTCATTCTTCATTACTTGACAGTTAAATTGGACTTTGTGTATACTAAGACGTTGAAATTTATTTCTCAGTGGATGGCTGAACAATAATTAAAATTTGACTTCTATTTGCAGAGATGCCTTCTTATCTTCTGTTCCTTTATTTGCCATATTTAAGCTCTGCTATTGTATACACGCATTGGTACGTTAAGAGAAGCATCCAGCTGGTTACTAAGACAGCCAATTTCTACTCTTTATATGTATGATTTCTCAACTCAGCAGCGCAGGCCTGTTTGAAGGTTCACCTGTTCATATTCTACAGGAAACATAGCCCCTAGTCTTAGTTATCATATTTAACTTCGATTGACTTTTGAAATTATGCAATTTATTTTTTCTTTCATCTTTAACAACCTGGAGTACAATGCCAACTCACCTTCTACCCTAAACTTGTTGCAGAAGCATAGGGTTTTTTGTCAGCTTCCAAATGGTGATTGGGCCTTGTGCACTGTACTTGCAACCTCTGGTGATGAGTCTGTACTAAAGCTTTCTGAAGGGAAAGTAAGCAACCTGATTTCTCTGTGGAAGACCTATTACACACTTTAAAGCACGATGATTTGACTCAATCGTCCAATTTAAGGTACTGAGATTGAAAACGGAGGGCCTTCAACCTGCAAATCCTGATATTCTTGATGGGGTGGACGATCTTATGCAGCTTAGTTATCTAAGTGAGCCATCAGTGCTGTACAATTTGCAGTACAGATACTCTCAAGACATGATTTATGTGAGGATAGATCTTAATTTTGTCTTTTCTTCTGGAGTTCTATGGCTTTCTTAGTGATTTTTTTGTTGTACCGTAGACTAAAGCAGGTCCAGTTTTGGTGGCTGTCAACCCCTTTAAGAAAGTTCCACTATATGGTAATGAATGCATTGATGCATATAGAAATAAAACAATGGACAGTCCACACGTATATGCAATAGCAGATTCAGCACTTCGTGAAATGAAAAGAGGTCAGTACGCTATTGTTGATACATCTATCTTGCTGGTACCATCTACATTTATGCCTAAGCCTAACTAAGTGTTATGTTCATTTACAGATGAAGTTAACCAGTCTATTATCATAAGGTTGGTAAGATTTTTTAGTCAGAAGCATTCAGTGGGATTCTTAGTGTAATATAACCTTGTACTTTAGTTGATGTATGATAGCAAATGGAGTCAAGCCACATAAAATATGCATTTTCCCATCAGCTGAACAGAATAAATAGTGACCCACGGGTGAACATACTTCCTTATACTAGTTGCCTCATCGATAGAGAAATGCCTGTATTGTTCATCAATTAAGTTCACACCGTAAGGATTCTGCTGAGATGATTAATTAAAAGATGCACTGCTGTTTGGCTCACTAGAATTAGGACTTTAGTGGGCTTCTGGGCTTCCAAGAGATACAATAACAAGGCAACATTGAAATCTCATGTACCTTTTCCATTAGGTGGTTCCAGTAAAAAAGTGGTAGATCACCTTTTTTTTCTTGTAACACCAAAACTTCTAGTTTTTCTGTACCTCTTTGATACAAATAGCCACAGTGGTTTTAAAAGGGCTGAGAAAATATGATAAGAAAATAATGTTCATCTGATAGAACTATTTACTTAAATAAGTTACAGTTAAGTTTGCTCTTTTAACTTGATTGTTTTATTGAGGTTATTTGAGCAATTAATTTCATTTTAGATTTTAAGTACGTCATGAAGTATAGTGAGTAAGTGAATACATGTTGTCTTTTTTCTCTCCATATAGTGGTGAGAGTGGAGCAGGAAAAACAGAAACAGCAAAGATCGCTATGCAGTATTTGGCTTCTCTTGGAGGTGGAAGTGGCATAGAATACGAGATTCTACAGACCAACCCAATACTTGAGGCTTTTGGCAATGCAAAGACATTAAGAAATGATAACTCAAGCCGTTTCGTAAGTTATTTCTTGTGGGTATCCCAATACTGCAGTGCAGAACAAAGAGTTTGACAAATATTCTTATTCTCAATTACAGGGGAAGCTCATTGAAATTCATTTCAGTACAACTGGAAGAATATGTGGTGGCATGATTCAAACATGTACGCAAAATTTACTGAGTACCTTTGCTCTATATCATTACAATTTTCTGGTTCCGTACTAATTTTGTGACTATGATTGATGAAATTACTGATGATCTCACTGCATGGTCAGTTCTACTTGAGAAGGTAACTTGTAGTCTTGTGGTTATCCTTTTCTTAATTAAAGACGAGTGTGCTGTTTCATAATACGTAATCTAATATGGCATCCTTTTTTCACTATGGCAGTCAAGGGTTGTACAATGTGCAGTCAGTGAGCGCTCCTACCATATTTTTTATCAGCTATGTGCTGGTGCTCCTATGTCTCTCAGAGGTACATAATCTATTCATTCGCTCTTGAATTATTCATTCGCTGGCTTATTTGCTTGATACAGATTATGACAATTGACATCTGATCATATCCTCTCAAACTTGTTTTGAAACTAGTCCTTTTCCTTCTATATGTATTGAAAGAACCATTATTTGTTCTGCTCAGTTTCAAACAGAGATTTATGCTACCATATATTCACATCTTATTGACAATTTGATGTTGCTTCTGACGTTGCTCCTCTCTTTCGCTCTGCACAGTACTTGACTAAACTGTTACAACTGTATAAAGTTTCTTTATAATGTTTTGCTACAGAGAAGTTGAATTTGAAGAAGGTGGATGAATACAAATATCTGAAGCAGAGCTGTTGCTATTCGATTGCTGGTGTGGATGATGCCCAAATGTTTCGTACTGTAACGGTATAATATGTTTGATGCCTCATTCTACAGAAAATGTCCCTTTTTGACATTAACTAGGGTGTAATAAGACTGCCATATTAGGCTAATTCCATGGGAGCAACTCCATATTTGTATTTGTTCTTTGCCGCTATCATGTTTGTTGACTTTTGTTTTTTTAGGAAGCTATGAACATCGTTCATATCAGCAAAGAAGACCAAGATAATGTTTTTGCAATGGTTTCTGCGGTGCTATGGCTGGGAGATGTCTCTTTCACAGTTATTGATAATGAAAATCATGTTGAGATCATTGTAGACGAAGGTAAAGCAAAGCATTTATGTTTTCATTCAATAATGTGGTGACCATATTTTGCGGAATTTAATGACTTAACTGTTGCAAGGCATCAATTTTACCACATGGCACCAGCAGTTGATTTTAACCATAACTAATTAGCCATGCCTAGTCTCTTGCTTCTGCCCCTCATTATACTCATTTGGTTGTTGGCTACCATGTTTTCATCTCCATTTCAGCAAATTAGCCTCAGTTTCCCATTTTCTAGCACGCGTTCTGATGATAACAAGATTTTGTACAGTGAATTTTGTTGACTGATTTCTGGTCTGTCTTGTTTTGCTTGTGTTTGTGGAATCCTGAAGTTTGAAGTTGCTCGTTTCCAGTTTCCACAAACCTTAATCAGATACTGAACCATGTGAAATAAAGCTGGTTTGTGTGGATGATTTCAGATTTTGCTGACATGTCCCATAATGAGTCCATGTTGACTGTCGAGTGGTACTTGTTGAAGTTTGAGTAGAAATGCTTGCACTCCTTGCATTCCCCTAAAAGGTCAAGCTTTTTCTTAACATGGCTGGTGCATGAAACTTAACTTGGTACCACAGTCTAGGGCTATGAGGTCCTGAGTTTGAAACCTATCCTGCTTATTTGTTGAAATCTTATCTTGTTTGTTTACCATGTTATGAATATTGTATGTGTATTCAAGAGGCCCAATAAGCAATATATATAGGGTACAAATGGGACAAGACTAAACCCTAGTGTAATAGGAAATACCACTAATACTCTTAACATCTATATTATTTGCAAAGGGAAAAATTGTGATAACTGCAAGTTCAGCAATGAGACTAGGAGGGTCCAGAGTGAACTGTAGATCCCAGTCTTGTTTTAGGCCAGGTTGAGCCTCAACATGAGAACTGTTGACATATGCGTAGAATTGCCCACCTTCCTCAAACATCATGATATTTTTTGAGATAGTGGATGAAACTCAACTCGTGGTGTGAAGGAGCCTGGCTGTTGCAATTTTTAAAAATTAAACACAAAATAACAATTTGTATCACTGTGTGGCACTACTTTATTTATTAACAGAATAGGTCCTGCTATTTCAGCTGCGGAAACGGTTGCAAGACTTCTTGGCTGCAGTATTGAAGATCTTAATTTAGCTTTGTCAAAGAGGCATATGAAAGTTAATAATGAAGATATTGTCCAGAAACTTACCCTTTCACAGGTTAGTATGGTTTCTCAACTAAAGGCAACAACAGTAGTTATGAAAGTACTATTAAATTTACATCTCTTATGCATCCACCTCTCTGAATATTGCAGGCAATTGACACAAGAGATGCACTGGCGAAATCACTCTATGCCAGTTTGTTTGAGTGGCTTGTGGAACAAATTAACAAGTCTCTTTCAGTTGGGAAGCGTCGAACTGGGAGATCAATCAGTATTCTTGATATCTATGGCTTTGAATCATTTGATGTAATGCACTTCCTTTTAACCTTCACTCATCACATTTTAAGTGGCAAATAGTTTCTCATGACATACTACAAATTTGCAGAAGAATAGTTTTGAACAGTTCTGCATTAACTATGCCAACGAGAGGCTACAACAACATTTCAATCGCCATTTGTTTAAGCTCGAGCAAGAGGTGAGTTATTGCTATGGTTTAACTTCCAGGATTCATGTTGAAGGCTTGCGATTTTTACTCGATTGATACTAGCAGGCATACTTTTTAGAGTAATGGTTCTCTACTTCCCTTCTTTTGTTATGGAGTTTACAATATTTAAACATTTTTAATGCTACTTTCATCTCGTTAAGATTGCTTACCGAATCATAGTTCCACAAATCTTGCATTATTATAATGTTTTACACTGGCACTCTGGCAGTGTCACAAGCTCTGTTGTTCTTCCTTTTTTCCTTTGAGAAAAAAAAGCATTGCATGTGCTTCTTGAACCTGCTATTTTCTAGTCCTTTGTGTTAACTAAATGGAAGATTTGAGAGTTGTTATCTATTCACACCACGATTTCTGGATTTTCCTGTCAAAATTTTCTCTAAAAGGTTTCTGTGAACAGGAATATGTTGAAGATGGCATTGACTGGGCAAAAGTTGAGTTTGAGGACAATCAGGACTGTTTGAATCTCTTCGAGAAAGTATGGGCCATTACATCCTTTTCACTGCTTGTCACTAGAATCATATGAGTCTATGGAGAATGCTGTAAATTCACAATGAAGTAGTACTGCCTCAAAAGAAAACATGTGCCTAGTGCCTACTTTATTCAATATAAGTAAAGCTGAGTTATACTGCCTAAAGCCCACAAGAGTGCTTAATTCATTATTGGTGAGAGAAAAACAAGTCCATTTCCTATACCTTGTTTGCATTTGTTTTTGCTTCATTGTAATTACCATCTTCTCATATTCTGTATCAAGCAAATATGTGCTAGTTAAAAATATACCAGTGGCAATGAAAATATTTTGCTAGAAGGTGTCCAAAGATAGCTCAAAGCTAAATCTACGAATTTCTGAATATACCAATATGCAAATATTTTCATTGTGAGAGATAAATGGGCTTCTACAAAACTTGGTCAATACTGCTGGATTGACTTGTTCTAGCATTGACCAGTATAATAGTATTACAAGTAAATGAAGTTACTGGTTTTTCAAACCATGGTGATAACTAGTATTAGGAAAACAAGGCTACAGCTGGCCTATTACCACTGGATCCTTGGGTTCCCATCAAGGGATGAGATTGGGTTACCTTGCTTGAATTTTGATGAATTCCATAGCACTATAGATGATTCACACTGGTTGTGGTAATTTCTTGTTTTTCTTTTATGTACGCACATAATTTTTATTATTATTTGAAAACTTGGTATTTTTATAAAGTTATCTTGGTTTGTGTATATCTTGAAAATTGGCTGAGAAACGCTGTTGCAAATACATAAGTTCTTACTGTCTAACACTCTTTATCTTGCATACTTATTTTACTGGATACAGAGACCACTGGGATTATTGTCTCTGCTGGATGAGGAATCTACTTTCCCCAATGCCACAGATCTTACTTTTGCGAACAAGCTTAAGCAACATCTTGACACTAATTCTTGCTTTAGAGGAGAAAGAGGCAAGGCTTTTGCTGTTCGTCACTATGCAGGAGAGGTTGGAAGTTGCCACATATCCACCTTTATGTTTACACCAATCCTTCTTTTACCATGTGTCACATTATTTCCATTTCTTGATAATCAGGTGGCGTATGACACATCGGGTTTTCTAGAGAAGAATAGAGATTTGTTGCACATGGACTCAATTCAGTTCCTTGCCAAATGCAAATCGTCTCTCCCACAAATATTTGCATCTAAGATGCTTGCTCAATCTGAGAATTCAGTATCCATTCCATATAGATCTAGTGCTGCTGATTCACAGAAGTTAAGTATAGCGATGAAGTTTAAGGTAGGAATTTAAATTGTGCTGCCAAATAACCATTTTACTAGATCTTGAACCAACCAGATCAAATTTTGTTGTTGGTGTGTTTACAATTTTGTAGGGACAGCTGTTCCAACTTATGCAAAGACTTGAAAGTACAACACCACACTTCATACGTTGCATTAAACCAAACAATTTACAACTCCCTGCAATTTACGAACAAGGACTTGTGCTCCAACAACTCAAATGCTGTGGGGTTCTTGAGGTTGTCCGGATTTCAAGATCCGGATATCCAACAAGAATGACTCATCAGAAGTTTGCTCGACGGTAAATCAAATCTCTGAATAACTACATTAAATTTCTGCCAACTTTTGTGTTCTTTTTGCAAAAATTAATGATTCAATTTATCAGGTATGGCTTTCTTCTTCTTGAGAATGTCGCATCTCAAGACCCCCTTAGTGTTTCAGTTGCAATTCTTCATCAGTTCAACATTTTGCCTGAGATGTACCAAGTTGGCTACACAAAATTGTTCTTCCGAACTGGCCAGGTCAGCTATGGATTTTGCTTTCGTCTATTCATTTCCATGGTAATGAGTATTTTCCAAGTAAAGCTGTTGGCCTCTGATGTTTCTCTGGACGAACATTACATGTTTAAATACCACATATATTTACAGTTTCTGTGTAAAATTTATTACGCATATTGTTATGTTGTCCTGGAATGTTTATCTATACATTTATATGTTACTTATTTTTTAAGCATTTAATGACAATTATCTTCTGTTACTGTTTCCTGTGATTTTTTGGAACTGAAGATTGGCAGACTTGAAGATACTCGGAATCGTACCCTGCATGGTATTTTAAGGGTTCAAAGCTGTTTCAGAGGGCATCAAGCCCGTCTTCATGCAAGAGAACGGATAAGAGGAATTTTGGATCTTCAATCATGTATTTCTTCAAAACTACTGTCTTTTTGTATTTTTACTGTATTTTCTTGTTGCTACGTCTTTTCCTACTCAGCTTACTGTATGGACTGGACTCACTATTCTTAACTTGCAGTCATTCGCGGTGAGAATGCAAGACAAATGTATTCGTCTCTGTTGAGGAAACATAGGGCAGCCACTATTTTGCAGACAAATCTAAGATGCTGGCTTGCAAGAAGATATTTCATTAAGATCCGGAAGGCTTCAGTGTTAATACAATCTGGTATGAAGATTCTTGATCTTCTTATTTTATAAGAACTTCATGGAATGGAAGTGGTAATCTGACACACAGTTGTTGGTTCCTCGTTATCTTCATAAATATGAAGGTATTCGTGGCTGTCTTGTTCGAAGATGTGCCGGCAATGTCGATCTACTGAACGTTTTAAGAGAGTTTGAATCAAAGAAGGTATATTTCTGTCTTTGGTCTCTTACTTGCACGAGCTGTATCTTCCAAGTAAACCTCAAGTACCTGCTAGTGTTGCTCTTGCCTGCTTGATGCATCCAGAACTGCAGAGATTTTCATTATACTATTTACCTGTATTTAACGCTTCTTAAAATTTTTCTAGGAGGCAGAGGGTGACCAAATTTTGATCAAGGCATCAGTCTTGGCTGAGCTACAAAGGCGAATCCGAAAGGCTGAGGCCACAGTTCGAGAAAAGGATGAAGAGAATGAGATGCTTCATCAGCGGCTTCAGCAATATGAAAACCGATGGTTAGAGTACGAGCAGAAAATGAAAGCAATGGAGGAAATGTGGCAGAAGCAAATGCGATCATTGCAATCAAGCTTATCTGTAGCAAAGAAGAGTCTTGCTCTGGATGAGACACCTAGGATGTCTGACTCATCAGTGGACCAGAGCTGGGAGAGCAATGGAAATCACGTTGGCGGGGCGTCCCAGCTGGTTCCACGTACCCTTGGGCGGGAAATGAATGCCAGCCTCAGCGTCATTGGTCGCCTGGCAGAAGAATTCGAGCAGCGCAGTCAGGTCTTCGCTGATGACGCCAAGTTCTTGGTTGAGGTCAAGTCTGGGCAGGCTGATGCCAGCCTGAACCCAGACATGGAACTCCGCAGGCTGAGGCAAAACTTCGACTCATGGAAGAAGGATTTTGGCTCGCGCATAAGGGAGACAAAGGTGATCCTGAACAAGCTCGGGAGCGGCAACGAATCGTCGCCCAACTCCGTGAAGCGAAAATGGTGGGGCAGGCTGAACACCTCCAAGTTTTCATGAATTCTGTATGATGTAGATGTGCCGGAATTTTACACGCCGGCACGGTTGCTAGTCCTAGAGTTTTATTCAATCGAGTATTGCGAGGTCCAGTGTTTTGGACTGGATTTGTGATTTGTGGAGGGCGAGTTGTATAGTTCTTCCACGAGGGCTCCTTTGTAGAGCTCAAGTACCACTGAGTTGTGATGTAATTACTTGTTAAGATAGTTCTTAAAGGGGGAGATTGGGGATTGCTCAGTGCTTGTCATTTTGCCTGTTGTATATTTCTCTGTGGATGTAGAATGGCCCGTGGTTTGTATCGTTCAGTGCTCACAAACTCGGCTAGTTCGGTATTGCCTGTATCATGGGTTTCTTGCACT